>JAHQIW010000241.1:0-398288 GCA_019055375.1 Parelaphostrongylus tenuis | reverse complement strand
TGAAACAGTAATGCTTTGTGAACAATGAATGTCGAATTATTTTCTCAAAAACCAGTACCTGGGATTTGAAAGAAAGTCCGTAAGTTACAACGTGCGACCGTATAAGTACTTCTCACTTGATGATCGTCGACAAATATGTTAAAAATTCAAAGATGGCTTCACGACTTGTCCGGCATGTAAATGTGATTTCCACAACACATCATTGGAAAGAAATTGTAGTACCCCTACCATCTAACTCCGTCGGCTACCGCACAAATTCAAAGACAGATTGCCAAATAAGAAATGCTACGAAATTTGCTGCTTAATACAGTTGTACTCTCGTTGGAAAAACAGTGATGCTCTTTGTACGATGAATAAAATCAAGTTCGAAAGTTACTAATACGACGCAAAAACATTTTCGTCCATTTGTAATGAGAAACAAACTTCCTGAGATTTCATGAATGTCTCCACGCGTTGTTTAACATAAAAATAAAGCGCACTCTTAAGAACAGATCATTCGAAAGCAAGACATAGAGAAATTTGACTATCATTCTTGTGACACCCTACCATATTACTCAGCCGCTTATCGTGTGAAGACCAAAAGTCAACTGTGGAAACGTTCAAGCTATTTTGCTCATTACAATAAATATTATGGCCCACACTAGGGGAACACTAAGTTCGGCGTGAGAGCACATGAGTGGTTACACTCAGTTATAAACGTCAACCAACCTTGATAAGATTTTGAATGAATTAACGGATTGTCCGGCATATAACTCAGATAATGTTGAATCAACAGCTAATCATTTCAAAGCGATGTTTACAGTAATCTCACTACGATTTTTTGTGACACCCCTACTATCGCCATCCATCCGCTACTGTGTAAACAAAATGAGTTTGTTTTTCGGAATCATTGCACTTTTACCAATCACTCCATTAAATGAATATTTAATTTAATATTTGAGGAATTTAAATGCTTTGTGGACAGGGATAACTATCAATCCTTCGTAAAATATCCCTCAAGTTTTCCGGTCTGTAATTTAACACAGAAAGCACAAGTATCTATCAATTATAACTGAAACAGTAAACTTGATCGCGTATGCTAAAGAACACATCATCTGGAAGAAATATCTTGAAAATTTTGACTAACATTTTTTGTAACAGCATCATTGTTCTGCTGCTTGATTCAATTAGTGACTTAGCAGTTATCAGCACATAACTATGGCTATTTCTTTTTTTTTTCTTGAAGAACTCATCATTTGCAAGCTATTGTGATACCAATACCACGATGTTCCTCCGGTTACCCACGGATTTTCAGGGTTGGTTGCCATTTTTAGACATTACGGAGCTTTCCGTATACTATAAGAAACACTAATTTTACTACACATAGTGGAGACAATTACGCCTCGAGAACATAGCGTGACTGTCAAATAATTTTCTAAAGTACCTCCACCAGGGTTTCCCAAAAGCGGATTTCTATGTGAACATCAGGAACTGTGTCTTTCAAATATAAGCGCCAATGAACATGCTGAGAGTGCTTGAAAGACTGCCTTTTTCTGGGAAACTCACATTTGAGAAGAAAATCGACGGAAATTTGAATAATAGTTTTTGTGATTCCTCTACCGCGCCAGACCGCTGGATACCAAGACCAAAAGTGGACTTTTTCAGAACAACTGCAGACTTCCCGTTCATCACAAGATATAGAAATTAGTCCGAAAGGATTCAGCTACGCCTCTGCACACACACTATCAAATAAATTTGCGAAGACACCCCTACCACGGTTATGCAAGCCCGTAATTACCAAGACGGCACAAAGATTTCTCTAATCATAAACATCAACAAAGTTGTTGGAATTTCATGAATTAACCTCGGCAAATAAGTTTGATATTTCTCAGAACTCATCGTTGAGAGATTTTTTTGGCCAAATTTAACTACCAATTTCTTGTGATACCCCTACCATCTCAGTCCCTCGGCTACCGTGTAAAAACCAAAAGTAGACTGTTTTCCAATAATAACAAGAATTGAAAATTTTCTTCATATAGAAGGGAAACCCCTACGAAGGTACTTCAACTCCACAATGATATGGAGAAACCTTTGAGTGTGTCTCTAGTTGTGTCACCGAACTTGTCAAGATTTCATGACTGACTCACGAATTATACCTGATAAAACTATGAACTTTTTTCAAGACTCAGTCATTCAAGCGAAAAATCTGTTTATTACTTGATCTTCACATAGAAAGGAAACCCCGACCGAGGTATTTCAAGTCCACAAATAAGTATTGGGACTTCTTAGAGTGTCTCTCTCAATTATACTTGTTACCAAACTTTTCACGATTTCATGACTGACATGCAAATTATACGATGTACAACTATGTATTTTTTCGATACTTAGTCATTTAAACGAAATGTCCACGGAATATTTGACTACGAACTTTTTGCAATACCCCTACCACCTCAGTCCATCGCCTACCGTGTAGAAAAAAAGTAGATGGTTTCCCGATTACTACCAAAAACTAAGTTTTTTCTTCAAGGACGAAAAAAAATCCTTATCAAGGTACTTGAAGTTCACAGGTATTTACTAAGAGCGCCACCTTATACGTAATTCTCTCAATTGCAAGTTTCACCAAATTTGTTGCAACTTCATGACTGATTTGAAAATTTTGGGACTTAGCCACTTGAACGAAACATCCGTAATAATTCAACCACCAAGTTTTTGTTATACCAATACCATCTCATGCGTCGGACTACCGCGTAGAAACCAAAAATAGATTGTTCTTCGAATTCTTTAAGAAATAAGAGTTTTCTCCACCTAAATAGCGAACCAGTACCAAAGTACTTCAAGTCTTCAAGTAACTATCAAGAGCTCTATAAGTATTCCTCTCAGTTACAAGTGTCACCTAAGTAGCTACGAATTCATGTGTGACTTACAGATTATGTGAAATGGAACTATAATAAATTTTCAAAGGCTCGCTCATTTGAACAAAATATCTATGAGTTATTTGGCTACCAAATTTATATGATAACCCTACCATTTCAGTCCATCGACTATTGTGTAAAAACCAGAAATGGATAGTCTTTTCAGTTGCTATAAGAAATGAAAATTTTCTCCACATAAAAAAAGGAACCCCTACCAAATTACTTCAAGCCCATAGGTAACTAATGGGGGCCCTGTAACTGTTTCTCTCGGTTATAAAAGTTAGCAAACTTACCTCAACTTCATGACTAACTTACGAATTATACGATGTATAGCTACGGTACTTTTTTGATACTTGGTCATTTGAACGAAATATCCACGGAATATTAGATTACCAACTTGCTTGATACCCCTATCATCTCGGTCCATTGGCTACCATGTAAAAACCAAAAGTAGGTTGTTTTCCAGTTACTGCAAAAATTCAAAATTTCCTCCACATGAAAGGCGAACCTCTACCAAGGTTTTGAAGTCGAGACAAAATATTGGGAGCCCCATGAGTGTCTCTCCTAGTTATAAGTGTCAGCAAACTTGTAACGATTTCATGACCAAATCAACGAATTACAAGAAATATTAGATATTAGCAGAGTTATAAAAACAAAATATTACCGCAATATTTATCTAAAAACTTTTTGTAATACTCCTGCCACCTCAGTCCGTCAGTTTTCATTTGAAGAACAAAAGTAGAATGCTATTTCAGAATGGTCTACAGTTCACTACAAGTAGTAGGTTTTTCACTCCACATGGAGGAAATAGTGATGTCTTGTGGAGAAGGATTAATTACGAGATTAGTTTTGAAAAAAAAAACCACCAGCAAGGTTTTGCAAGTCCGCAAGTTTTCAATGGGAGCCCAATAGGTGTTTTCTCGAGTTATCATCGTTAACAAATTTGAGATTTCTTGAATAAATTTACGACTTGTCCCGTGTATGACTAAATTTTTCTCGACAGAATTCATCGGGTGAGCGAAATATTAAGGAACATTCAACTACCAGTTTTTTGTGATACCTCTACCACCTCAGTACGTCGACTACCTTGTCAAAGCCAGAAGTAGATTGCTGTATTAGATTCATTGCAAGTTTTCCGTTCACTACAGTAGATAAACATTTTACTCCCCATAGAGAAAGCAGTCGTGCTTTGTGGACCATGTTAACTGCAAACTTTCTTCCTTTCTTCCTTACTTTCTAATTATCCCAAGGTTTTAAAAACCGCAAGTTTTCAAAGGGAGCCCAATAAGTACCTCTCTCGGTTATGATGGAAAACAATGTTTTGATTTTAGAGATTTTATGAGTGCCCTTTTGCGTTATGCAGCATAGGTTAATCGCGTGTTATAGTAAGAACTCCATTCAACAGAAATACCTACAGAGATTTGACTTTCATATCTTAGGACATCTCCTAAAACTTCTGTACGTCGGCTAAGATGTCAAAATTCAGAAACAATGACATAATCATCAATAATAATCTAAACCTCCATTGTTAGAGCCTTACTACACAAGGTAGGTACAGCAAACTTTGTGGATCATTTTGCAGGAAGCAATAAAACGTCAGCGCTTGATTCTAGATGAATCTTAACATTTCAGTTTTCATCTCCAAATCAAAAAGCCAGGTTGTGTGTAGAGCGGTGAACTAGTTCAATTATGAGTACTTAACTTGGCCAGCCATTATATTGCAGTATTTTACGGTGATTTGGCGCCGTTGGAGCAAAAGTCAGTGGGCATTATGCGGAAGCGAAGGAGATCATTGCGCTCGAGTTTTAGATAAAACCCAATATTACACTTTTTTCAGGATCAATACGCCAGAGGATGTAAAGGGGTGAGAAAAATATGACGTGTGTTCATGCGATGGCTAGCAATTGATTAGCAAAAATGCGAGCAACTTATCACTGACTTCCAGTGAATTGAGATGTTTAAATAGCATTTCATTCCCAGAAATATCCCTATTAAGGTTTTGAAAGTTTTTACATTACTAAGAGGGACCCTCTAAGTGATACACTAAATATGATATGAAGCCTCAGAGTCTTTCGTTTCGAAAGTTTTCTTGAGATTACGCTCAAATATCATTAAGCCTGATATCCTTTTTTGAGCCATGCACGTGGTTTTATAATTTCAGAATTTTTCAATTTTTCCTTGCAGAAATTTCAGTTTTTGGAACACTTTACAAGTTGACAAGGATATCTTCACCGCACTTCTTTTATTCTTCAACAACCTGACGGAATTTTTTCCTGACATACCTTATATTCCCTCGCTTACTACCTGTTTAAGTCGAAGGAATGAAACAATCTCAACCGCTACCATCGTTTGAGCTTACGTAAATTTGAACACCTCAAATCTCAATAAATCAACAAGCTTTTGGGCGCTGAAAATGACAAGCGAGTCCATTTATGCAATGAGTTCTTCAGCTACGATAGAGGTATTTTACAGCACCTAAATTTAGTGCCACAAGATGGAAATACACAACTACCAGACTATTCTTGAAAGACCTCTACCACAGTTTTCCAGTCCCTAAACACACAGTCTTCCAGTCGCTCAATCTTTTTTCAAACTTCTTCAGATAACTTTTTACTACCTACAGTGATCAAGCAATATTTATCGTTTACTCAACATTTTGGGGAAACTTTTTCGGACACTTAACAGTGTCATTCAAACTGAAAGCATTAGAATCACTGTCCGTCGAAATCCAAAGTAATAAAAATTGTGCCAGCCTCCACCGTTATGAACTTTACTACACAAGGAGAAAACAGATATGCTTTGTGAATATTCGGTAAGAATTTATGAAGAAAATTAAGTATACTTTCATTCTTCAATTTTCATTTTCAGACCAAAAGGTTAATAGCTTGGAAAGTGGTGATCAAGTCCCTTTATTCCATGAATTCATGAGTAGGCCAGTAATTGTGAGCAGAAATCCAAGATTAATTTTATTTAATGCCTTTAAATTGACATACATAACTACCTACTACTTTAAAAAATTCCTCTACTATATATTTGGCCTCAGCTTACTAAAAGGGAACATACAAGTGTTTTTCCCGACTTGAGCTATAAATAAATTTCTTCAGATCTTTTGAAAGACTTTATAAATGATTATACGTAGAAATGCGTATGATTATCGAGCACTCATCAATTAGAGATTGAACTCTTGCAAAAATTGACAGATTCTTTCTGATGCCACTACCATATTAGTCTGTTGACTACTATGTCAAAATCAGAAGCAGCAAGCGTTACCATAACCTTTTCTCTCTTGACTTACTACAAAAAAGGCAATAGTAAAGCGTCGCAAAGATTTGACAAAAACAAACACGATCTTTACGCTTGAGTATAGAGAAACTCTTACTTTTCGATTTTCAGTTTTAGATCAACAGGCCTTTGAGTTCAGAAAACCGTGAGCAAGTCCATTAATGCTGAGTTCGTGAGGTGGTCAGCAATCGAATAACAGTATTTAAAAGTATCTATGACTCGGTGTCACTGAAGGGAAACATATAACTGTGAATTATTTTAAAATACCTCTACCACAGTTTCAAAAGTCCTCGATTTGAAATGGAGCCTAAAAAGATTTTCTCTAAGTCAAATATGCATATTTCTTATGATTTTAGAAGTGCATATTTTGAGTACCTACATTTTAGTGCGCTTACATGAAGATACATAAAACTGCCAAACTGTCATATTATTTTCTGAAACATCACTATTAGAACTTTCGAGTTCAATACTTACAATACGGATCTCGACAAATGTCTCTCCCAGTTTAACAGATGAACAAATCTCGTAGGGGATTTTAATGAGCTGCGAACACATACTACCTTTTAGGAAGTATTACAAAAACTTAGCAGAACTTCCTTGCAGACACCCCTACCATTTTAGTCTTCGGCTATCATGTTGAAGTCAATAGAAATGAAAATTATATTAACCCTACCACGCGTGGAAGCAAAAACAATTTTTGGAAACACTTTGTAGATACGATGAGACTTACGTTTGATGATACATCAGTTATAGCACTTAGAATTTTATCTTCAAATCAGTATGCCCTTTTGTGCAGGCGATGAGTCTACTTATGCTACAAGTTTATAATTGGGAAAGCAACAAGATAGCGATATTTGACAGTAAATATTATTTGGTGTCTTACAGACATAGAACTATCTAATCGTCTTTGATACGCCCCTAACAAGATTTTGCAAGCCTTAAACCAAAAGATGCTCTTTTCTTTTTGAGTTTGAAGCATATGTTTACCGAGCATTCAATTGGGAGAAATCGCTACACAAACTCTGCTTATATTTCCATGACATTTCAACCATTTAAATCCGTTAACACCGTTTAACTTGTCAAAACCACACGAAATAAAGATAATTTCAACTTCTAACGTCACGAATCTTACTACACAAGGAAGCCGCAAGAAAGCTTGGCAAGCATTTTACATGAAACAATGAAGTCCTTGCGCTTGATTTTACAAATTGATTTTACAAAGTATACAGGGCGGTGAGCAAGTCCATTTATGGTCCCAACAGATTAAGATATAAGACTACTATATTACTTTCCAGGACCAGGCTAGCAGTGCCTTCCCAGCCTCATGTCATGATAAGGAGCCCGATATGTACTTCTCCCGGTCAAAACGATAGACAAATTTCTTGAGACCTTGATAATAATTTCATTTAAGAGCTTTATGAATGATTTCATGAGTTGTGAAACATATATTTACAGTACACTCATCATTTAGAAGATGACTGTACGAAAACTTCTGAGATTTAGGATCAAATGATTATGAGAACTAAAACTGGAAGTTATCACTATCCCTGCTGTGGTGAACCTTACTACTCATGAAGGTGATGATACTACTTCGCAACTAATTCGCAAGAATCAATGAGACTTGGTTTTAGATGAATTGAACACCGCATTTTCGTTTCCATATCCACGAGCGCGGGTGCAAAAAGCAATGAGCAGATCTATTCACATTGTGTTCATTAATTGATTATTGGATGGATAAGGGGAGCATAAGATGTTATTGGTGAGCTCCCAGATTGTTCTAAAATCTCTTGCAAGTTTCTGAGTCATTGTAAAGAACCCCTTCTAAATGTTCTCTTCAGCCACAGTTATGAACGAATGCCACATTCTTTAAATTTACAGATTGCTAACCTATTTTAATCGTGTACCCATCACTAGAGAGACACTTACAAAAGCATAGCAGCGTTCCTTTCTGGACTCCATGACCTTTTCAGACCTAAAGCTATGTCACATTCAGAAGCAGATTGCTATTTAAAAAAACCAAAAGCCTTGTTATGCCATAAAACTGAAATTATCTCAACCACAACTGTCATGTCCCAATCCCTGTTACTTGCGTTTGCAAAATAAGTTTCTATATTTTTAAATGACTTCACGAGCTGTCAATGAATTGTTTATCACGAATTCGTCATATGGGAGTTTTTACAGTAACAAGGGAACCATGAGTAGAATATAATATACTGTCATTTAAACGACCTGAAAAATTCTTCACATAAAAGAAACCCCTACCATGGTACTTCACGGCCACAAGTGGCCATTGCGAGCAACATAAGTGCTTAGCTCAGTTACAAGCGTCATCACTATTATAATGACCTTATGACTGACATGTACGAAATATGACCAAGCAACTTTTCAAGCCTTGATCATCAAAACATAGCCCCCAAAGAATGGTTCACTACCAATTCTGTATGACTGCTAAATCATCTCAGTAAGTCGGCTACCGTGTTAAAACCAAAAAGAGATGGAATTGTCAGTTGCCATGAGAAATAAAAAACAAGTTTCTCTCAGTTGTGACTGTCAGCAGATCTGTTACGATTTCATGAGTGATTTATATGATACTTATTGAAGACTTAACCATCTAAAAAAACATCTAAAGACTATTTCACTATCGGTTTCCCACGATACCTCGATCATTTCATTCCTCGGCAACTGGAAAAGCGAAAAGCAGAGAGATTTTCCACATATTACAACGAATAAAAATTTCCCCACATAAGAAGGAAGGAAAAATTATAAATAGAATTCCGTCACTAGAAGAAAAAAAGATATGGCTTATTTAACTACCAGTTTTTTGGAAACCCCTACCATCTCAGTCCATCGGCTATCGTGTGAAAATCAAAAGTAGACCGTCTTCAGGCAGTTACAGGAATAAAAAATTTCCCACATGAAAACGAAACCCCTACCATGGCAGTTCAAGTCCATAACTAAATATTTGGACATTTACAAGTGTTTCGCTCAGTTATAACTGTCAGCAAACTTGTAAAATTCCACAACTGAAATACGAATTATACGAAATAAACTATTACACCTCCCTAGGACTTAGTTACCTAAGCCAAAATCTGTCTAATACTTGAATACCAAATTTTCTAACACCTACCATCGCATTCCGTCGACTACCGAATAAAAACCAGAATAGAACGATTTTCCGACTACCACAAGAATTGAAAAATTTCTCTACACAGAGCCCTACCAGGGCATTTCAAGTCCACAAGGAACTACTGAGAGCTCTATAAGTGTTTCTCTCAGTTGTGATTGTCATTAAGTTTGTTAAGATTACATAACTCATTTACCAATTTTACGAAATATAACTATTATACTTCTAGAAGACTTAGTCATTAAAAGGAAATGTCTATTGATTATTTAACTACCAATTTTTTTGTGAAATCCCTACTATCTCAGTCCACAGGCCACCTTGTGAAAACAGTAAATCAATCTTCCGAATGTTACAGGAATAAAAAACGTTCCACATGAAAAGGTAACCTCTAATAAGGTAGATCTGGATCATAAGTAAATATTTGGAGATTTACAAGTATTTCGCTCAGTAATAACTGTCAGCAAGCTTGCTAGGAATAACTCATTTCGAATTTCACGAAATATAACCATTACAAATTTTTGAAACGTAGTTATTAAGCCAAAACATATCTGAGACTTAAATAACAACCTTTGGAACCCTACCATCTCATTCCGTCGGCTACCGAATAAAAACCAGAAGCAGATCGATTCCCTGCCTACCACAAGAAATGAAAAATTTCTCCACATAGAAAGTAAACCTCTACCAGAGTACTTCAAGTACACAAGGAACTACAGGGAGCTCTATAAGTGTTCCTCTCAGTTCTAGCTGTCACTGAACTTGTTTGGATTTCATAAATCACCTACGAATTTCACGAAATATAACTATTACACTCCTACAAGATTTAGCCAATCAGTACAAGGAAAAATCACTGGCTTATTCAACTACCAATCTTTCTTTGTAAAACCCCTAAGATCTCATTTCATCGGCTAATGTATGGATACCAAAAGTAGACCAGTCTTTGGGCGAATCAAGGAATGAGAATTTTTCACATGGAAAGCAAACCATTATCACGGTAGTTCAACTACATAAATAAACATTTGGAGATATGCTAGTGCTTCCTCTCAGTTATAACTGTCAGCAAGCTTGTAAGAATTTGACAACAGACTTACGAATTATGCGAAATATAACTATTACACCTTCCTGGAACTTAGTTACCCAAGCTAAAATATGTTTAATACTTCAATACCAAGTTTTTAACACCTACCATCGCATTCACTCTGACCCATATCATTCCCTATGACTTAGTCATAGAAGGAAATGCCTATTGATAACTCAACTACCAATTTTTTTGTGAAATCCCAAAAATCTCAATCCATAGGCCACCGTGTGAAAACATCAGATCAATCTTGCGAAAGTTACAGTAAAAAAAATATTGAACATGAAAGGGAAACCCCTAAAAAGGTAGATCAGGATCATAAGCAAAAACTTGAAGATTTACAAGTATTTCGCTTCGTAACTGTTTGCAAGCTTGTTAAGATTCCGTATCTCACTTTCGAATTTCACGAAATATAACGATTACAAATTCTTGAAACTTTGTTACCAGGCCAAATTATATCTAAGACTTAAATAACAACTTTTGAACCCCTACCATCTCATTCCGTCGGCTACCGCTTAAAAACCACTAGTAGATCGATTTCTACTACCACAAAACTTACATTTCTCCACACAGAAAGGAAGCCCCTACCAGGGTGCTTCAAGTCCACAAGGAACTACAGGCAGCTCTATCGATGATTCTCCCACTTAAAACTGTCATTAATCTTGTTAGGATTTCATGAATGGCTTAGGAATTAAACAAAATATAACTATTATACTTCTTAAGTCTTAGTCAATACAAGGAAAAATCAATGGCTTATTAACCACCAACCATTCTTTGCAAAACCCCTACCATCTCTATCCATCGACTAATGTATGACGACCAAAACTAGACCAGTCTTCCGGCAGATAAAGGAATGAAAAACTTTCCACTTGAAAAGGAAACACCTACCAAGGTAGATCAGGATCATAAGTAAATATCTGGACATTCACAATTATTCCGCTCAGTTATAACTGTCAGCAAGCTTGTAAGGATTGAAAAACTGACCTACGAATTATACGAAATACAACTACTACACCTCCCTAGGACTTAGTTACCTAAGCGAAAATCAGTTTATTACTCAAATACCAAATTTTTTAACCCACACCATCTCATTCCGTCGGCTACCAAATAAAAACCAGAAGCACAACGATTTTCCGACTACCACAAGGATTGAAAAATTTCCCCACAGAGAAAGTAAACCCCAACAAGGGTACTCCAAGACCACAAGGAACTACAGGAAGCTCAATAAGTGTCTCTCTCACTTATAACTGTCACTAATCTTGTTAGGATTTCATAAATGGCTCACAAATTTCACGAGATTTAACTATTATACTTCTCTAAGACTTAGTCTTCACAAGGAAAAATCAACGGCTTATTCAACTACCAATCTTTGTTTGTGAAACCACTACAATCTCAGTCCATCGGTTAATGTGTGAATACCAAAACTAGACCAGTCTTCCTGCAGATAAAGGAATGAAGAACTTTCCCCACGAAAAGCAAACCCCGATCACGCTAGTTCAAATCCATAAGTAACTGTTCGAGATTAACAAGCGTTTCTCTCATATAAAACTGTCAGCAAGCTTGTAATGATTTCACAACTGACTTACGAGTTATACGAAATACAACAATTACACCCCCCTAAGGACTTAGTTACCTAAGCGAAAAACTGCATTATACTTAAACAATAAATCTTTAACTCCTACCATCGCATTCTGTCGGCTACCGATTAAAAACCAGAAGTAGAACGATTTTCCGACTACCACAAGAACTGAAAAATTTCTCCACATAGAAAGTAAACATCTATTAGGATACTTCCAAGTCTACAAGGAACTACAGGAAGATCTATAAGTGTTTCTCTCACTTATAACTGTCACTAGTTTTGTTAGGATATCATAACTGGCTTACATATTTCGCGAAATATAACTATTAAACTTCGCTAAGACTTACTCATTAGAACGAAATGTCCATTGATTACTTAACAATCAATTTTATAGTGAAATCCCTACTATCTCAGTAAATAGGCCACCGTGTGGAAACAGCAGATCAATCCCCCGAAAGTTATAGAAATAAAAAACATTCCACATGAAAAGAAAACCTCTACCAAGATAGATCTGGATCATAAGCAAATATTTGGAGATTTACAAGTATTTCGCTCAGTTATAAGTTTCAGCAAGCTTCGCTAGAATTCCGCAACTCACTTTCGAATTTCACGAAATTTAGCCATTACAAATTCTTGAAACTTTGTTACTAGGCCAAAATCTATCTAAGACTAAAATAACAACTTTTCAAACCCCTACCATCTCATTCCGTCGGATACCGAATAAAAACCAGAAGCAGAACGATTTCCCGACTAACACAAGAATTGAAAAATTTATTCACATAGAAAGTAAACCCCTACCAGGGTGCATCAAGTCCACAAGGAACTACAGGGTGCACTATCAATGTATCTCTCACTCAAAACTGTACCATCTTGTTAGATTTCATGACTTACGAATTCACGAAATTAACATTATCTCTAAGACTTAGTCATTAGAAGGAAATGTCTACTGATTATTCAGCTACCAACTTTTTTGTGAAATCCCTACAATCTCAGTCCATAGGCCACCGTGTGAAAACAGCAGATCAATCTTCCGAATTTACAGGAATAAAGAACATTCCACATAAAGAGGAAACCTCACCCAAGGCAGATCTGGATCATAAGTAAATATATGGAGATTACGTATTTCGCTCAGTTATAAGTTTTAGCAAGGTGTTAGGATTCCGTAACTCACTTTCGAATTTCACGAAATTTAACCATTACAAATTTTGAAACTTTGTTACTAGGAAAAAATTTATCTAAGACTCAAATAACAACTTTTCGAACCCTACCATCTTATTCCGTCGGCTACCGAATAAAAAACCAGAAGCAGACCGATTTTCCGACTACCACAAGAATTAAAAAATTTCTCCACATGGAAAGAAAACCCTACCAGGGTGCTTCAAGTCCACAAGGAACTACAGGGTGCTCTATCAATGTTTCTCTCACTTAAAACTGTCGACTAATCTTGTTGAGGATTTCATAAATGGCTTACGAATTTCACGAAATATAACTATTATACTTCTCTAAGACTTAGTCATTAGAAGGAAATGTCTACTGATTATTCAGCTAACAACTTTTTTGTGAAATCCCTACAATCTCAGTCCATAGGCCACCGTGTGAAAACAGCAGATCAATCTTCCGAAATTTACAGGAATAAAGAACATTCCACATAAAAAGGAAAACTCTCAAGGTAGATCTGGATCATAAGTAAATATATGGAGATTTGCAAGTATTTCGCTAGTTACAAGTTTTAGCAAGCTTGTTAGGATTCCGTAACTCACTTTCGAATTTCACGAAATTAACCATTACAAATTTGAAATTTTACTAGGAAAACTTCTAAGCTAAATAAACTTTCGAACCCCTACCATCTTATTCCGTCGGCTACCGAATACAAACCAGAAGCAGACCGAGACTACCACAAGAATTAAAAAATTTCTCCACATTGAAAGAAAACCCCTATCAGGGTGCTTCAAGTCCACAAGGAACTACAGGGAGCTCTATCAATGTTTCTCTCACTTAAAACTGTCACTAATCTTGTTAGGATTTCATAAATGGCTTACGAATTTCACGAAATATAACTATTATACTTCTCTAAGACTTAGTAATTAGAAGGAAATGTCTACTGATTATTCAGCTATCAACTTTTTTGTGAAATCCCTACAATCTCAGTCCATAGAGCCACCGTGTGAAAACAGCAGATCAATCTTCCGAAATTTACAGGAATAAAGAACATTTCACATAAAAAGGAAACTCTCCCAAGGTAGATCTGGATCATAAGTAAATATATGGAGATTACGTATTCGCTCAGTTATAAGTTTTAGCAAGCGTGTTAGAATTCCGTAACTCACTTTCGAATTTCACGAAATTTAACCATTACAAATTTTGGAAACTTTGTTACTAGGACAAAATTTATCTAAGACTCAAATAACATCTTTTCGAACCCCTAACATCTTATTCCGTTTTCTACCGAATAAAAACCAGAAGGACGATTTTCGACTACACAAGAATTAAAAAATTTCTCCACATTGAAAGAAAACCCTACCAGGGTGATTCAAGTCCACAAGGAACTACAGGGTGCTCTATCAATGTTTCTCTCATCAACACTGTCACTAATCTTCTTAGGATATCATAAATGGCTTACGAATTTCACGAAATATAACTATTACACTTCTCTAAGACTTAGTAATTAGAAGGAAATGTCTACTGATTATTCAGCTACCAACTTTTTGTGAAATCCCTACAATCTCAGTTCATAGGCCACCGTGTGAAAACAGCAGATCAATCTTCCGAAATTTACAGGAATAAAGAAATTCACATAAAAAGGAAACCTCACCCAAGGAGATCTGGATATCAAGAAATATATGGAGATTTACAAGTATTTCGCTCAGTTCTAAGTTTTAGCAAGCTTGTTAGGATTCCGTAACTCACATTTCGAATTTCACGAAATTCAACCATTACAAATTTTTGAAACTTTGTTACTAGGCCAAAATCTATCTAAGACTCAAATAACAACTTTTCGAACCCCTAACATCTTATTCCGTCGGCTACCGAATAAAAAACCAGAAGCAGACCGATTTTCAGACTACCACAAGAATTAAAAAATTTCTCCACATTGAAAGAAAACCCCTACCAGGGTGATTCAAGTCCACAAGGAACTACAGGGTGCTCTATCAATGTTTCTCTCACTTAAAACTGTCACTAATCTTGTTAGGATTTCATAATGGCTTACGAATTTCACGAAATATAACTATTACACTTCTCTAAGACTTAGTCATTAGAAGGAAATGTCTACTGATTATTCAGCTACTAACTTTTTTGTGAAATCCCTACAATCTCAGTCCATAGGCCACCGTGTGAAAACAGCAGATCAATCTTCCGAAGTTTACAGAATAAGAAATTACATAAAAGGAAACCTCTCCCAAGGATCTGGATATAAGAAATATATGGAGATTACAAGTATTTCGCTCAGTTCTAAGTTTTAGAAAGCTTGTTAGGATTCCGTAACTCACTTTCGAATTTCACGAAATTTAACCATTACAAATTTTGGAAACTTTGTTACTAGGCCAAAATCTATCTAAGACTCAAATAACAACTTTTCGAACCCCTAACATCTTATTCCGTCGGCTACCGAATAAAAACCAGAAGCAGACGATTTTCCGACTACCACAAGAATTAAAAAATTTCTCCACATTGAAAGAAAACCCCTACCAGGGTGATTCAAGTCCACAAGGAACTACAGGGTGCTCTATCAATGTTTCTCTCACTCAAAACTGTCACTAATCTTGTTAGGATATCATAAATGGCTTACGAATTTCACGAAATATAACTATTACACTTCTCTAAGACTTAGTAATTAGAAGGAACTGTCTACCGATTATTCAGCTACCAACTTTGTGAAATCGCTACAATCGCAGTTCATAGGGCCCCGTGTGAAAACAGCAGATCAATCTTCCGAAATTTACATGAATATAGAAAATTCCACATAAAAAGGAAACCTCACCCAAGGCAGATCTGGATTATCAATAAATATATGGAGATTTACAAGTATTTCGCTCAGTTCTAAGTTTTAGCAAGCTTGTTAGGATTCCGTAACTCACATTCGAATTTCACGAAATTCAACCACTACAAATTTTTGAAACTTAGTTACTAGGCCAAAACCTGTCTAAGACTCAAATAACAACTTTTCGAACACCTAAAATCTTATTCCGACGGCTACCGAATAAAAAACCAGAAGCAGACCGATTTTGAGACTACCACAAGAATTAAAAAATTTCTCCACATTGAAAGAAAACCCCTACCAGGGTGATTCAAGTCCACAAGGAACTACAGGGTGCTCGATCAATGTTTCTCTCACTTAAAACTGTCACTAATCTTGTTAGGATTTCATAATTGGCTTACGAATTTCACAAAATATAACTATTACACTTCTCTTAGACTTAGTCATTAGAAGGAAATGCCTATGGATTGTTCAGCTGAAAATCAAAAGTGTCACAAATCTTGTTAGGATTTCATAAATGGCTTACGAATTTCACGAAATATAACTATTATATTCACTAAGACTTAGTCATATGAAGGAAATGTCTACTGACTATTCAGCTCCCAACATTTTTTGTGAAATCCCTACAATCGCAGTCCATAGGCCTCCGTGTGAATACGGCAGATCAATCTTCCGAAATTTACAGGAATAAAGAACACTACACATAAAAAGGAACCTCTCCCAAGGCAGATCTGGATCAAAAGTAAATATATGGAGATTTACAAGTATTTCGCTTAGTTTTAAGTTGTAGAAAGCTTGTTAGGATTCCGTAACTCACTTTCGAATTTCACGAAATTCAACCATCACAAGTTTTGAAACTTTGTTACTAGGCCAAAATCTATCTAAGACTCAAATAACAACTTTTCTAACCCTAACATCTTATTCCGTCGGTGACCGAATAAAAAACCAGAAGCAGACCGATTTTCCGACTACCACAAGAATTAAAAACTTTCTCCACATAGAAAGAAAACCACTATCAGGGTGCTTCAAGTCCACAAGGAACTACAGGGTGCTCTATCAATGTTTCTCTCACTTAAAACTGTCACCAATCTTGTTAGGATTTCATAAATGGCTTGTGAATTTCACGAAATATAACTATTACACTTCTCTAAGACTTAGTCATTTGAAAGAAATGTCCACTGATTATTCAGCAACCAACTTTTTTGTGAAATCCCTACAATCTCAGTCCATAGGCCACCGTGTGAAAACAGCAGATCAATCTTACGAAATTTACAGGAATAAAGAACATTTCACATAAAAAGGAAACCTCTTCCAAGGTAGATCTGGATCATAAGTAAATATATGGAGATTTACAAGTATTTCGCTCAGTTATAAGTTTTAGCAAGCTTCTTAGGATTCCGCAACTCACTTTCGAATTTCACGAAATTCAACCAGTACAAATTTTCGAAACTTTGTTACTAGGCCAAAATCTATCTAAGACTCAAATAACAACTTTTCGAACCTCTACCATCTTATTCCGTCGGCTACCGAATAAAAAACCAGAAGCAGACCGATTTTCCGACTACCACAAGAATTAAAAACTTTCTCCACATAGAAAGAAAACCACTATCAAGGTGCTTCAAGTCCACAAGGAACTACAGGGTGCTCTATCAATGTTTCTCTCACTTAAAACTGTCACCGATTTTGTTAGGATTTCATAAATGACTTACGAATTTCACGAAATTCAACCAATACAAATTTTTGACACTTTGTTACCAGGCCAAAATCTATCTAAGACTGAAATAACAATCTCTCGAAACGCTAAAACTTATTCCATCGGCTACCGAATAAAAAACCAGAAGCAGACCGATTTTGCGACTACCACAAGAATTAAAAAATTTCTCCTCATTGAAAGAAAACCCCTACCAGGGTGCTTCAAGTCCACAAGAAACTCTCTATCGATATTTCTCTCACTTAAAACTGTCACTAATCTTGTTAGGATTTCATAAATGGCTTATGAATTTCACGAAATATAACTATTACACTTCTCTAAGACTTAGTAATTAGAAGGAAATGTCTACTGATTATTCAGCTACCAATTTTTTGTGAAATCCCTACAATCTCAGTCCGTTGGCCACCGTGTGAAAACAGCAGATAACCTTCCGAAATTTACAGGAATAAAGAACATTCCACATAAAAAGGAAACCTCTCTCAAGGTAGATCTGGATCATAAGTAAATATATTGAGATTTACAAGAATTTCGCTCAGTTATAAGTTTTAGCAAGCTGTTAGAATTCCGTAACTCACTTTCGAATTTCACGAAATTCAACCATTACAAATTTTTGAAACTTTGTTACTAGGAAAAAATCTATCTAAGACTCAAATAACAACTTTTCGAACCGCTACCATCTTATTCCGTCGGCTACCGAATAAAAAACCAGAAGCAGACCGATTTTCCGACTACAACAAGAATTAAAAAATTTCTCCACATAGAAAGAAAACCCCTACCAGGGTGGTTCAAGTCCACAAGGAACTACAGGGTGCTCTATAAATGTTTCTCTCACTTAAAACTGTCACTAATCTTGTTAGGATTTCATAAATGGCTTACGAATTTCACGAAATATAACTATTATACTTCTCTAAGACTTAGTAATTAGAAGGAAATGTCTACTGATTATTCAGCTACCAACTTTATTGTGAAATCCCTACAATCGCAGTCCATAGGCCACCGTGTGAAAACAGCAGATCAATCTTCCGAAATTTACAGGAATAAAGAACATTACACATAAAAAGGAAACCTCTCAAAAGGTAGATCTGGATCATAAGTAAATATATGGAGATTTACAAGTATTTCGCTCAGTTATAAGTTTTAGCAAGCTTGTTAGGATTCCGTAACTCACTTTCGAATTTCACGAAATTTAACCATTACAAATTTTGAAACTTTGTACTAGGCAAAATCTATCTAAGACTCAAATAACAACTTTTCGAACCCTACCATCTTATTCCGTCGGCTACCGAATAAAAACCAGAAGCAGACCGATTTCCGACTACCACAAGAATTAAAAAATTTCTCCACATAGAAAGAAAACCCCTACCAGGGTGCTTCAAGTCCACAAGGAACTACAGGGTGCTCTATCAATGTTTCTCTCACTTAAAACTGTCACTAATCTTGTTAGGATTTCATAAATGGCTTACGAATTTCACGAAATATAACTATTATACTTCACTAAGACTTAGTAATTAGAAAGAAATGTCTACTGATTATTCAGCTATCAACTTTTTTGTGAAATCCCTACAATCTCAGTCCATAAGCCACCGTGTGAAAACAGCAGATCAATCTTACGAAATTTACAGGAATAAAGAACATTACACATAAAAAGGAAACTTCCCAAGGTAGATCTGGATCATAAGTAAATATATGGAGATTTACAAGTATTTCGCTCAGTTATAAGTTTTAGCAAGCTTGTTAGAATTCCGTAACTCACTTTCGAATTTCACGAAATTCAACCATTACAAATTTTTGAAACTTTGTTACTAGGACAAAATCTATCTAAGACTCAAATAACAACTTTTCGAACCCTACCATCTTATTCCGTCGGCTACCGAATAAAAAACCAGAAGCAGACCGATTTTCCGACTACCACAAGAATTAAAAAATTTCTCCACATGAAAGAAAACCCCTACCAGGGTGATTCAAGTCCACAAGGAACTACAGGGTGCTCTATCAATGTTTCTCTCACTTAAAACTGTCACTAATCTTGTTAGGATTTCATAAATGGCTTACGAATTGCACGAAATATAACTATTATACTTCTCTAAGACTTAGTCATTAGAAGGAAATGTCTACTGATTATTCAGCTACCAACTTTTTGTGAAATCCCTACAATCTCAGTCCGTAGGCCACGTGTGAAAACAGCAGATCAATCTTCCGAAAGTTTACAGGAATAAAGAACATTCCACATAGAAAGGAAACTCCAAAGTAGATCTGGATCTAAGTAAATATGGAGATTACAAGTATTCGTCAGTTAAAGTAGCAAGTTAGATTCCGTAACTCACTTTCGAATTTCACGAAATTTAACCATTACAAATTTGGAAACTTTGTTACTAGGAAAAATCTATCTAAGACTCAAATAACATCTTTTCGAACCCCTAACATCTTATTCCGTCGGCTACCGAATAAAAACCAGAAGCAGACCGATTTTCCGACTACCACAAGAATTAAAAACTTTCTCCACATAGAAAGAAAACCCCTACCAGGGTGATTCAAGTCCACAAGGAACTACAGGGTGCTCTATCAATGTTTCTCTCACTTAAAACTGTCACTAATCTTGTTAGGATTTCATAAATGGCTTACGAATTTCACGAAATATAACTATTACACTTCTCTAAGACTTAGTAATTAGAAGGAAATGTCTACTGATTATTCAGCTACAACTTTTTTGTGAAATCCCTACAATCTCAGTCCATAGGCCACCGTGTGAAAACAGCAGATCAATCTTCCGAAGTTTACAGGAATAAAGAACATTCCACATAGAAAGGAAACGTATTTCGCTCAATTCTAAGTTTTAGAAAGCATGTTAGAATTCCGTAACTCACTTTCGAATTTCACGAAATTTAACCATTACAAAATTTGGAAATTTTGTTACTAGGAAAAAATTTATCTAAGACTCAAATAACATCTTTTCGAACCCCTAACATCTTATTCCGTTTTCTACCGAATAAAAACCAGAAGACGATTTTCCGACTACCACAAGAATTAAAAAATTTCTCCACATTGAAAGAAAACCCCTACCAGGGTGATTCAAGTCCACAAGGAACTACAGGAGCTCTATCAATGTTTCTCTCACTTAAAACTGTCACTAATCTTGTTAGGATTTCATAGATCGGCTTACGAATTGCACGAAATATAAATATTACACTTCTCTAGACTTAGTCATTAGAAGGAAATGCCTATGATTGTTCAGCTACCAACTTTTTTGTGAAATCCCTACAATCTCAGTCCGTAGGCCATCGTGTGAAAACAGCAGATCAATCTTCCGAAGTTTACAGGAATAAAGAACATTCCACATAGAAAAGGAAACGGTATTGAATAGTATTCGCTCAGTTCTAAGTTTTAGCAAGCATGTTAGAATTCCGTAACTCACTTTCGAATTTCACGAAATTTAACCATTACAAAATTTGGAAACTTTGTTACTAGGACAAAATTTATCTAGAGACTCAAATAACATCTTTTCGAACCCCTAACATCTTATTCCGTTGTCTACCGAATAAAAACCAGAAGACGATTTTCCGACTACCACAAGAATTAAAAAATTTCTCCACATAGAAAGAAAACCCCTACCAGGGTGCTTCAAGTCCACAAGGAACTACAGGGTGCTCTATCAATGTTTCTCTCACTTAAAACTGTCACTAATCTTGTTAGGATTTCATAAATGGCTTACGAATTTCACGAAATATAACTATTATACTTCTCTAAGACTTAGTAATTAGAAGGAAATGTCTACTGATTATTCAGCTACCAACTTTTTTGTGAAATCCCTACAATCTCAGTCCATAGGCCACCGTGTGAAAACAGCAGATCAATCTTCCGAAGTTTACAGGAATAAAGAACATTCCACATAGAAAGGAAACGTATTTCGCTCAATTCTAACGTTTTAGAAAGCATGTTAGAATTCCGTAACTCACTTTCGAATTTCACGAAATTAACCATTACAAAATTTTGAAACTTTGTTACTAGGAAAAAATTATCTAAGACTCAAATAACATCTTTTCGAACCCCTAACATCTTATTCCGTCTTCTACCGAATAAAAACCAGAAGACGATTTTCCGACTACCACAAGAATTAAAAAATTCTCCACATTGAAAGAAAACCCCTACCAGGGTGATTCAAGTCCACAAGGAACTACAGGGTGCTCTATCAATGTTTCTCTCACTTAAAACTGTCACTAATCTTGTTAGGATTTCATAAATGGCTTACGAATTTCACGAAATATAACTATTACACTTCTCTAAGACTTAGTCATTAGAAGGAAATGTCCTACTGATTATTCAGCTACCAACTTTTTTGTGAAATCCCTACAATCTCAGTCCATAGGCCACCGTGTGAAAACAGCAGATCAATCTTCCGAAATTTACAGGAATAAAGACATTCACATAAAAGGAAACCTCTCCAAGAGATCGGATCATAAGAAATATGGAGATTTACAAGTATTTCGCTCAGTTATAAGTTTTAGCAAGCTGTTAGAATTCCGTAACTCACTTTCGAATTTCACGAAATTTAACCATTACAAATTTTGAAACTTTGTTACTAGGACAAAATCTATCTAAGACTCAAATAACAACTTTTCGAACCCCTACCATCTTATTCCGTCGGCTACCGAATAAAAACCAGAAGCAGACCGATTATCCGACTACCACAAGAATTAAAAAATTTCTCCACATAGAAAGAAAACCCCTACCAGGGTGATTCAAGTCCACAAGGAACTACAGGGTGCTCTATCAATGTTTCTCTCACTTAAAACTGTCACTAATCTTGTTAGGATTTCATAAATGGCTTACGAATTTCACGAAATATAACTATTATACTTCTCTAAGACTTAGTCATTAGAAGGAAATGTCTACTGATTATTCAGCTACCAACTTTTTTGTGAAATCCCTACAATCTCAGTCCATAGGCCACCGTGTGAAAACAGCAGATCAATCTTCCGAAATTTACAGGAATAAAGAACATTACACATAAAAAGGAAACCTCTCCCAAGGTAGATCTGGATCATAAGTAAATATATGGAGATTTACAAGTATTTCGCTCAGTTATAAGTTTTAGCAAGCTTGTTAGGATTCCGTAACTCACTTCGAATTTCACGAAATTCAACCATTACAAATTTTTGAAACTTTGTTACTAGGCCAAAATCTATCTAAGACTCAAATAACAACTTTTCGAACCCTACCATCTTATTCCGTCGGCTACCGAATAAAAAACCAGAAGCAGACCGATTTTCCGACTACCACAAGAATTAAAAAATTTCTCCACATTGAAAGAAAACCCCTACCAGGGTGCTTCAAGTCCACAAGGAACTACAGGGTGCTCTATCAATGTTTCTCTCACTTAAAACTGTCACTAATCTTGTTAGGATTTCATAAATGGCTTACGAATTTCACGAAATATAACTATTATACTTCTCTAAGACTTAGTCATTAGAAGGAAATGTCTACTGATTATTCAGCTACCAACTTTTTTGTGAAATCCCTACAATCTCAGTCCATAGGCCACCGTGTGAAAACAGCAGATCAATCTTCCGAAATTTACAGGAATAAAGAACATTCCACATAAAAAGGAAACTCTCAAGTAGATCTGATCATAAGTAAATATTGGAGATTTACAGTATTTCGTAGTTATAAGTTTAGCAAGCTTGTAGATCTCCACTTTCGAATTTCACGAAATTTAACCATTACAAATTTTGAAACTTTGTTACTAGGCCAAAATCTATCTAAGACTCAAATAACAACTTTTCGAACCCCTACCATCTTATTCCGTTGGCTACCGAATAAAAACCAGAAGCAGACCGATTTCCGACTACCACAAGAATTAAAAAATTTCTCCACATGAAAGAAAACCCCTACCAGGGTGATTCAAGTCCACAAGGAACTACAGGGTGCTCTATCAATGTTTCTCTCACTTAAAACTGTCACTAATCTTGTTAGGATTCATAAATGGCTTACGAATTTCACGAAATATAACTATTACACTTCTCTAAGACTTAGTCATTAGAAGGAAATGTCTACTGATTATTCAGCTACCAACTTTTTTGTGAAATCCCTACAATCTCAGTCCATAGGCCACCGTGTGAAAACAGCAGATCAATCTTCCGAAATTTACAGGAATAAAGAACATTACACATAAAAAGGAAACCTCTCCCAAGGAAGATCTGGATCATAAGTAAATATATGGAGATTTACAAGTATTTCGCTCAGTTATAAGTTTTAGCAAGCTTGTTAGGATTCCGTAACTCACTTTCGAATTTCACGAAATTCAACCATTACAAATTTTTGAAACTTGTTACTAGGCCAAAATCTATCTAAGACTCAAATAACAACTTTTCGAACCCCTACCATCTTATTCCGTCGGCTACCGAATAAAAACCAGAAGCAGACCGATTATCCGACTACCACAAGAATTAAAAAATTTCTCCACATAGAAAGAAAACCCCTACCAGGGTGATTCAAGTCCACAAGGAACTACAGGGTGCTCTATCAATGTTTCTCTCACTTAAAACTGTCACTAATCTTGTTAGGATTTCATAAATGGCTTACGAATTTCACGAAATATAACTATTACTACTTCTCTAAGACTTAGTCATTAGAAGGAAATGTCTACTGATTATTCAGCTACCAACTTTTTTGTGAAATCCCTACAATCTCAGTCCATAGGCCACCGTGTGAAAACAGCAGATCAATCTTCCGAAATTTACAGGAATAAAGAACATTACACATAAAAAGGAAACCTCTCCCAAGTAGATCTGGATCATAAGTAAATATATGGAGATTTACAAGTATTTCGCTCAGTTATAAGTTTTAGCAAGCTTGTTAGGATTCCGTAACTCACTTTCGAATTTCACGAAATTCAACCATTACAAATTTTTGAAACTTTGTTACTAGGCCAAAATCTATCTAAGACTCAAATAACAACTTTTCGAACCCCTACCATCTTATTCCGTCGGCTACCGAATAAAAAACCAGAAGCAGACCGATTATCCGACTACCACAAGAATTAAAAAATTTCTCCACATAGAAAGAAAACCCCTACCAGGGTGCTTCAAGTCCACAAGGAACTACAGGGTGCTCTATCAATGTTTCTCTCACTTAAAACTGTCACTAATCTTGTTAGGATTTCATAAATGGCTTACGAATTTCACGAAATATAACTATTATACTTCTCTAAGACTTAGTCATTAGAAGGAAATGTCTACTGATTATTCAGCTACCAACTTTTTTGTGAAATCCCTACAATCTCAGTCCATAGGTCACCGTGTGAAAACAGCAGATCAATCTTCCGAAATTTACAGGAATAAAGAACATTACACATAAAAAGGAAACCTCTCCAAGGTAGATCTGGATCATAAGTAAATATATGGAGATTTACAAGTATTTCGCTCAGTTATAAGTTTTAGCAAGCTTGTTAGATTCCGTAACTCACTTTCGAATTTCACGAAATTCAACCATTACAAATTTTTGAAACTTTGTTACTAGGCCAAAATCTATCTAAGACTCAAATAACAACTTTCGAACCCCTACCATCTTATTCCGTCGGCTACCGAATAAAAACCAGAAGCAGACCGATTATCCGACTACCACAAGAATTAAAAAATTTCTCCACATAGAAAGAAAACCCTACCAGGGTGCTTCAAGTCCACAAGGAACTACAGGGTGCTCTATCAATGTTTCTCTCACTTAAAACTGTCACTAATCTTGTTAGGATTTCATAAATGGCTTACGAATTTCACGAAATATAACTATTACACTTCTCTAAGACTTAGTCATTAGAAGGAAATGTCTACTGATTATTCAGCTACCAAGTTTTTTGTGAAATCCCTACAATCTCAGTCCATAGGCCACCGTGTGAAAACAGCAGATCAATCTTCCGAAATTTACAGGAATAAAGAACATTCACATAAAAAGGAAACCTCTCCAAGGTAGATCTGGATCAAGTAAATATATGGAGATTACAAGTATTCGCAGTTATAAGTTTAGCAAGCTGTAGGATTCCGTAACTCACTTCGAATTTCACGAAATTAACCATTACAAATTTTTGAAACTTTGTTACTAGGCCAAAATCTATCTAAGACTCAAATAACAACTTTTCGAACCCTACCATCTATTCCGTTGCTACCGAATAAAAACAGAAGCAGACCGATTTCCGACTACCACAAGAATTAAAAAATTTCTCCACATGAAAGAAAACCCTACAGGGTGCTTCAAGTCCACAAGGAACTACAGGGTGCTCTATCAATGTTTCTCTCACTTAAAACTGTCACTAATCTTGTTAGGATTTCATAAATGGCTTACGAATTTCACGAAATATAACTATTATACTTCTCTAAGACTTAGTCATTAGAAGGAAATGTCTACTGATTATTCAGCTACCAACTTTTTTGTGAAATCCCTACAATCTCAGTCCATAGGCACCGTGTGAAAACAGCAGATCAATCTTACGAAATTTACAGGAATAAAGAACATTACACATAAAAAGGAAACCTCTCCCAAGGTAGATCTGGATCATAAGTAAATATATGGAGATTTACAAGTATTTCGCTCAGTTATAAGTTTTAGCAAGCTTGTTAGATTCCGTAACTCACTTTCGAATTTCACGAAATTCAACCATTACAAATTTTTGAAACTTTGTTACTAGGCCAAAATCTATCTAAGACTCAAATAACAACTTTTCGAACCCCTACCATCTTATTCCGTCGGCTACCGAATAAAAACCAGAAGCAGACCGATTATCCGACTACCACAAGAATTAAAAAATTTCTCCACATAGAAAGAAAACCCCTACCAGGGTGATTCAAGTCCACAAGGAACTACAGGGTGCTCTATCAATGTTTCTCTCACTTAAAACTGTCACTAATCTTGTTAGGATTTCATAAATGGCTTACGAATTTCACGAAATATAACTATTATACTTCTCTAAGACTTAGTCATTAGAAGGAAATGTCTACTGATTATTCAGCTACCAACTTTTTTGTGAAATCCCTACAATCTCAGTCCATAGGCCACCGTGTGAAAACAGCAGATCAATCTTCCGAAATTTACAGGAATAAAGAACATTACACATAAAAAGGAAACCTCTCCCAAGGTAGATCTGGATCATAAGTAAATATATGGAGATTTACAAGTATTTCGCTCAGTTATAAGTTTTAGCAAGCTTGTTAGGATTCCGCAACTCACTTTCGAATTTCACGAAATTCAACCATTACAAATTTTTGAAACTTTGTTACTAGGCCAAAATCTATCTAAGACTCAAATAACAACTTTTCGAACCCCTACCATCTTATTCCGTCGGCTACCGAATAAAAACCAGAAGCAGACCGATTATCCGACTACCACAAGAATTAAAAAATTTCTCCACATAGAAAGAAAACCCCTACCAGGGTGCTTCAAGTCCACAAGGAACTACAGGGTGCTCTATCAATGTTTCTCTCACTTAAAACTGTCACTAATCTTGTTAGGATTTCATAAATGGCTTACGAATTTCACGAAATATAACTATTACACTTCTCTAAGACTTAGTCATTAGAAGGAAATGTCTACTGATTATTCAGCTACCAACTTTTTTGTGAAATCCCTACAATCTCAGTCCATAGGCCACCGTGTGAAAACAGCAGATCAATCTTCCGAAATTTACAGGAATAAAGAACATTACACATAAAAAGGAAACCTCTCCCAAGGTAGATCTGGATCATAAGTAAATATATGGAGATTTACAAGTATTTCGCTTAGTTATAAGTTTTAGCAAGCTTGTTAGGATTCCGTAACTCACTTTCGAATTTCACGAAATTCAACCATTACAAATTTTTGAAACTTTGTTACTAGGCCAAAATCTATCTAAGACTCAAATAACAACTTTTCGAACCCCTACCATCTTATTCCGTCGGCTACCGAATAAAAACCAGAAGCAGACCGATTTCCGACTACCACAAGAATTAAAAAATTTCTCCACATAGAAAGAAAACCCCTACCAGGGTGCTTCAAGTCCACAAGGAACTACAGGGTGCTCTATCAATGTTTCTCTCACTTAAAACTGTCACTAATCTTGTTAGGATTTCATAAATGGCTTACGAATTTCACGAAATATAACTATTATACTTCTCTAAGACTTAGTCATTAGAAGGAAATGTCTACTGATTATTCAGCTACCAACTTTTTTGTGAAATCCCTACAATCTCAGTCCATAGGCCACCGTGTGAAAACAGCAGATCAATCTTCCGAAATTTACAGGAATAAAGAACATTACACATAAAAAGGAAACCTCTCAAGGTAGATCTGGATCATAGTAAATATATGGAGATTTACAAGTATTTCGCTAGTTATAAGTTTTAGCAAGTTGTCCGTAACTCACTTTCGAATTTCACGAAATTTAACCATTACAAATTTTTGAAACTTTGTTACTAGGCCAAAATCTATCTAAGACTCAAATAACAACTTTCGAACCCCTACCATCTTATTCCGTCTGGCTACCGAATAAAAACCAGAAGCAGACCGATTTCCGACTACCACAAGAATTAAAAATTTCCACATGAAGAAAACCCTACCAGGGTTCAAGTCCACAAGGAACTACAGGGTGCTCTATCAATGTTTCTCTCACTTAAAACTGTCACTAATCTTGTTAGGATTTCATAAATGGCTTACGAATTTCACGAAATATAACTATTATACTTCTCTAAGACTTAGTCATTAGAAGGAAATGTCTACTGATTATTCAGCTACCAACTTTTTGTGAAATCCCTACAATCTCAGTCCATAGGCCACGTGTGAAAACAGCAGATCAATCTTACGAAATTTACAGGAATAAAGAACATTCACATAAAAAGGAAACCTCTCCCAAGGTAGATCTGGATCATAAGTAAATATATGGAGATTTACAAGTATTTCGCTCAGTTATAAGTTTTAGCAAGCTTGTTAGGATTCCGTAACTCACTTTCGAATTTCACGAAATTAACCATTACAAATTTTTGAAACTTTGTTACTAGGCCAAAATCTATCTAAGACTCAAATAACAACTTTTCGAAACCCCTACCATCTTATTCCGTCGGCTACCGAATAAAAACCAGAAGCAGACCGATTTCCGACTACCACAAGAATTAAAAAATTTCTCCACATAGAAAGAAAACCCCTACCAGGGTGATTCAAGTCCACAAGGAACTACAGGGTGCTCTATCAATGTTTCTCTCACTTAAAACTGTCACCAATCTTGTTAGGATTTCATAAATGGCTTACGAATTTCACGAAATATAACTATTACACTTCTCTAAGACTTAGTCATTAGAAGGAAATGTCTACTGATTATTCAGCTACCAACTTTTTTGTGAAATCCCTACAATCTCAGTCCATAGGCCACCGTGTGAAAACAGCAGATCAATCTTCCGAAATTTACAGGAATAAAGAACATTTCACATAAAAAGGAAACCTCTCCAAGGTAGATCTGGATCATAAGTAAATATATGGAGATTTACAAGTATTTCGCTCAGTTATAAGTTTTAGCAAGCTTGTTAGGATTCCGTAACTCACTTTCGAATTTCACGAAATTAACCATTACAAATTTTGAAACTTTGTTACTAGGCCAAAATCTATCTAAGACTCAAATAACAACTTTTCGAACCACTACCATCTTATTCCGTCGGCTACCGAATAAAAACCAGAAGCAGACGATTTCCGACTACCACAAGAATAAAAAATTTCTCCACATGAAGAAACCCCTACCAGGGGTTCAAGTCACAAGGACTACAGGTGCTCTATCAATGTTTCTCTCACTTAAAACTGTCACTAATCTTGTTAGGATTTCATAAATGGCTTACGAATTTCACGAAATATAACTATTATACTTCTCTAAGACTTAGTCATTAGAAGGAAATGTCTACTGATTATTCAGCTACCAACTTTTTGTGAAATCCCTACAATCGCAGTCCATAGGCCACCGTGTGAAAACAGCAGATCAATCTTCCGAAATTTACAGGAATAAAGAACATTCCACATAAAAAGGAAACCTCTCCCAAGGTAGATCTGGATCATAAGTAAATATATGGAGATTTACAAGTATTTCGCTCAGTTATAAGTTTTAGCAAGCTTGTTAGGATTCCGTAACTCACTTCGAATTTCACGAAATTCAACCATTACAAATTTTGAAACTTTGTTACTAGGACAAAATCTATCTAAGACTCAAATAACAACTTTTCGAACCCCTACCATCTTATTCCGTCGGCTACCGAATAAAAAACCAGAAGCAGACCGATTATCCGACTACCACAAGAATTAAAAAATTTCTCCACATTGAAAGAAAACCCCTACCAGGGTGCTTCAAGTCACAAGAACACTCTATCAATGTTCTGCACTAAAACTGTCACAATCTGTAGGATTCATAATGGCTACGAATTTCACAAAATGACTATTCACTCTCTAGACTTGTCATAGAAGAAATGCCATGGATTTTCAGCTGCCAATCAAAATGTCACTAATCTTGTAGGATTTCATAAATGACTTACGAATTTCACGAAATATAACTATTATACTTCTCTAAGACCTTAGTCATTAGAAGGAAATGTCTACTGATTATTCAGCTACCAATTTTTTGTGAAATCCCTACAATCTCAGTCCATAGGCCACCGTGTGAAAACAGCAGATCAATCTTCCGAAATTTACAGGAATAAAGAACATTCACATAAAAAGGAAACCTCTCTCAAGGTAGATCTGGATCATAAGTAAATATATGGAGATTTACAAGAATTTCGCTCAGTTATAAGTTTTAGCAAGCTTGTTAGGATTCCGTAACTCACTTCGAATTTCACGAAATTCAACCATTACAAATTTTTGAAACTTTGTTACTAGGCCAAAATCTATCTAAGACTCAAATAACAACTTTTCGAACCCCTACCATCTTATTCCGTCGGCTACCGAATAAAAAACCAGAAGCAGACCGATTATCCGACTACCACAAGAATTAAAAAATTTCTCCACATAGAAAGAAAACCCCTACCAGGGTGATTCAAGTCCACAAGGAACTACAGGGTGCTCTATCAATGTTTCTCTCACTTAAAACTGTCACCAATCTTGTTAGGATTTCATAAATGAGCTTACGAATTTCACGAAATATAACTATTATACTTTTCTAGAACTCAGTCATTAGATGGAAATGTCTATGATTATTTAACTACCAACTTTTTTGTGAAATCCCTACAATCTCAGTCCATAGGCCACCGTGTGAAAACAGCAGATCAATATTCCGAAATTTACAGGAATAAAGAAAATTCCACATAAAAAGGAAACCTCTCCAAGGTAGATCTGGATCATAAGCAAATATTGGAGATTTACAAGTATTTCGCTGAAGTATAACTGTAGCAAGCTTGTTAGAATTCCTAACTCTCACGAAATATAATCATTACAAATTCTTGAAAATTTGCTACTATGCCAATATCTATCTAAGACTAAAATAACAACTTTTCAAACCCTACCTTCTCATTCCATCGGCTTGTATTTCACAACTGACATACGAATTATGCAAAATACATCTATTGCCCTTTATGAGGCCAAGTTACTTGAGCGCTAATCTAAGTAGTACTTAAATACCGATTCTTTTTTCCCCTACCATCTCATTCCGTCGGATACCATATCAAAACCAAATGTAGATGTATTTTCTTGTAAGTAAAAGTACTGAGAAATCTCTTTACCTAGATAAACCCCTACTATGGCAGATCAAGACCATAATTAACTATTTGAAGATTCACGAGTCCTTCTCTCAGTTATGACTGTCAGCAAGCTTGTAAGGATTTCACAACTGACTTACAAATTATGCGAAATACAACTATTACACCTCCCTAGGACGTATTTACCTAAGCGGAAACTTGTGTACTACTTGAATATCAAATTCTTTCACCCCTACCATCTCATTACTTCGGCTACCGAATAAAAACCAGAAGTAGAACGACTATCCAACTACCACAAGAACTGAAAATATCTCAACACAGAAAGTAGGCCCATACCAGGGTACTCCAACTCCACAAGGAACTACAGGGAGCTCTATGAGTTTTCACTCGAATGTAATTGTCACTAAACTTGTCAGGATTCTATTAGACAGTTACAAATTTTACATAAAATAACTATTATACTCCTATAAGACTTGGTCAATAGAAGGAAATGTCCATTTTTTATTGGAATACTAATATTTTTGTAAAACCCCTTCCACTTCAGCCCCTCGACAACCGTGCGAAAAGCAAAAGTATATCAGTCCTCTGGCAGCTACAGGAATGACAAACTTTCCACAAGAAAAGCAAACCCCTATCACGGTAGTTCAAATTCATAAGTAATTGTTTGGAGATTTACACGTGTTTCTCTCAGTTAAAACAGTCACTAATCTTGTTAGGATTTCATAACTGGCTTACGAATTTCGCGAAATATAACTATTACACCTCAATGAAGATTAGTCATTAGAAGGAAATATCTACGGATTATTTGACTACCGATTTTTTTTGTGAATCCCCTACTATCTCAGCCCATCGCCTGCCGTGAGAATACCAAATGTAGGTCAATGTTCCGGCACGTCCGAGAGATGAAAAATCTTCCACAAGAAGTGGAAACCCCTACCAAAGCACTACAAGTCCATAGCTAACTTATTGGAAGCTCTGTAAGTGTTTTCTTAATGTGTCACTAAACTTGTTACAACTCGAGGAATGCCCTACGAATTATATGAAATTTAGCTATTGTACCTTTCAAGACTTAGTGATTTGACGAAGCTTTTTGGAATCTTAAGCTACCAATTTTTTGTCATATCCCTATCCTCGCAGTCTTACTAGGGAGCAAAAAAGTATTATTCCATAAAAGATCCGGTTTCATGTTAACTGATAGAAATACAATTTACTCAACATAAAGGGTACATCTTAGCGGACGATAGATAACTACCTAACCATAATAACTACCTACTTTAGTGCGGTTACATGAATACCTATGAGAATGAAGCTACCTGTCAGTACTTCTGCCAATGTTTTCTAGTCCTTACATTACTATCAGTACTACGTGTTCTTTCTATTTAGGATGACGAGTCTTTCAAGACTTCATCAATTTAAGAGATGTACAGGAGAAAATCGTAGTGTAATCGTGCACTCATTTGCGAGAAATTCCTACAGAAACTTCACCACCATTCGTTTATGATACTACTACTATACTAGTTTGTCGGCTACCGCGAAAAAAACCGACATCAGATCACTACTTCAGATGAATTGGAGGCTTCTTCCTTCGCTACACGAAATAAAAATCTTTTCAATCAGTACTTTTATGAAGCTTTTCCACATTCACATGAAAGATACTCCAAGTTTTTATAGACAATCAATCGCATCAATGTTCGTTCCTGACTCAGATTTTTGATTTATAGGCCAATTCTTAACAGGAAGAGTTAAGCAAGTCTAACAGTATCAAAACCTGACTAACTAAAAAAACCAGTGTTGGAATGTACAAAGACGAAGTTGAATTGGATAATGGTAAATCGTAGTAACTGTTGCTCAGTGTCAATTAATTGTGAGCGACTAATGTCTCCAAAGACCTAGCTCCAAAAGTTACCATGCACAGCGTCTCCAGTGTCACTCAAAACGATCACTAAGCTCGGATCAGACCGTACGAGTTGTCCAACATATGGTTACACCATTGTTACATTCACGCACTATTCGGACAAACAACTAGAGACATTTGACACTGATTTCATTCGTGACATTTCTACCATCTTATTCCGTCGACTACCCTGTTGAAATCAAAATAGATGAAAATTATCTCACTACTTTGTAATGAGCCTCACACTATGCTTTAATAATAGGAGAGATTTCTCCCCATCTTGCAAGGATGAAATAAAATATCTACGATATAAACAGCTGAGATATAATTTTCTAAGCTAACCCTTCAGTACATCGGACCAAATAGTGTATTTAAAAAGGGGTGATCTATCCCACAGTGACAAAAACTGGCTTATTTGATGCAGTCAGCTACGACGTTGAATGGAATTCTTCACACGAAGACTTCCTAGAACAGTTAAAAAAAAAACGGAAACTGTATATCTTTATCAGCTGTTTTTATGCCATGATACAGATTGCCTAGCTGACAATTTTATATACGGAGTACTCAAGTTGTGGCGTTCAAAGTTGCACAATTCCTCCAATTCTACTTTAAACACGCTTAATATTAGTTACGTCGAGAAAATCCTGGAACATGTATTCCAATGCATTGCCTGGATTGCACATTTCCAGATAAAATGTACTTAGCACCATCAGATGAAAAAATAATAGATATTGATTTTCCTGACATACATCAACCGCAATTCCAGAGTTAATATGTCCCTACGAGGCGTTTCTGTTAGACGTGAGTATTATTGAACATTAGATTCGTTTGCAACTTCATGATACTATCAAATTACTCCAAGATTACTGCCACGATAGGTGTGAAGTTCTCTTGGTTACTATGGATAGATCGTTCCTACACATTTAACTAATTTTTGCCTGAACAAAAACAGGAGGAACGCTGGGCGATTCTGTCACCTACAGCCAACCATTAGTTGCAAAAGTTTCCTTTGATGTACGAAATGGGCAAGTGTATTTACTCGTTTGACCTTTCGTAATATACCATAACCATTACCACTACTATTGAAATTGCCTACCTAGAACTAGGTACTGAGATGAAAAAACTATCCCTATGAACTAGTCGGCTATAGGCCCGATTAACGCTATTCTACACGCAGCTGCGGATTCCCTAGGCTTTTCTTCTTGAAATGTTGAGACATAATCATATTCAGCTCTCTATTATGTAACACCATTAAATCTGACAACACTGTGTTCCAATGAATTCAGAAAGACAAAACATATACTTCCTAACCTGCACAGTCCACATCGTCCTGAAAGGGATTAGGAAAATACGTAAACATTACAAGTGACCATGGTAGCTATTTATTGTATCTAGCATTCGAAAATCGGAACAATGAAACTATGTAACATAACAGTATACTCCATAAGCAATTCATCCTATTCACCATCTCTTATTCTCATTACTCTACTGGTTCCATGCCGCTAAAAAGTAACAACTTGAACCCTCAGCAGTTCTACCAAAGTGGGCGAACAGTTAGCAAATATCTTTTGAAATACATGAAAAACCTAAACGTCCATGCAAAGTGCTTTTGCAGTTTCAAATAGAAGCAGTATATCAACGTTCACGCATTTGCATGTTTACATTTCACTCTAGAGATACCAGCTACGAAAATTCAAGAGTCCAGACCAGATTAAGCGTGAGATATTAGCTAATTCCCGGAAATTTGTAATTGCAGGATTTCAACTTTTTCAGAACGACATGTATCTATCATATATTTACGACTTGATCTTCATGGGTATGCGGACAGCACTACTCATCGCTCGGACATCTCGGGTTTTCATCTTGTAAATCATGGGCCCAGCATCCTACACACTTAGATGGAGAGGTGACTGAGTGACTGACACTGGGAGAACGAGAGTAAGCGCCAAATAAGCGTTAACTCTATGTGAACACCTGAAAACGTATATTGGCTACTTTGACACGTGAACACAACACGTTTTAGTGATTGTATTGATTGATTTCGGCTTGCTTCATTTGGGTACCACTAAGAAGGTAGTCGGTCTCAACCTATCGCCTAGTACACTACGCAACGATTTCCGCAGATCATGAAGTCTTGTCGCATTTGACTAACGCGAGATAGATAATAGTTAGATTAGAAGTAAATCTAGTAGTAATCGCTGGTCGAAATTTCGGCGTGCTTTCTTTACAGCCCGGACGCACATTATATTCAAATATTTCGAGTCTAGATTCAAATTCAAGTACTCAATTGCAATATACGCATAAGCTTTGAAGAAAGCGGTGACGTCGAAACTTCCCCAATACTACTGGTACTGCCTCTATAACTTTCATGCACCTCACATCAGTTGAATGTGACAAGTCTTTAATTTGCAACTATCAACCGCTACGGGACCGTGAACTCACAACTTCTACGTCACTGAGCCACGACGCTGGATGGTTTACTCTACCGCTACACCCCCCCCCCCCCGCGTGCCCTAAACGAAGCACGCTGGGAGCCAGAAATATAACGATGGAGCGGACTGTCCAACGTTCCAGGTCAAAAATCCAGAGGCCGTGACTGCACAGTCCCATAAGGGGTAATTAATGATTTCAATGCCTACAGAATCCGTTCTTCAATTTTCAGGAACATAGATTGCAACCATGTCTAAATTCCAAGCCCAAATCTAGAACAACTCAAATTAGTCATAATAAACAAGCGAAACTCGCGATAACTGAGATCACGAAAACTTCGCAGCCGCACCCACCCCAGATCAATTCTCTGGTTTGGCAAAACTCCAAAGACTATCGCCACACAAGTCGTGACGTCACAAACCCGTTTCCCAAGCGGGCAGCTAAGCACGTGATATCATGTGGTGCAAACCACCCTATACGGGGGGGGGGGGGGCATACAGTGCTCAAATGAAACAAGCCGAAAGCCGGTAACCACAGCCGGGTTGGGTACTGTTTCAGAATCAACAATCACCATTCACAGAGCCTTTACGCAATACCAACCTTACATTCCTACATGGTGTGCTTCACAAGTTGCTTGATAAGAGCCCTGCTACTCGCTGAATTGATGAAGTCCACGGAAATCCATCAGAGAACCAGATTAAGTTTCAACGGGACGAATAGCACTGTGTAGCTCAACGATCTCTCCAGGATCGCCCATTATTCTCAGTAGTAACATAGCGAAAACCAGTTAACAACCAGCTAGAATGATACATGATAGCTTGACTGTACAAAATTGAAACGGCCCACCGGATGACAGCTGCTGGCGACCACACCACCGCACACGTCGAAGAAGAGACAGACGAATGAATCGATCACCCCGAGGTCAGCTTATATACCTCGCCACGCCCACTATCGACTAGATGCTTAAGAAAACACTGTGGTGAGTGAGGAAATAGCAGACTGATGAGCGATATATAACGACAACGGAGAGACGCAGACGTAAGCAAAACAATGACACGTCATAGGCACTATGGAGAGCATCGACGGCGAGAAATATGCTGCGTCGCGACGCGAGCGGCTGAAAACATTCACCCGCCACGTCCGCGTCATTGGCGGTTCGTCGTATTGAGCGGGGAGTCGTTTCGAAAGTGGGACGTTTCGAAACTCTCTGGGCAGTGATTAGATTCGAAAAGAAAACGATGGAGGTCGAAACGGGACCTTGATGGAGCAGTGGGTAACACGTGATCCTCAAGAGGATAGTTGCGAGTTCGAACCCCAGTTAATGCTCCGAGTTTTTGAGCCGTATTCCGGCGCTTCTTGTAATTCTATTTGACCTTGAACCCAGCCGTGAAAAAGTAGACAACAGAGAAAAGCTGCAGATTTATGATTTCGACTGCAGCTTCAGCTGAACTGCTGAGTTCAATGCCGAATTATTCTTTCTAGATCGATCACGTTCGCGGCCGATTGCTGAGAAGACTTGTAAGAACTCGGGTTTTTTCTTAACGTTTTTGGGAAAATTTAAGCACTTCTTGTATCCTACGTGTGCTTTATGCTTCCCATGCATGCTCTCATTTACGATGTTTACCCTTTGATAAATCGAAAGACAAAAACCTTAACAAGTAAAATGAAGAATGAAAATTGAAATATATCCAATTTGGAGCGCACGTATAGCAGTGGTGAGAGGTGCCCTGCGTCACACACAAGGTCCATGGTTTGATCCTGCTGCATGGCTCACCAAACCATCCGTCCCTCCGGGGTCGCTGAATTGCTACCTGACCGCTACCAGACTTCTCTGAGAGGATAAACAGCACTGACTCGATACAGCGGCTGGCCACCGTCAGTCATTGTAAAGGCTAGACATGCATTCATCTACCTCAGACGAAATCGGACATTGAAGGCATGGCGCGTCCATCCGTTAGGGGTTAATCAACGCCGAGAGCCTTATCCTTTATCTAACAGATTGATCTCAATCTAGAGCCTTTGAGTCCTAAACCTGGCGGAGCGGTTCTGAGAAGGTGAAGTCGCCGAAACGTCGGCCTTCGTTCTCGAAAAAGATAGCAACCTCGCATATGCCTTGAATAGAGATCAGGGTTTCTTGTTATTTTTTCCTTTCTTAATTTTTCAATTTATCTCTTAGTTTTGATACCCTCTCATTCCACACAATATCCAGAAGCCATTATAGCTATCGGAAATTAGAAAACAGCGAACTGCTTGCCTTAAATTATACTGCACAATGCATGCGAGCCAGTTAATGCAGGTACGGAATATCAGAGCCTCTTCAGTGACTGTCTCTCCAACAGCATTAGCCTCTTATCGATAACTAGATCTCAAATGAGAATTATGAATAGCACACGCTCGCATGGGCGAAGGTCACCAGCTGGATAAGCCACCGATTTCTACAAAAACGCATGGGGAAAATTTTAGCTCACAAAATTGAGCCACCGGGAAGTAAATGAAACCTATGCCTGACTCATCGGCTTCTCAGAGCGTCATTATGACACCTGTGAAAGCCAATAATCGCGAGGCTACCAAGAGAAACATTGGGACTGAAGAGAATTAAGGAAGTAATTTTGTGTCTTTTTAATCTTTTTGATAGTTATTTGACGCCATTGTTAGCTTTCTAAACCGCTGATTTCTTCTTGCACACCTTTGCGGTCAAGTCATTCTTCATGTCCACTTCTCCACAGTTACACAAAACTGTCCTATTCGATCGGTACGTGCTGTACTAGCAAAATGAATTTATCTTCACATAATATCTATTAAAATCGAATATGAACCGGACATTCAGACGTTCCACACACAAGCTTTATACAGTGTGGCTTATTTATAACAGCCATGGGAACGACATTGTTAATAAAGTACCTGTTTATCTACTCTCACTTTGGAATTAAAACATTCTAGCTACCATATGGCTCCTACCACAGGAAGATTATTGGCTTTATGGACATGCGATAATGCAAACACGAAAAAATCATCTCAAAATTACAATAAAAGTACAAACATTCATACAAAGTAATTTGTGGTGCAAAGTGAACATTACATTTGAAATAATAATCAGAAAATCAAACAACGTGCAGTTAGCATTTGTAAGACCGTACGTAGTTGGATTCACATAAATACTAGTGACACATACACGCTTGTTGTCGTTATTCATTGACACAAATTCTTCAAGGTAATGGTTTGGATCAAAGTATGGTATCAAACCTGAAAACGAGGGGTTGCAAATTGAAAATGAAAATCCATTTTTCTAGTTCTCTTTCTCTCTCTCTCCCTCCCTCTCTCCCCCCTCCCCCTCCTCGCGCTCTCTCTCTCTCTCTCTCTCTAACTCCCTCTTCTGGTTTGTTTGTGCCCAACGGGTTTCTGTTGTGAAGATTGTAAAGTAAAAACGAAACAAGAAAGAATGCTTCTCAAGATGAACAAAGAACAAGGAAAAAAATTGAGATTAAATCCAGTGAACAGATCGAAAATAATGTCAAAGATTTGTTCTCCTCTCTGAAGGGGTACAGATTTATCGCATTTGGTGAAATGTTCTATGTGCTAAACAGAGATGTAAAGGCGGCTCCAATATTTCTAGAAAAATATTCAATTGGAAATAAGCCAATGACATGTGTGAACTCGGCGAGTCGTTTTTGCTGTATTCTCAAACATTCCAAAGGACCAATATGATGAAATATGTGATGCTTTTCGTAACACTCGGAAGTGACGAGTCTGAAAAGCGGTTTGATTGCTGATTAAGAATGAAGATTTTACTGCGACGTTATCGATCAACTTGAGAACAAGACTATAATTAACAGTTTGCTACCAACTAAAGTTGATTTCCTTTAACTTCAACCCCACCTCCATATGGGGAAGGAGCACAGTCACAGGGCTGTTCTTTCGACAATGTAGTCCACTCGGAATGATAACTGTAGTTGTAGCGAATTGCTCCGAACTTAACTGGCATATCTAAACGATAATCATTTAGAACATTTATGACAGGACCTCCTCACAAAATCGCTAAACTAGTTCTAAAGCAAGCATAGATATAGCTTTTAACATGAATATCTGCCATGGAATAAAATGAGACGTTTTCACAGCGACACTTTCATGGCCGGGTAATCGAACATTATTCCTACCTTTACAGCTAAGCAGCCTATCGTCACCGGCAGGCACTCCGAAGTATGAGCAAAACCATTTGAAGGCTTTTATACGACGTGATTCTCCAGGACCTCAAAAGGTGCGAAAACGATGAGCTCTTTATTGAACTATGAGCTTAAAAATTGTCTTTGGTTAGTCAAGCTTCTTCGATATGAAAATCACACCCAGTATATCTCATAGGCTGGATAGTCGTAGTGCTATGTGACACATTCACAGATGGCACAGCGATACTAATAGCGACCTGGAGCGGCCAATTACTTGTAGCACATCATCAGCGAACACAAAGCAAGACTATTTTCGGAAATCCTGCACCTCCTATCTATATGTAGTCAGATTTATGTTCGTTTAAGTATGACTGTATGTATGCGAGCTGTTTTCTAAACTGATTTGGACTGAAGTGTATATCAGGTGAGTGGGACAAGCAAGGAGGAGAAAGCTGTTCGAGTTCATTCATAATAATTAACCTCGGAATTAAATCCGAACATGCCTGATATCCGTGTTTTAACACTATACCCATCCTACGGAACAACACAAGGTTCTAATAATCGATAAGAACGAAAGTATACTTTACTGGTGCTTAGTTAGAACATTAGCTGATTGACAATAATTGTTCGTACTTGATGTAGGAATTGAATAGGCATTTACGAAGGAAGTCGTCGTTTTTCATAAAAAAGCATTTTATTAACTTTCATTTATTGAAAAAGCAGCCACGTTTGTTTCTAGCTAAGCAACTGAAATCACTCATAGAAAGATCATGCTGACCTCCTGGATCTTGTTTATCTTCTCCTCCACACTCATTGTTGATTATCAAGCTTGTAGGTCCGAAAATAGGGCCAGTATAACCAGCAGCAGCATTTTCTTCACCGCTATTCCATGTGCCTATAATGCTCTCAGCTGAATAGAGTTTCATCAAATAACTCGTTCTAAGTCAAAACAAACATGAAAATTCTTAATTTTCCAAACTTCTTGGTTTGTATTCACTTGTCAACCTTTATGTAAACCAGTCTGACTCACGGTTACGTAGCCCTTCCACAGGTAACGTATAAACTATGCGAACTCTCTCGAGTCAAGCCGCTCAAGAAACTGGTAACTATCTTTTACTGATGATAATATCTTGGTATACTCAATCTCTAGCTGATCTTACCCATAACAATGTCGTGCATTGCTGGTTTCGGTGGTTGAGGTGTCATGTAGAACCATAACGATGCTAAAAATGCCAAAGGAGGGTCAGCTTGAGTCATAACCTGCAATCAAGCTAATGAAAGTTGGCGACAGTTTCGCTCAGGATCGCTAACATTTAGAAATATTCTCACCAAATTTGGTTCATTAAGGAGATCTGCATGAATATTTCTCGATTCCAAGAAATTTATAAATTGTCCATAGTTGTAGTTGTAAGAAATCTTAAACAATACTATTGGCACTTTTACTGGTAAAATGTTGACAGAAAACGGTGTGACTAATTGTTCATTGTTATAGTAATTATATCCAACGAGCAGTCTGTTTGAAAGTAGTTGAGTTTTTTAGCTTTCATATGTTTTTTAACTGAAAATATTTCAATAATACAAGAGCATAAGAAGACCATTCGATTAAGTGTAAATCTGTATGCCTGATAATCATTATTTGAGCCACGCATGTCAGTGGTCTGTCAATGAGGGCTGACTTATAGAGCCCGATACACGTGTTTCGATCTTGCGATCTCGTCAGTCAGGCAGTTACCCTTTCTCGTCTTTTGCTAATCTCTGTGGGTATTATTCAATATATCATATCTTTCGTTTCGAATGTTTTCTTAAGTGTACAACCTCTGTGTTTGGTGAGATTTCCACTAGACATAGAGTGTAAAGCGTTCGTCGTCGCTAACTCTTATTGTGGGGACTGGAGCACCCACAGAGATTAGCAAAAGGCGAGAAAGGGTAACTGCCTGACTGACGAGATCGCAAGATCGAAACACGTGTATCGGGCTCTATAAGTCAGCCCTCATTGGTAGACCACTGACATGCGTGGCTCAAATAGCGATTATCAGGCATATTGAAATTTCAGCTGTGGTCTTTAGAAAACACTCGAAACGAAAGATGTAAATCTGTATTTTTGAATAACCATGTGTTGAAGCTTGAATTGTGAAAAGAACTGCTCAAGTACATTTTTTACACATCTATGAAGTAATAGTTTAGCACATTCAGAACTGTGCCAGGTTAGCGATAACACATTGCTGGGTAGCATCGCGTGTGACGCAGTGAATAAATGTTCTCTGCGGCACACACGTGGTCCATCAATCGATTGTCGATGGCTCGATCCCGCACTTAGGGCTCATCAAGTCTTCGGTAGCACCAGGGCCGGAGAATTGTTATCAGAGTTGTCTGAGAGGACAGTACCATTGATGTATAATATTAACAGGCCAACGCAAGTCATTGTAAGGGTCAGATAGGCATTTAGTCGCCTCAAACGATGCTAGATAAGGACGAATGCATGGTGCATCCCTCAAGGATTGATCAACTCCGAAGGTTTAATCGTTTGTTCTTTTTAAATTGCTTAGGGAGTCGAGATTTTCTAAGGCTTATAGCACAGACTTTGATTCGTGGTTATAGGAGATTTTTAATATAAATTGATAAATTTAATTCAAATCTCTCAAAGTCTCTGAAAGTTAATCAAAAGCAAGAGCACGGAAACAAATATAGTATAGTAAGCAATTTGTCTGTTCAAATTCTTACCACGACTATTGCAACGCCTAAACGCATTCAGGTTTGAATAAAACTCGGAACCTTATAAAAAAGACAATAAAACTTTCATAATTGTAGATTATATTCGTAATTTTTGCTGTTTCCATTTTATTGATAAAATTCTCGCAGTCAGAGATTTAACCTCAAGAGAACGTATGCAAGATCCTAGTGAGCAATATGTAAATTTGATATCTGTGCTTCATTTCTGGGATGTGCTTAATTTTCGTTTGCACTTTTTTCGTCTTCAAAAAAAAAACAGCCTAAGTAGTCAGAGTTAGAAGTAAAAATGATAAGTTTTACTTTGAAATCATTTAGTTGAGTTGTTCAATAATACCTGCACAGCTCCTCTGCCAAAGTAGCATCCCGTAAAGTAATTGTCTGTCCTATTCTTCGAGCAAGGATAAAAAAAATCGATTTCTGGAGACTCAATGCAGTATCTGGTAGGAATGGTAACTATAACAGGTTATTATGACAGTGAATAGTGCGTAAAATAAATAGTTTTTCCTACACGATCCATCATCGCATGAATCGCAGTACTTCTTGTATCAAGATCGTTTCCTCTCGTTTCCTCGCATTTCCTCCACAACGGTCTTCAAACGATTCTCGTGGTTGTGGCTGTTATATGAGGATTGCGTCTTCTACATGAATGCCGTACATTGTTGTTATAGACAATTCTCCTTGTTCCCCTGGATGGCCTACCTAAGGTGTTCACATGTGGGTTCGCGGGAGCGTCGAAGAGTGAACCGAACTTTGCTTACTGATTTCTTGATAGCGTAGAGCACCATGCACAGCACATGTTAGGTTGGGAAGTAAATTTCCATCGTTTGGATGGGAATGTCGTTTTTTCGCATGAATCCTGTGTGATTTTCATATCATTTGAAAGATCTACTTTTAGCGCATTTATTGATATATAAATTGTCTATATCTGCTGCAGAATGGAATTGTCCAGAGAACAGAAAACGTTTGTTGATGAGCACACGATTCACGAGTACAGATTTTGTTCAAATAAGCGACAGACCGAGATCCGGACGATCAATCAAGACCAAGGCAAAGTTTGAGAAATTGAACGGAGCTGAGATTCTGCCGCATCCACTCTATAGCCCGGACGTTGCTCCATCTGATTACGGCCTTTTCCGACCAATACAATATTTTTTGGAAGGTCGCCGATTTGAATTTTTCGATGAAGTTGGAGAAGCATGTCAAGAGTTCTTTGATTCAAAGGCGAATGAGTGGTACTTCGATCAGATCCGAAACCTGAAGGACCGATGGCAAAAAGTGGTGGATAATGATGGCCTGTATTTTGAAGAATACTTGTTATCGTTTGTTGTTCGGATATGTGCATGAATTTTGAATGTTCTATCAAACCATGGAAACTTTCTTTCCAACCTAGTAGATGAGTTCCTCCTTAAACAGTGGATAAGAGGTCTATTGCATGAAGAGAACCTCAGGAAATATCTGCATCTACTCATCAAGAAAATAAAAATATCATAAAACTTACGACAGTAATGCAGTAAAGAGAAAAAACAACCAATTAAGTGAGACTTCACGTTGTTGAATTTATGTGAATTTATTGTCATAATTTTGTAAAGTGGTAAATTCAACGGTTTTGTACAATGCGTCAGATATCCTATGCAGTAGTTGTCCTTGGGTTCAATCCCACATCTCGGACCACTGAACCCCTAATTGCCCATTCTCCTAGGACCCTAAAATCACTTGCTAGTCTTAAAAGATAGACACTGACTTGGCACATCAGTAGGCACCCCCAGATTAGTGTATAAACCAATAACGCACATTACCATTTTCGTGATATTACGGATAGAGTTGAATGAATCCTGCCTTCCTATGGGACTGATCAGCTCCGCACGCGTTATCCTTCATCCATTTATAATATCAATGAGATATTCACATTCATGGACCTAGCAGGAATTCTTCGACTTTTTTATTGTAAAGTTCACTTACCGCCCATGTTCGATACACTTATCGCCATCAATAGGATTGAAGCCAGGTGAGTTTGGATCGAGAAACGGAGATATTGGACCACCTTCAAACCAATTGTAGAGACCACCACGATAAAAGCAGTCATTAGCTTCCTTCGTTGATCGATTACCCCTATTAGAAAATCGATCAGTCAGCTGTTCCTTGGCGAAAAAATTATATTAACTGAATTTTCCAAGACCGACTACCTGTTAACCTCGGCATTCAACGATACGCATATTTTGTCGCAGGCGAACGTGAGGTTGTCATAACATAATTTACTGATATGCTACCGTTTCGGAAATTTTGCCTTCTTTAATGCCTGAAAAGGTCAGAGATTGTCCACAATCCTGTCAGCCAAACACCTCCATTGCCTCAACAGAATGAATGAAGTGTCGAAAAAAGTGAAAAAAGGAAAAAAATGACATTTTTCTGTTGAACTCAGGTGTTGGTTCACTGGATTGTAGGAAACCTGATATTCACAGGCTCTGAAAACGGCGAAACCTCCGGGAGACAGCTTATCAAATAAATTGTTACACAAAAACCTCGCTTTTGACTTACAAAGAAAAGTCTGTCATTTCTATCATCTGTCATGATTCTGGTGGTCAGGACAGCAAACGCAATATTGTTAGTCAATTATATTGCATAACAGACAAAGTAGTACTCTATTTTGTTATCAATACGTTGTTGACAAAAATCATTGAACTAAAACGGGAGGACTAACGCAATGTTCATGAAAGAGGAAAAGAGAATTAGTGAAAACAAATTATCTTCAACGTCACAGGAGGTGGGCAGGTCGACGTTATAAATTCAACTATCCACCAATCTGCAAATGCTTTATGTAATAGGAGTGAAAGTAGTACAAGGCATCGGTGGTGGTAGCCGCCTGTTTGTGGGTTAAAATGGGTTCAACTGCTGCATGAGATTTAGAGTTTTGCAGTGCACTCAACATTTTTTGATACCTATCAATCAAATGAGTACTTTATTCACTGTATATTTTCCTGCAGTTCGAACGTTTACAAATCGGAGAGTTCGCAGTAATCCCATGATACATATAAGGTGAAGCTACTCGTAGATAACTATGTCTCAAACAGTCAGACTCGTCATCAAGAAATGAGATATTGATTTGGCAATCAACTGGTAATGGTAAGCTACATTGTAAAAGCCTAGGCAGCTTGCATTGTTTTGGGTAGAAGTTAGATGAAGTTCAATACCATGAAAACTTCGTGTACTAGTTTCAATAAATCCTATTACGGTATTCAGATATTTAGAGTCGCATAGAGACAGAAATCAATCTTTTCCTTTTTTTTCACAATATTAAACTAACTTATACAGTGCTGGCGTTATTCTCTCCAGTTTCTTGTAAAGCGTGTGCAAAAAATGCTGCAAGATCTCTTCGAGTATTTTCCGTCACATTGAAGATCTGAAAAGGGCTACAAGTCGTGATTATGATCATTGCCAATAGCCATATCATGCATCTTACTTTGCTCACAAATGAAAAGCGAAACGTCTCCTTACTGTATTCGGACTACTCGTGCCGAATTTCGGGAAGTATCTCGCCGCAATTACGAATGCCTCATATGAGTAAGGTGAGCACGGATGCGGTCCCCAACCGAGATTAGCGAAAGGGAACAGATCCTGAAAGAATGAGTCTGAAGAAATGATGCTATGATAGAAGAGCACCGTACAATCTCACCATGGTTAAAACCACATCTTTTTTTTAGATATCATTATTTTGCATTTATTTCCTTGTACCAGTCTGTTACGGTGATTTCCAGATCTACTTATGTGTCCGGCTGACGTAGATGGCCTTGCCTTTCTTTCCGATATCGCTAAATGCCCGTCCATGTTGGTTCTTTATAAGATCCAGAGAAAAACGCCCTTGGATATTCATCGTAGTCTGGTCTGCCTGCAGCCCCTTTCAATGAGGTGAATCTTTCATTTGGCAAATATGTTACCAATTTTCCCACTGCAGATTGTTGAGGCTGGCTTAGACAGACCAGGAAAGAGCTAAACATGTTCCTCCATGTTCAGAAGGATGAAAGGATAACATCCGACGTTGATCAGCTCGTTAGATAAGCGCCATACATTCGACTCTACCAAGCATATTTGAGGTAACCCGTTGCATATCTGGCCTTTACAACTTGTGGTGATCTACCAATCTAAATAATCAGTGCTACTATCCTTTCAGACAAATCTGGTGGCGATTTGCCGACCTCAAAAAGATGGAATGCTTGATGATGAATTTTAGTGGAGCAGATTTTGTAGAAGTGCTAGATTGAAAAAAAATGTGTAATCATACTTCGAACACGTCCTTTGTGAACCACTCCTCCAACGATGATGGTGGCAAATTATTAGGATCCGATGGCATAGCACAACTTCGGCGGTGGCCCACTACCAAACTTCGCAGCATTTGGGCATTGCGATCGAGGAAGTACGCTAAGTCCACTTGCTTAAAGAATTTAAAAAGCAGTATTTGGAGTATAATGAGAAGAGTTCCATTGCTTCATATTTATATGAACCTAACAATTATCACACATCACTAAAAATTCATTTTAGGTACACTCCTGTCGTGGTAGAAGCAAAAGGCAAGACAATAATAGTTTTGGGTCTTATTCAATCAGATCACCTAGCTTATTTAAGAACTAATCTTGCTCTTCCTTCCATGGGTGCTTCTTCCAAATTATTATTCAAGTGAGTTTGTGAACTGAACAAATACTGATAAGAACAGGACGATGAATAAGTACGAATGACATTTGATAACGACTGCGTCAAAATGAAGCATCAACTCGAGAAATTGACAACAAAGATTGGTTTCCGTCTGTCGAAGATTCTTCTTCTGAAAAATGCGTTAATTATCCAATGTTGATCAATCTTCTATTGTCGCGTCATGAATTCGACCGCATTTTTTTAGCATCGCCTACATAATGACTTATTATAGCTCATGATAGCCTATTAATGTTCCAAATCGGTTTTATCACCCTCGAATAAAGTCTGTTACGACCTCAAATCAGTTGCTCAGGCTATACAATTGAATCAATTACCACTGGTGTCTTACCGTGCACCTCTGACAACGGCGTAATACGTGCTCAACCATAAGACTTGAATTCGTGAATGGCCCGTATTGACGAGATAACATGCATAAATCATTAAGGATAAAGCTCTCTGGGCTGATCACTCGCTAAGAGATGTGCCATGCATCCGTCTTCGATTTTCGACTTCGTTTGAGGTGACTGAGTGCTTATCTGACCTTTTACAATGACTTGCGGTGACCTGCCGCTTCATCGAGTCAGTATTGCTTATCTTAGCACACAAGTATGAGTGCAGTCTGGAACCAATCTACGACCACAAAGGGATGAATGGCTTGCTGAGCCGTGAGCGTTAGATCGAACCACAGAAGTGGTGTGCGACGAAGAACACCTCTTACCACTGCGCCACATGCTCTCTTGCATAATTCATATTTCTGTGATTTCTAAGCATACATCTATCTCTCCGTATGACTGACTAGAATGAGAAATTGAAAACGTGTTGATGTTAAATGATATCAAAACTGCAATGGACATCTTCTTGGTGACTCTCTGGAGAAAAAACCAATACATATCAATAGAGATGAAAATTAAGTATTAGATTGATATTCTCTGGAAATATCCTCATTAAAGCATATTCACTGACTCTTTGAGCAGCCGATTGTTGAGCCCAGTCGACACAAATTCGTTTGCTCAAAGGTAATGCTGATCAGCTGCAGTATTGCGAAAATCTGATGCCACATTCAATTCGCCTGATTGAATTGAAAATAAACATAGACACGAAAACAATGGAAGAGGTAAAATACGATTGAAGCAGATATTCTCTAAAACTGGACCGAAAAGAAATCATTGTTATGAAATTGACAATATAGAGGAGAAGTGGATGATTTGTTAACATCGCTTGGCGAAACTTTTATCAAATACTTTGTGAAGCGACGGTGTTTTCCTGCAAAACACAATTTTTTTCCAAATTGGAAATTGCTTTGGTTACAAAACTATTGCTTTTTTATTACTTACCATATGTTTTTATCATTGGAAGCGCGCTAATGCTCTTATTGGATGAAAATTTTTTATTTTTTTGCAATTTTTTCAATTAAATTTCAAGATAACTACATTATAGTTAGTTATTGTCTTTGTTTGTGCTCTTATCATACAAGCTCTGCATGAATCCCTATATTAGTACTTCTACTTTTATACTTCTCTCCTCTGCGTCTTTCATCCGAGTTGGCAATGTTTTTGTTCTACAATATGGTTGCCGAGCGATCGTGGTCGAGTCCAACATGGAACATCATCAAAAATGTTCGCTCATTTTCGTATTGTAAGACTATAAGAATGTTTCTTATCCGGACAAGTAGCTTTGGGAATAAGTGATTTTGACAGGAATTTTTTCCATTTCAAAAGTTTTGAACGACACAATCCACGTTTGCGATTTTTGATTCAATGACCACATTAAACTGTCGAGAAATTAGAATTTCGTCACCAGTTTCTCGTCTTCATAGGATTGAAATAATTGGTGAGCTTGCTGCGCGGGTTCGATCTAGTGCATAGGTTAGTCGGCCCAATCATATGGACCCCTCATCTTACGCCACTCGCCTCTCTTTTCATCTCTGAACCATGTGGCATGTAAAAAAATCTTACAACATATTACAGGGAAGAAAATGTCACAGTATATTACACGATATATTTTCTAAGCGAATATGATCTGATAGCATATTACAGCCTTTCAGAAGTTTTGAGTGGCACTTCGAGTGCTAAAAGTACGAGTCGAAGCCTATGTCGCGCCTCCTTAGTAGCAGATGCCTTCCGGTTCAACCGAGCGCCTACACATGAGGCTATCGGCGCCGAACAAGTTGCATTGTACGACAGGTGAAAAGATCACCTGACATTACAGTGACAGCCAATTTCGACAGCTGGTTAAACAAATTTATCAATATTTTCTATTCGACTGCTTTTTGAAGCTATGCATAAGATCAGATATATATATATATATATATAATAATATATATATATATAGTAGGGGCTCGAATAAACCCGAAAAGCATGTGCTAGTGATCAGGTTTAACATGAAGGCCGAAACGTATGTCTAGCACTCAAAGTGCCATATTGAATCTCTGAAAGGTTTGGAATATACTATCAAATCATAATGAATTTTAGGCGACGTTTCAGAAAACAGTCGGACAGAAATGTATTCAAAGTCGAGAAAACTTATTTTGATTAGCTGGCGCGAGGTTGGTAAACTAGTCGTAGTGACTCGGCTGACGTTTCGGCCACCCGCCTTCTTCAGAGCTTTGGCGTATGAATATTAGTGTATTCGAATGATTCGGGGGATCTTATTTATGTGCTGGTTAGGTCAGGTTAAACGATCAAATGAAGAAAGGGCGCGAAGTCTCGTGTGATGGTGACGCATTCGCCCTTCCAGTTCATTTCGGGGTTTTTGGCGTTTATCCGAAATACCTCAAGAGTTTAGCACGTGGATGTTTTTGATTCCTGCGCTAGGATTGTGACAGTCACATCATAATCCTTGTTGTTGTGTCTTTGTGCCCTATGTAAACCTAAAGGTTTGGTTTTATCTATTTCAGATTTACTATCTAGATGTTCTTTTATGCGGATGAAAAGTGGTCTACCCGTTTCGCCTATATATTCTTCCCCGCATGTTTTACATGTTAGTAAATAAATTGTGCCCTATTCATACAATCCCCCTCCCTTTTAGGGCAGACCATACAGTCTTTGGTGTTGCACAATCGATCATGAAGTCTATTGCGGATCAGCTGATGGCGTAGGGTGGGAGGTGGTATTTTGATAACTACCACGGAATTTTCAAGACCGCAACTTTTTAGGCACCTTTCAACCGCGCTACTTATTTCGTTTGATATAAATGGCAGTTTGAAGGGAACTCTATTCAGGTGCGGAGTATTGTTCTTTCGAGACCTAATTCCTCTTTATGATTATTCCCGAGTAGCAAATGTTTTGTAGCAGTTGGAAATGGCAATTTTTATGTATAAGGTAAAAGCTCCAGTTCTCGTTTACCGCCCATTGCTCTACTGGCGGTATATAGACGACTGTTTCATTGTCTGTTCCACACAAGAGTAAATGGACAATTGTTTTGAAGTTTTGAACAGACAGTCAGAGCATATAAAATTTGCGCGAGAGTGTCCAAACAGGAGCTGACTTCCGTTTTAAAACATCCAAGCAGAGCTTTTGGATAGTGGCTATAGTACAAAATGGTTTCGAAAACCAAGTAACAAAAACATTTTGGTCAATCACCCTTTCCCTCATCGTTCACACATGAAGAAATTGCTAGTTAAAAACATAATTCGAACGGTTAAAAATGTGTGCACAGGAGAAGAGGAAAGGAACGAATCGTTAGACGTGACACGAAAAATTGCCATTTCCAACGGCTACAAAACATTTGCCAAGTGGGATTAGGTTCCATTGAACAATACTCCACACCTGAATAGAATTACTTGAAACTGCCATTTATATCAAACGAAATCAGTAGCGCGGTTAAAAAGGTGCCTGAAAAGATGCGGTCTTAAATTCCGTGGTAATTATTAAATTACACCTCCCACTCTACGCCATCAGCTGATCCGCAATAGACTTTACGATCGATTGTGCAACAAACATCAAAAACTGTATGATCCGCCCTAACGAAGAGGAGGATTGTACGAGATCGGGCACAATTTAATTAACATGTAAGACATGTGAGGAAGAATATAGGCAAGAATATCTAGATAGTAAATCTAAAATAGATAAAACCAAACCTTTAGGTTGACATAGGGCACAAAAACACAGCGACAAGGATTTTGATGTGACTGTCACAAGCCTAGCGCAGGAATCAAAAAATCCACGCGCTAAACGTTTGAGGCATTTTGGATAAACGCCAAAAACCCCTAAATGAACTGAAAGGGCGAATGCATCACCATCACACGAGACCTCGCGCCCGTTTTTCATTTGATCGCTTTAACTTGACCTAAGCAGCACATAAATAAGATCCTCCGAATCATTCAAATAACTAGCACTACATACGCCCAAGCTCTGAAGAAGGCGGGTCAGCCGAGAACGTCAGCCGAATCACCACGACTATTTTACCAATCTCGCGTCAGCTAATCAAGATAAGTTTTCTCGATTTTCATATACAATCAATTATGACGAGGTTTGTAACAAGTCGAAGTTTGAATTGTATTCAAAGTCACTCAAACTGAGTATAAGAGGTGGCTACACCTAAGCAATCTCAATCCATAGTGGATTGCATCACTAGAGAAAAACACTGGCGAACTGGAGACGTGACCTTCTATCTGGTTTTCAACCTTATTTGATTCAGCAGATGAATAAAATATTTTGATATTTGCCTCACGAGTCTTACCCAAAAGAAGGGCTTATTGACTGCACTAACTAATAACACTGTTTATCCCTCCGCTTGCGCTTACCATCATTTACTTGATCTGTTATGTCTAAAGTTGGGCTATTCAGGCACTCCTTTAACTCTCTCAGGACCAGCGTTGATAGGCACGTGGCGACGCGCCGTCACTTGCGCGGCAATATGCATGCCTGACTGTCTGCCTGCTTTCCCACGAAACGCGACACCTCCATTACAGTAGCTGAGCGGAGTTTTCTCTAGGTCGGTGAACATCAGAAGCACTCTCATGGCCTCAAAGAGTTAAGAAAGCCATGAATTGCTTAGACAATAAGCCACACAAATTTACTACTCTGCGTTACATAGAACGTGATATGCTGTACAATTTATGTTATCGAGAATAACGTGGATCAATTACAAAGCACAGCTCATGTAGATATAGACTTCTCGCAACAATTTCGAATCAAATTGAAAATAAAAGTGAGAACTTTTACATTAACAGATGCCTTATAATAATAAACAAGCTGGATAACAGCGAACGTACAAACTAGCGAACCTATATTTAAACATTTAAAAATATCAAAAAACCGTTGCGTTTTATAAAGAAAAGCTGTGTATGAAAATAAATAAAAAGCAACAAATAAATGAAAAATAATGATAGTAAAAAGTAAAAAAAGTAAAAAAAGATAGGGAAGAGTTCGAGAACGTTGAGTGGGTCCATCGCGATCATTTCTGTGTGAACTGTATCAGCTCGGCAGATCACATATCGATGTGCGGATGAAAGGAAAAACTTACTGAACAACTGCAACAAAAAATCTCAGGTGTTAGTCAAACTACGGTGCTCAAAAGATCCATGATTTTACGCTTCAAACATTCACTCAGAGGTCAAAGTCTTGCGCAAACTGAAATAAAAAGGCATATAAAATCATTATTGAGCCAGATCGAAATTGTTTCATTATTTAATGTTTCTTTACACTGTCCGCTTTTGAATGAAGCGTTTACCAACGTGAAAGCGCGTTGAAATACTCGAACAAAAAACCTAAAGCATGGGTATCTGCTATTTAGTGAATTAAAAAATCATATAGAGTCGTAGTGAGTGTGACTGAAATTGTTTCGTTATTTGATGTCTCCAAATAATGTTTGCTTCAAAAAGAAGCGTTTACTCTAAACTTCTTCGTTCACTGGTAATTGTAAAAGAGTGTGGAAACACGAGAACCACACTTGGAACATCGCTATCCCGCACGTAGTGAAAGAAAAAATTATATAAAATCATCAGTTAGTCAGATCGAGATTGTTTCGTTATTTCACGTCTGTGAACGGTAACTTCTTCAAAATGAACACGAAGAGCACACCTATAATATTGGAATCCGCTTTTACTGAAATGAAAAACCATATAAAATCCCAAGATCGATTTTCTACTAACCTCGGCATGCTTCAGTAGATCCTTACTTTCCTCTTAAGCCATACACGAAGTATTATAATAATCTTCTTCAAAACAACTCACGTTTCAGCAGTCTCGCCTTTTTTGAGGACTTGTACAGATCATGTTGTCCGTAATCCAATCAGTCAAGCACCTCCACTGCTCTTTGGGAGAAGATCACCAGACCCAGATTTCAACCGCATCAAGCACAAAATCAACTTTGAACATACTTGCCAATTTTTATGTCTGCCACTAAATAATTCGGAAGGAGATCACCAGAAAGAGATAATAATTTTTCTTTCCGGGTGAGGTGCATTACGAGCCTATGCGGTGTCCCTATTATGATCTCCACTTGAATTGTTCGGTGGAAGACCTATGTCGGAAGAAGATTTTGTGCTTGAGAAGATTGGAATCTGAGTTAGGTGACTTTTGTTCGACTGTTTGGATTGCGAAAAATTTGGTTTTTATACTCCCAGAAATAAGACTGCCGAAACATCAGATGCCTAAATGAAGACTATTATAACAGCTCATATAAAATCATTAGCGGCTTAGATCGAAATTCTTCCGCTATTTCATGATTTTACACACCACCTTTTTCAAAATGAAGAGTTTACTACAGCTTCGTCTTTTACTGGTTTTATGTAAAAGAGCGTGGAAATACGAGAACCACACACAGAACATCGGCATCTCTTACTCAGTAAAATAAAAAAAACCATGTAATCACTAGTAAGTTAGATCAAAACAGTATCGTTATCTGTTGTTTCTAAACACTTTCTTCTTTAAAATTAACAGTTTATCATCGCTTATCATACACTAGCTATTCTGAAATAGCTTGGAATTACCAATACCCCACTTAGTTCATCAGTATCTCATTCTTAGTGGAACAAAAAATCATACAAAATCATTAGTGAGTCAGATTGGAATTGTTTCTGTTTCTACGCGTTGTCTTCTTAGTGAAGCATTGAATGCTTAGTCGAAAGTCGATAATACGAGTATTCCCTTTTTTGTAGGTGAGAAAAAAGATTAAGGCAGGAACAATCGCTTAGTCGACAAGGAAGGAGCAGAGTCCGACGCTCCTTTGTTCTTTATAGTAGATAGTTTCTTGAATTTCTCTCCGCATAAAGGTTTCCAACAGACTTTGATAGCATTTCGTGAGTTTGAAAAATGACAATTTCGACAATGTGCTCTCTTAGAGTTCTCCTTAGTATGGTGCAGCAACGGAAAGAAATTATATAATTATAACAAATTGAATTATATATATATATATATATATATATATATATATATATATATATCACCTGTATCACCTATCGTCCCGTTGATCGTCGAGTGACTCGAGCGGGTAACAGCAACACTTCCATTTTTCCCTATCGCGTGCAAGAGTAGCCCAGTGGGTGCTCCTCGCTCTAGGGATTTGCTGAGCATCATATCTTTATTCTATAGCTCTCGTGAAGAAATCGGACCAGCAGATCGGTGGTATTCCTGTAGAGCGCTTGATGTCTCGAGGAATCCAGTCGGCAACGGCTCTCGTTCATCGGTTGTCGTTGGAGCGCATCACGTGTCCGGTCCACCTTATTTTCGATATCCTGGCGTGTAGAACGGCGTCTGTGATTTTCGATCGTTGACGTAGGTCGTAACTTCGGATTCTTTCTCTTATTTGCGAGATACGGGATACTCCTAGCATCGATCATTCGGCTGCGCGTTCGATAACGCCAAGTGATCTTTCATACTGCTTACGTAGTGACCAGGTTTATGCTGCATACGTTAGGGCAGGGATATTCGTCGAGTCGAAAAGATGGGCACGGATTCGGATGTTCTTTGTACTCTTCACTACATCTTCGATGCTCTTAAACGTTCCCCAAGCCGCTCGTTCCTCCTGCTCAACTCTGGGGCTAGGTCGTTCATCATGTTGATTTCACGACCTAGATAGATGTAACTGAAACATGCGGAAATTGTCGTTCCGTTGAGCGTGAATGGGGCATTAGAAACCCATCCGTTCCTCAAGAAAATCGTTTTCGTTAGATTTTGTGAAGACCAATCCTACCACAGGCGTTGTCGAAATCGCTCAACATTCGTTCAGCTTGGCTGATGATTGGTGTTATGAGAACGATATCGTCAGCAAAGCGAAGATGGTTTAATTGTTGACCGTCAATTTTCACTCCCATTTCGTCCCATTCTAATGTTCGCATGACGTTTTGTAGAGTGGCAGTGGTTTTAGCGGAATTGAATCGCCTTTGTCTAACCCCTCTTCTTAGGTCAATGGTGATAATGTTGTGGAATGGAGATATTATGGTCTTGAAATCTTTATAAAGCTGACAAAGGATCATTATGTACCGAGTAGGAATGCCCTGATCCAGAGCTTCCACAATCTCTTCTGTTTCCCCTGAATCAAAGGCTTTCTTTAGATCAATGGAAAGCGCGACAAAGTGGCTGTTTGTACTCTCGTGAAACTTCAGTGAGCCTTGTAATCGTGCGGATGTGTTCTATGGTACTAAATCCTTTTCGGAACCCTGCTTGTTCGCATGGCTGTCCTTCGTCCAGTATTCTGTCATTCCTGTTTAGGATGACTCGAGTTAAGAGTTTATAGACAACAACAGCAAGCAGTTTGGGCGATAATTGCCCAAGTCGTGAAGGTCTCCCTTTTTGAACAACAGTGCGGTCTTGCTGGTTTTCCATTGAATGGGGACCCTGCAATCTGACAGGTAGCGAGTGAAGAGCCGAGCCAGGGTGTTGATGAGAACTGGTGGCGGGTTTTTCAGGTGTTCTGGTCTAATCCTGTTTGGAACGGGTGTTGTTCTGCTCATCACCGACGGTGCAGCATGTCGGATTTCGGAAGAGAGGACCGGTGGAACGACATATTCATCCTCTTTTAATTATATGACGGTAAGAGGACATGGCTAGCGAAGAGATCCGAGTATTATGGTGGATGATTTTCTCCATAGCCCTCCAGGAAGCGTAAGTGTCCCGTCAGGACAGTCGGAGTGCAACCATCTTGGTCTTATAATTGCGAAGCCTCGCTGGGCTTTGCGAATGCTCTTCCCAGCTTCTGACATAACTGTTGCTCGTCTCTCTTTGAGGTCCTCTTTTATGTGTATATATGCATATGCATATGCATATGCTTTTCATATATATATATATATATATATATAAGCATATATATATATATATAAGCAAGTCATCGTCATACTTTACTTCACGGATCCTAGTAGTTCTTTCACTGGATTATTTTCCTCGCATTGATCTTCCTCAAAGGTCTTCGAAGATTTTATCTGTTGCTTTGCCTGATGCTCTAGAATTTCTTCGTCTTCATATAACATACCTGATGATAAAGTTGTTACGTTACAACCCGTTATCTGTCAGGAGCCAGCCGTCGGCGGTCTCGTGTGGGTAGTCGCTATCGACACTGGACCCACCTATGCTGACAGATACTGGGTATCAATAACCAAATAGAATTCTTTTTATATGACCGCCTTTATCGGTGGCAAGATCTAATTCGTTTTCTTCATGGATCCCGTAGAATGTTGGTCGAGACAATATTCCTTGCGACCATGGAAGCAGTCAAGCTAAAGCGTTCCCTAAGGCTCTACTATCTGAGTCTAAGATAGTGTTGAGGAGTGAATCGTGCCAGTGTTTTCCTTCCCCCTTGCTTCTTCATCCACTGCTTCACTAGCCACTGAACTACCCCATCGCCACTGCACATCCATCAGGTTCCAGATTTCGCTCGTATATCACCACTGTTGTGTTTATAATTCACACCATACTCTATCGTTATAAACGAATTAAGCACCAGATAAAAGTAATAATTCTCATGATTCCAAAGTTCTCATAAATTTTGCTTAGATGCAGAAGCTGTTGGAAATCCATTTCATCGACTATTTTTTATAGAAAAAACTCTCGGCGTTGATCAATATCTGAGGGATGTGCCATGCGTCTTCAAATTGTTGACTTTTGAAGTGACTGAATGCATATCTGGCCTTTACAATGACCCACGGTGGCCACCCGCTTTACCGAGTCAGTGTTACTTATCCTCCCGGACAAGCCGGAAACCAGTTTGGGACCAATTTACCTACCGACCCCTGAGGGATGATTGGATTGGTGAGCCATGAACGCGAGTTCGAACCATTGACCTCGTGTGCGATGCGGAGCACCTCTAACCATTGCGACACATGCGCTTCTCTAGCTATAGTTATTAGATACAGTCCGTGAGAATATTTAAAGCCTTTTCGAGGTTGTTACGTCAGAGCCATACGTACGTTTCAGCTGAATCAGGCGAGAGTACTGTGCAACTGACTAGGCTGCAAGACCAAAACACATGTAATTGCATTGCACCCAAAACACAGAGAAACCAAAAATGCGTAAGTGCTCATAGCAGACTTGATGAAAAGCTAAAAATATGGTGTCAGGATGCATTATTGGATATATATTTGTAACATCATATCACCACCAATATCGATCGAATAGAAACGATTCTAGTTGGTTTTTTACGATTTCTCCAAGAGCCATATATTAGGTCTCCAACTAGGTTTCCGAACTTGATCTAAAATTTGAAAATTCGCTTTTCCAAGTAATCGAAAGTATCAAATAACACTGCTCGAAGTGTTCTTCTTCAAGAGCCAGCGTCGTCCAAACCAGTGGTTGTCGCCAGGTCAGCAAGGGACATCAACACTGAGACCAAATCGATTTGCGATAAAAGCAATGTTGATCATTTTCTGGGACCGAAGTGGGCCAATTCATTGGGGCTTGTTGCAACCTGGTCAGACCATCAACACTGAGCGATGTTGTCAGCAACTGGACCGTTGAAGCAAGCAATTCCACTTCACCGTCGTCGCCAAGTCATTTACTTCAAGACAATGCAATGCCACACATTGCCAAAAAAAAAAAAACAAAAAAGAAGTCAACCGATTTGAGCTGGGAGCACTTGGATTCCACCATATTCGCCAGGCGCCTGTCTCCATCCGCTTTCCATCTCCTCAGATCATTGGAGCGCTGGTTGGATAAGAAGAAGTTTTGGGGCAACAATCATTTGCATCGAGAATTGGCTGGTTGGTTTGCAACGAAGAATAATGAATTTTATGAGCGCGGAATTGATATATTGCCGGAGCGTTGGTAGAATCGCATCCAGGCAAAGGGAGAATACTTCAGTTCATGTTATTTGATACTTTTGATTACTTGGAAAGATAAATTCTGGAATTTTTAGGATCAAGTTCAGAAAGTTAGTTGGAGACCTAATAACATACTCAAAAGCAAACTATTGCGCAGTGCAGAGTATTGCTTTACATAATGCAGGAAACTAAACATGCGGCTTTGGGAAATGAGGTGTGGTACCAACTACCACGTACTGTCTTGTTAATCATTGGCTAACTCAAGCGGCCGCTAGCAAAACTTCCCTTTTTTCCCTATAACGCGCAAGAGTAGGCCAATGGGCTTTTCTCGGTCTAATTCGTTGAAAACCATGTCTTCCTTCTGTGCTTTTCTTGAAGAAATAGAATCATAGGGTTGATGATCTTTCTGTGGCACGTTGACATCCCAAAGATTCCAGTCGATAATGGCTCTCGCCCATCAGTTATTGTTAAGGCACCTAACGTATCCGGAACACCTGATCTTCAGAAGCTTAATGTGAGAAACAATTTCATGATTTTCAAACGCTGACCTGGATCGAAATATTGGATTCATTACCTTATTTGTGAGAAAAAGATACTTCTATATCAACCTTTCGACTGCGTTTCCAATAATGCTAAGTGATCTTTCATCCTGCTCTCGTAGCGACCAAGTTTCATCTTGAGGCAGGGATAATTGTTAAATCAAAAAGGAGAGCTTGGAGTTGGACGTTCCTTATTTTGTTTACTTACATCGTCGATGTTCTTGATCCATTAGGGTCTACATATCTATATAGCAACTTTCGCAAGGCTTTGTTGCTACTTTTCCACTCTTTCGGTTCGTAACTGCCATACCAGCAGTATCGATCATTCAGGAACCACCCCATGGGAGAACGGGCTTGGGTTCTTCTGGTCTACCACTGAGACAGGCCACTGATCAAACGTCCGTCACTCGGAGTCGGCATTCAATGGCCAATTGTGATCATCTGTATAACTCTGCCATTGAGCATTGTCGTATCGTTGGCTTTAAGTGTTGAGTCGTCATCGGTGTGCTGTATGTACTGCTGTGGATGATGTTCATCCACTATACAACGGAGCTTTATATGATCTATGCGTGACTCGCCACCAAGACCAAAACATCCAGCCCCATTTTCACCCCCCTCACATACGTCAAGCCTTTTGGTCTTCCTGTGTACGTACCCACTGGACGCACCCTCGGTGCAACCTTCACGGGGCACACATAGCACCATCCCGCGCTCCGTCCACCTAGTTGAGCTCCACGGCCGTTTTGCGGCAATTTCGAATTGATGACTCAGTGCTTACGCCGGTGTCTTCACGTCGTCCGTTGTCCATGTGATGGCTTTGTTTACTCCTATCACGTACTTGTTCTTCATCGATCTTGTCGTACTGGTGTACCCGTATTCAATCGTTTCTTATCATACAGAGTTCTTCGTCACTCACGAATCTCTTTGCCAAAGTCTTAGCTCTCGTCAAATGAGAGGACATCATTTTCTTTTACGCAGTTGTCGTATAACATCGCGTTGTAATTGTGTATACATCGTTTTGATATTATTATTGCAATGTTTATGTAAATAAAATGTTCGTTAAAAAGTAATTATCGCTACTCGTGGTGATACCGTCGATTAAAACCTCGTAGCAGAAAGCCGCTCGAGCGACATGCATCGATGAGCATATTACGCACAATGCTACACCACTACCGACAGAGCACAGAATCACAAATCAAACGAATCGTAGCCGAATCACCACGGTGCGGTTTGGGCGGTGAGGATTGGTACATCAACTGTACCGTCCAGATCCACTTACCATACGTTTCGATGCATCAACTGCACCACCCAAAGCCATTGAACCGCTGTAGCATACATTTCAATTCACGTGTACTTTCCTCGATTCAAAAATTTTATCCCTCTGACAGAAGAGGACGAATTTGCCGTTCCACAGCTCTCCTTTCGTACTGCGATATGCTATCTCGTTGGTGGGAAATAGAGCAACACCTGGCTCAGTAAGGATAAGATCGGAACGGCTGGGCAACCTCCTTCCAGATCTCATCAGCACCCTGGCGCGACTTACCACTCGTTACCTGTTATATTGGAAAGTTTCAGTAACAATCGAGGAAGACCGTGCTGTTGATCAAAGGAGACCTTCACAACATTAGCAAGCATCGCTAAATCTTCTTCCTGTTCGTCGTTAAACTCTTTACTTGAGTCCCACACTGGATTAAGAGAGCACAGGACAAGGGACAACCATACAAACAAGCAACGTTTCAAAAAAGATCTAGTACTATAGACTAAATCTACACGATGATAATGCCCACTGGAGTTTCACAAGAGTACAAGAGACCTCCTTGTCTCACTTTCATCAGTTTAAGAAAAGCCTTTGATTCAGTGGAAACAGAATCAGTCACAGAAGCTGTGGCCAGTTATGGCCTCCATATTCGGTGCATAACGAATCTTCGTGAGCTATATAAAGATCTCACATCCAAATATGTCATTCTTTAACGATACTACTATCGACGTAAGAAGAGTGGTCTGATAAGGCGATGTGATTTCTTTAAAATTATTCACTGCCATCCTCTAAAATGTCATGCAAACATTAGAATGAGACGATATGGGAGTGAAAATTGACGGTCGACAATTGAACTTATCTTCGCTTTGCTGATGACATCGTCCTCATAACATCAAGAATCAGCCAGGCAGAACGAATGTTGACCGATTTCGACAATGTCTGTGAAGAGATTGACCTTCGACTGAATCTAATGAAAACGATGTTTGAAAGGAACGGATGGGCTCTGAATACCCCCTTCACGCTCAAAGAAACGAAAATGTCCGAATCTTCCAGTTACGTCTATTTGGATCGCGAAGCATTATGATGCAAGACCTGGCCTTGGAGCTGAGCAGGGAGGAAGCGAGCAGCTTGGGATGCTTTCAAGCGCATCGGGGCGTAGTGGAGAGGAAAAGAAACATCCGATTTCGTGACTATCTCAGCGACCTAACGGTCATGTCTGCGCTAACGTATGCTTCAAAACCAGATCGCTAATCAAGCAAGAAGAGATCACTCAACGTTATTAAACGCACAGTCGAATGATCGGTGCCAGGAGTATCTCCTATCTTGCGAATGAGAAAGGGTTTGCAGATCTAACGTATATATACGAACCTCCGTCACAGAGGAAAACCTTTTCATAGCACTTTAAGGTTTCCGATATCACAGATCTTCTGTGTATCCTTTACTATCTAAGAAACCGACATTGATGTGTGTTCAGTTCGTGGATGAATCGTTGTTTTTGCATATCCAGTGATATTGAGGCTAGTTACAAGTGTGTTAAAAAGATTTGGTTGTCAATTCGATTAATAATTTAGGTCTTACGAATAATCAAACGTAGATAGACGAAAACGGTCAAATAGTTGAGCGTTTAACAGAAACGTCTGTAGAATTTCTACCTGTTTCTGAAGCATGATAGAGTTTTGCGGTCATCACTGTCTGCAGTATTAATGCAAAGAGTGGTTTGTTTGGAATATATTTGGAAAAGTAATGTAATTGAGACAGTGATTTACCGTAGTGCGGGCAACACCGAGTGCTGCCGATTTCTTGACAGATGTGTCCTGTGGTTGACTCTTTGACGATACACAGGTTCACTAAACCTGATTTCTGCTACTTTGAAAATGATCAGGTTCTATGGCAATTGATCGTCAGTGTGAATCTGTTTCTGAGCTTCTGATTTCCTTAGTGACCTGTCTGAGGTAACTGAGTCCACCTTACCAGAATGCGGTTTATTGGGCATTCATGATCTCACTAGAGTCAGGATTCCAGGCAAACATTATGGAAAAATGTTAAAATCATAGGGGCACGGAGAATAACTTTGAGTTCTTTCCCCTTTTTTTGAATCTTTGAGTGATGGTATGTTGATGTTGAATTTGCCATCAAGAACAAGCTGCAATTTTTCGAAGTTGTAAGAATTCCACTGGCAGAGACTCAATAGCTCAATCGTTTCTGGCGTTCGACTTCCAGTCCCACGCTAACGCATTGTATTTTTCGCATGATGTCTACTTCAAAGCCAATGGCAGTGTTGTTCAATATGATAGAACTCTGGTTGTGAGTGTAATGTTTAGATTTTTTTTGATCAATTAAACTGTCGCGCTCTGCATTGTAGTATTATGTGATAATTTTAAGCCTGTAAAAAATATGAACCGAAGGAAAAGAGAGTCTACCGCTATCGTCTGATCGCATCCACTCCGTACTAGTATTTTACTGACAATCATTTGAATCTGAATGGACTTTGACAACTTCCCCGGAGAACAGTGCAAAATATGCGTATTGATCCTTAGTCATTGAATCGCTGTGATAAAGTATGTTTTTCTAAACTTTTAATGATGTAAATGCACATGAATATAATGAATAAAACTGTGAAGAGTTCTCTCAGAAGGTTCTTATGTGAGATAAAGTGAACATGACAACAGAAAATATCAATCAATAAGCTAAGCAAGGTGCGGTAGCATTTGTAAGACCGTACATAGATGGGTTCGCATAGATACTGGTAACACATTTTAGTTTATTCTCCTTATTGAGCAGCACAAAGTCCTTGGGATAGTAGTCGGGATCATAGTATGGTATCAAGCCTGAAAAAGAGGCGTTGTGAAGCTGAATGAGGAATTACTCATTCTCACTCCTAAATTTCTACCACTCGGAGCGGAATATCGTAATGGTTAGTAATGCGAAGTACCACGAAACAATGTGAAAAGCAAGGGGGTGGTTCGATCGACTTCCTTAGCAATTTCTTAAAATCAATCAACAAACTCCTTGTGGAATTTCTTAGATCGACTGCCTCTAAGGTTGCAAAGAGATTTCTTTCGAACAGAATTCTACGACAGTCCTAAAGAAGACGAAATCTTCGGATGCAATCAACGCAACATGTGACATACTCGGAGATCTGAAAAGGGTGGGATGCGAGTCTGATTTACTGTTTTGCATATCATCCAGCATTATTGGATTTATAATTATAACATCATACCAACGCCAATGGAGCGGTTGAATAAACAATTCTCGTTGGCTATATTTTCAAGGACATTTGTGGAGGACGAATGCGAGAAAACGATTTGAAAGCAAGTGCTGTCTGTGATCCGCGCAGTGCATTGTCATGAATGGTCGAGTAAAAAATGCCATTAGCTTGCTTTTTTGAATCCTATAAGCTTCTTAAAAACGATATAAAAAGTAGAGAAATGTAAGCTGAACCGCCGAAAGAGAATAATTAGTAAAACTGCTGATGAAAACTATGGAACTGTGGCAGCAGCAAACTTCCTAATGTTGTTCTTCCGTTTCAGAGAAGCCGTTGGTTCATTACGAGGGGGAAGTGTTCTGGGTGTTCAATTTCATCTTATGAATTTGGTATTTACATCAGTATGATCGATACTAAGGCATGTTTGGATGGATGCAATGAAGATGAGTGTCTTGCAATAATTACGTGATTCAAAGATCGATGTTGTGAAACCCCAAAAACATCAATATAATTCCAAAAAGATGATTAAGCTCAAAAGGGTTGGTACGCCCAGGTCATACACCGGGTTCGGAGGTTCGTCCTCCTCATCAGTGACCCCGCACCATTCAGCGTACTAAACCTGTCTGGAAAGATATCCGCACTGATTTGACGCATCGGCAAGCTACCGTAAGTCACAGTGCAGGCTAGATTAGCATTGATCACCTCTGGCACTGATAATAGAAGTTGAATCCATGACTTGTGCTTCAAGTATTGAATAGCGTCATTAGCTTTGGTCATTATTTGCCCTCAGAGGTATCCCAATAACATGACAAAGATTGGCAATCGACCCCTGATTATATTTTTTTCAAAAAATGTAGAAAAGAGCTTCACATTAGAATATGTGGTGCTATTTGTGTCACTGAAACAAGTTGAATGTGTTCAACAATTTCGGCGCTCAATGCGAATATTGAGGACATTACTAATACCTGTTAGGCTGAGTTGGTAATCAACAGGATTACAGATGAAAGTTTGCAGATGCTTAGAGTGGTCTCTTTTCAACTTCGACTTTACCTCCATAAGCGGCAGGTGCACAGTCACACGGCTGCTTTTTCCACATTGTGCTCCAGTCGGGCTGATAGCTGTAGTTGTAATGAAATGATCCGAACTTAACTGGCATATCTAAAAACTCACCAATTATAAGTTCATTATTAGCGTTGGTAGCAAAATCACCGAATACTCCCTAAACCTGTACAGATGCACCCCTGTGATGAAATATTGCAGTCTTAATTAGAAATTATCTCAATGGGTTCTACATGCATTTCTATAGAGAGTGAAATTTTGAATCCTACCTTTACAGCTGAGCAGCTTATCGTCACCAGCAGGAACTCCGAAGTATGAGCAGAACCATTTAAAGGCTTTTATACGACGTGATTCTCCAGGACCTTAACCGAATACCGATGACTTCTGCATTGAATTATGAACTAACAAAGTTATTTTTGCCAGCCAAACTGTCTCAGTGAGGAAATTAACTATCGACGTCTTTCATGGACTGAGTAGTTTCAGCGCTGTGTGTCACATTCACAAAGGGTGAAAGCGTGGCTAAGCACGACCTGAAGCAGTTACGTGCTTATGACACATCATCAATGAAGTCAGAGAATGACTATCCACAGTTACTCTGTCTCTTTCATATACATTAATCACCTCTACATCTGAACAGGTGTGACTTTCTGCATGCGAAATGTTTCTTCTAAGTTCATTTAGACAGGAATCTGTATTCGAGTCAGTGTAAAGAGCAAAGAGTAGGGAACTGCCCGAGTTCATAACTAGTGACTAGCCTCGGCGTCAATTCCGAGCATGTCTGATAACTGTGTGTGGTTCAAAACGTCACTTTTTCTATAGAAAAGCGCAAAATTCTAACAAATGACAAAAATGAAAGGTTCCTTTACTGGAGTCCAGTTAGCTTACTCGGTGATTGGCGGAGAGTGCAGATTATAGTTGATAGGATTGAATAAAAAAATAAAGTGCTCAAAAAAGATTCACTGGGAGGTTTCAAAAAGCGGCGTTGCCTTCCGTAGTATGAAATCTCCACTCACATTCATTTGCTAGAAACTGCAGCTACGTTTGATGCTTCATCTGACAGTAATTATAGAATACTCATTCTGACCTCCTGGATCTTGTTTGTCTTCTCCGCTGCACTCATTGTTGATTATCAGACTAGTAGGTCCGAAAATAGGCCCAGTATAACCTGCAGCAGCATTTTTTTCACCGCTTTTCCATGTGCCTGAAATGTTTCCCATCAATTACAGCTCTGCTGAATAACTTGCTGTAGAGACATTACTATTAAGATACACTAGCTTACATTTTAAATCATTATAAAAACCATGAGAAATTATTTTTGAATATTCGGTAGACTTCCATGTAAACCAGTTTATCTCAAAGCTGCGTAGCCTCTCCTCAGACAAAGCACACGTAAGGGTGTTGCATTTGCAACGAGAGTGATGTGAACTGAAGTGATGAGAATTTTTCCTTTAAAGATTACTACATTCAGATCCTTGATTGAACTCACTCACTATAGTTATTTAAAAAGCAAATGGAAGGGAGAAACTTACGGGCGTTCTACTAAAGATTTCAAGCTGAAATCACGTATTTCGAACGAATAGAAACTACCAAGCAAGACTACGGCGTGAGTTGATTGCGATCTCGTGATGCCGTTAAGGGAGTAAGTGACTTACTTTGATTGGTGATTACACATGAAGATACTTAAGTTTAGTTACGTATTGAGTGTTATGATAAAAAACAGCATAGATACAAACGGTAGGCACTTAATATTGGTTCTCTTCTTCTTTCTCTACCTATTTAAGTAATGTAATATCGTAATTAGCACATAATCGTTCTTCTATATATGCTTGGAAAAATCGCCTGTTTATCGTAGGTTAAGAAGGTTACACTTGCTCATTTCGGATATAGCCAATTTGGGACGACGGAATTTAGAAAATATTGACATAGAAGGATGAAAGGATAGAACTCTCGGCCTCAGTCAATTCCTAAGGGATGCGCCCGCCATGCATTCGTCTTCGATTTTTAACTTTGTTTGAGGTAATTGAATGCACATCTGGTCTTTACAATGACTCGCGGTGGTCTCCCGCTGATCGAGTCAGTGCTGCTTATGCTCCCAGACAAGTCCGAAAGCAGTCTGGTACCAATTTGACGACCTCGCAGGGATGGATGGCTTGGTAAGCCATGAGCGCGAAATCGAACTGTTGACCTCGTGTGCGACGCAGAACACCTCTAACCACTGCGACACATGCGCTCATTGACAATAAATTTAAGTAACCAAAGCTCTCGACATTGATCAATCCGTGAAGGATGCCCCATGCATTCGTCTTCATCGAGCCTCGTTTGAGGTAGGTGATTGGATGCATAGCTGGTCTCTAAAAGAGATCGAGGTGACTTTATCAATGTATCAAGTCAGTGCTGCTATCCTCCCAGACAGGTCTGGTACCACTTCAGCGACAATGGTAATATGGAAGGTTTGGTGAGCCCTGGGCGCGGAATCGCACCATCGACCATCGACCATCGACTGATCGACTAGATGTGTGTTGCATAGCATCTGCAATCCCTATGCCACACGCCCTGTGAAAGACATTGAGTGGAGTAGGATTGAATACGAATAGCGTTTTTGAGTCTTTATGAAAGTCACTAGCTGATCTTACCCATGACAATGTCGTGCATTGCTGGTTTTGGTGGTTGAGGTGTCATATAAAACCATAGTGATGCTAAGAAAGCCAGGGGAGGATTAGTTTTTGTCATAATCTGCAATCATGGTAAGTTAACGAATGCTACGACATTTCCGTTCAGACCGCTATCATGAAAATTCTTACCAAATTTGGTTCACTAAGAAGATCCACATGAATATTCTTCGATTTTAGAAAATTCATAAGTTGTCCGTAGTTGTAGTTGTACGAAATCTTAATAAATAAAGTAAATAAGTAAGTAAATAAGTAAGTAAAATAATAAAGTGTCGGTCCTCTTATTAAAACAGAACGTTGACAGAAAATCACTTCAGTGAAATTGTTTTTTTTTTCTATAAGAATGTCCTTCAATCACCTTAATTTTTAGGTTTTGATGTGGTTTTCCTTATTTTTATTATTTTACAGCTTGCAATGTAAAGTAGTTATAAAGGATAAGATTATCAGTAGAACCATAAAATCTATTTGTGTACCTCTTCATTCGACTGCCTTTACAGACTTGGTCCAGGAACACTATTAATTTGATAATATGATAACGTGCTTTGGATCTTTTATGAGGTCTAGTATGGCACTCTTACAGTACTTAGATAGGCTTGTTTCGCCTTTCCGGGTTTCAGCGGTACGATGCATTTTGTTCAAGCCTATGTATATATCCTGCGTTGTGAAAGAATTGACGCCGGATAACAAATTATCGCAATTTAGGTGATAAAATCCCTCGACATTGGAGTGACCAACAGTCGAGCTCGTGGATGGTAAATTGCATTATAGCTCTTCATTCGACTGCATTTATAGACCATAACTTTTATAAGTGCCCTACTACACTTCATAAAAGGCTCAAAACGTGTTATCATATTATCTACTTGCATACTTCTCAATAACATCGTGTTAGAATTTGAATTGTATAAGATTATTTCAGATGTTCGCTTTTTTTCTCGAGTTATATTTCATAATTTGATATAATGCCGACTGTATCGGATTTTTTTGTCAGCAACTCTTAGAGAGTCGCGAACATGACAAACTTATATGAAAACACTTTGCACAAAGGTTATATGAAGTTTTTCAAAATAGCCAAACTTATTAAATTTTTGCTTAGTACCTAATCTGAAAAACTCAACAAAAAGAAACGAATACATCCAACAAGTTATCTAGTTTCAAAATTCTAAGGCAAATTTTGCCACACCAACGTCGAAATCAAAAAACAAACTTTGTTCGGGTTTCGTTTTTTATTATAATAATGTTCTAGTAATAAGGCAGTTTGTAATGAAGCTTTTTGCTCAAAAAGGATACTTGTGAGAATTACTTTTTGAATGGAAAACAGCAGAACAATGATATTTTAGGAAATTGGAGCAGGAAGACTTTCCCAATGGTCACGAAACTATAGCTCCTCGAGATATGTTTAAGGGAATACCTGACTTCTCATAAGGCAGACGAATACGTCGGTATTATGGATAAGCCATATATATATATATTAGTTTTGTCCTTGTTCTGGTGTAATAGGTGCATGAATAAATGTTTTACAAGCATTTTCTTGAAACTTCCTCCCCACTATTAAATTGTAACAGCCTAATTCATGCTTTGAAACTGATTATGAGCCATGATGTGAACCTCAAAAAATCAAAAGCTTAATGCTCTAAGGAATAAATGAACTACTAAATTCGATAAACTGTTCTAGCCTCACAGAAGTTGTATATGATTTGAGACTGTAAACATGTAAAAGACTGTATTTCGAGCCTCTTTTGCAGGTTTCATCCAGAGATGTTCAAACGAATTTTTTGAACTTTTGACGTAATTCTTTTAGCATTTAGAATCTCGAACAAAGCTAAAGCAAGCTTCAGTTTTTTGATTAGTAATTGAAGTTACACAGTAATACTTGTATAGCGCCTCTGCCAAAGTAGCATCCTTTGAAGAAATCCCCTGTCCGATCTTTCGAGCAAGGATAAAAATAATCGACTTGGGCTGATTCAGAGCAGTACCTGTAAGGACTGATAATTACGATGATCTGCTTTATTCTGTATAAACCTCATTTCAAATTGAATTCGATATGTGAAAGAAGACATCTCGAGTGATCAATTACAATCAAGTGTCTATTTAGTCCGAGTAATGTTTTAAGCCTCTCCGAGTTGGTACTCCAGTGACTTACGTACGTTTCGCCGTTCACGTTCGCCCATCAGAGTCACATGCCTCATATAATGGAAACGGTGGTGGCAGATGAGGCGGGCGAGAACGCCGTAACGTACGTATGCCATTGGCATACCATTCTCGGGATAGGCTTAAAACATTCATTCATACTATATTGAATTCAATGGAGGTTTGAAGAATAGTCGAAGGCAATTATCTACTTACCAGCTGCATCATTACGCGAAAGTGATAAATAGTAAAGAAAGCATGGAACATCATGTTGTTGAGTCACTATACTGTTTAACAGCGAATAAAGAAAACTTCCGTGATAAAGAATGAACATAGTAAAACTTATGCTAGCAATATAATCATTAAAAAAAATGAAGGAGGTCAGAAATTTCAGAATTTAAATTTGGGTAGATCAAGATTTTTCATCAGTTTGATAAGTATGAGGCATGTACTTACAACGAAAAGCCCTCAACGATAAAACTCACCGACCGGCCGCTCTACATTTATTACCGTCACTTGGTTGGAAACCCGGCGAGTTTGGATCGAGGAACGCGCTTACTGGACCACCTTCAAACCAATTGTAGAGACCACCACGATAGAAGCAATCATTTGCTTCTTTCGTCGATCGATTACCTCTAACGCAAAATTGATTGGCTGATTAATTTTTTTGTATTATAAAATTTATATCGTTTTTTAAGTTCTGGTTCTCAAAAGGCTGAATCAAATACAACTAATTGCTCATAATGTGCAATAGAGAAGCAACTAATATTTTGCTTTGCGGTTGGTACGACTTTTATAGATGGTGACAATATTTTACGAAAGCATAGAATTTGATGAGCTGAAAACAAGAGATCTGTGTACCATTGAAGGTAGTGAAAGCAGTGAAAATCTGCCTTTGCAGAAAAGGATAACACTTTTTTCATAATATAATAATTTTTTTTTCTCGATTTTCATAGTATAGTCACTGTTCTGCCAAATATTACAAATATTCAAGAAAAACACTAAAAACTGGTTACCACATTCTATAACTCCATAAGGTTTATGTGGAATCCCTAATGAAAAACCTTTTTAATAAGTTTTAAGCAAACCTAAATAGTGATGCATTATTCTCTCCAGTTTCTTGTATGATATGGGCAAAAAACGCGGCAAGGTCTCTTCGAGTATTTTCAGTCTTATTGTAAATCTAAATCAGAAATTAAAGTTTTCATCACAATCATTACATATTAAATTGTTCATCTAACTTGGCTCACATTGAACAGCAGAGCGTTCACTCACTTTATTCGGACTACTCGAGCCAAATTTCGGGAAGTATCTCGCCGCAATTACGAACGCCTCGTATGAGTAAGGTGAGCACGGATGCGGTCCCCAACCGATATTGGCGAATGGGAACAAATCCTGCAAGATCGAATCTAGAGAAGATGGCAAAGTGGTGGGTGAGCATCGTACATCGTTGCAAGGTTGGAACGACATAATATTTAATTGTTTTGGGAAACTTTTCCGTCAACGGACAGAGGCCTCTTTTGGGCCAAGTATCTCCACTGAAATATCAATAATCGTTCAAAAGCTTAAATCTTAGAGGATTCAAAAAATGTAATTGTTTTTTGGAAAGGCCTTCTCATAGCGCTGTGGCACTACAAATGCTATTTTGTTCCAGACTCGTCGCGAATTAACGCGCCTATATATCGCAGTACGGAGCTCTTTCCCTAAACTAACGACTGGATAACACAAATCTCGAAAGTTTCAGACATGTATATGGTTTCCCAAAGAGGTTCTCTTACAGCGCTCTAGCAGAGGGAGCAAAATTCACGTGTTGCGCTATTGTCGCGCGTATTTTCGCAGCAGAGCTTTTCCCTTTGACTACTTCGATGGAGTAAAACTCGGAGATTTCAAAATTGAGCTTAATTTTGAAGAAACCTTTTCAATACCCGGTGGCACTGAAAATAAAATTGTGTGATACACGTTCTGCGCGTTATTGCCAGAATTTTCATTATTTGCTGCAAAATATTCTTCCGCTTTGGAGAGAACATTGGGTTTTTCTTTGTATTAAATCGTAGAAAAAACTTTGTTCCATTCTGTTATGAATTATGCTCCTTATTTTCATTTGATGTTGCCAAGGGTTGGAGTCGAGTTTGCAAACTCGCTCATCCTGTATTCCACGGAGTGTAAGAAAACGATACAACGTTCTGAATACTGAAAGTGCTGTGACCCGCACAGTTAAGAAAAAATACTGTGATTGCGGATCAATAAAGTGTCTTAAAATAGAAAACTAATATACTTTTGGGTATTTTGAGATTTACGCTATAGCATAAATGCTCTAGTGCGTGACACATGTCAAACATGATTTTATTCTTAATGTTACAGCGCTGTAAGGAAATCTTTCTAAGAATTAAATACGTTTCTGAATTTCTCAAGGCTCAAGCTAAGTTATGTAAACAAATAATCTTTTTTTAACGGAAAAACTTTCCATCAAAATGCTTGCCCTAAAACAGAAAAGCATCAAGTTGCGTTCATTTACTTGCAGCAATATATCATGATGCATTAGTTTGCAAGCAGGTGCGGCTACCACTTTTGCATTGCCTTCTCTTTGAATGAAAATCTTTGAATGCTCCTAAATGCACAGGGGCCCACTTTGTTGGTTAAAAAAACCTCATTATTTATTATTTATGTACATGACCCGTCATCACAATTTTGATAATTGTGCTGGTCCCAGTACTTCTAGCATTCGATTCGCTTTTCGTCTTCTATTTGAATTAAGTAGAATACTGTGGAAGTGAAAAAGTGGAGCATGTCTCCCTTCAATCTCGAGGATAGCCTGGGCGTAGCGTTCCATAGGAACGTTTGTCGGAGAGTGTTCAGGAAGAGCTAGGAACCAGGCGCACCACGAAGAGCATCACAACCACTCGGGCACAGCGTTTGAAAAATGTAAAGGGAATAATACGATATGCCTTTGGTGAATGGATTTGAGCACCATTTCGATTTGTTTTGGTTGGTTTTGAGTAAATTTTGCAGACTATGAATCGTTGCTCAGCATGTAGGGATATTTGATCTCCTTTTGCTGACGCAAAAATTTCCACCTGTATAATAGATCGCAACATCGGCTAAGGCTCAGTTTCTGGAGATTCCGTATTAGAAATCAATGTAACAGCAAGGCATAACGCAGTCATTCCACACTTTGTGGCGGCAACGTTAAAAGACTCTATTAAGCACGTAATGTTGGGCTAAGAGCCACGCACACGATTCAGAAACATTTCCACATTACGTCCCTTGGTTCACCTTGGTTCCGTTTGATGACACATTTGGTTGGTAGGCTTGCAAATAAGCCAGCCACCGAACTAGGATTGCATAAGACACATAGACATTACGGGGCAAATTTTGAAGTAGAAGTCACTTTTCTCGTACATCAATAAAAAAACTTTGGAGCGTAAAGTCTTCAGAGTGTTTTGAATAAACGTTAATAATTTAACGGCTATGCGAAGGGTATTTGCGCATGCCATCATTTCACATTTTATGCTGATTTAGCCAGGAACACTCATCATCTATGTAATAACGTGCGTCGGTTTCCATTAAATAGCTGAAATATGTAAGAGTGCGAAATGGGTGTTAAGATAGCATCTTATCTGCCCACAAAAAAGGCAGCGTAGTGGTTCACCGAACAGTACCGACACTAGCAGAAAATTTCTCGTAGAACTGGTCTAGTCAATCCTGTCTGAAAGCCAGAACGGATTGTCTCCTAGCTGCCAATAGGCTATGTGAATCAAATGAAGCCTTCAATAGACAATTATAATGTTGATTTCGCGACTTTGAGCGCTGGACGATAGGTTGGAGGCTTAAATGGGCTGGGAGGGGTCAAATGAGTGCACGTGTTGTACATCATGAAATAAAAACTCATTATGCAACGAGTAATTAGAGCAGATTATGTAACGACTGTTCTATACATGCGCAAAATCCATAATAAAAACTAATCTCACTTCGAAAATCGCTTTTGTAAACCATTTCTCTAACGGTGATGGTGGTAGCTCATTAGGATCGGATGGCATAGCGCAACTCGACGGCGGCCCGCTACCATACTTCACAGCATGTGGGCACTTTGATCGAGGAAGAACATCAAGCCCAATTCCTGAAAGGATCTGAGTAGAATATGCTCTGGCAAGACAACTGAGAACCATTTTTAATTTGTATCAAGTCTATAGAGTTCCAAGTTTATCTACGCCACTTAAGTTGATCTAATGTGGTCTCGCACTTCTGCTAGAATTTTTTCTTTTTTTTTCATAGAGTTTATGATCTTATGACTGGATATCCGTATATGTCTAGTGATATACAAAACTCTTGGCTTTAGGCGGTGGTTAATTTTGCTTTTCATCCTTACCGGGGTCGCTTCCTAACCGCTACACTATCGAGATTTTTTTACTCTGCTATCCTTGTTTTGCGAAACTTCTCTTGTATTCTAATAAGCACTTTTTAGAGTTATGTCTCACTTCGCTAACTAAATGAAGTAAACAATTTCAAGTAAGAGCTAAGAGGAGAAGTAGTGTGGTTGGCATTCAATGACTGCTCTTAGCGGCTTATCTCTACATCTTAAAATAGCAGATCGTAGCTCGCCATACGATTTTTGATGGCGATTACTGGACATTCGGATCTGGATAAAAGCTATAGGTTCATCTCACTTCTTCCGTTCCTTGTAATCTGCATGATCTGTCATCACATGTAACGTATTGTTTAGGCTGCCGCTTGAGGCTTTTGTATTTGCAAATGTAACAGAGTTCTGGTTGAAACGATTTTCTACGAGATCTTGGGAGACCAAGGGGGTCCTCATATGGACATGATGGAGAGAGTTCAAAGGCGAAGCAGAACCTTGGACCCTGGTAGCGTGCGCAGTATGCACTGCGTTATCACCCCGATACTATCGCTATATATCAAGAGAGATTGCTTTCGAACACATATGAAGAATTGATTAGAAATAACACATTAACTCCGAAAATTCACAAACAGGATCGGTTTTTTCCTCAAAGATTCTTTTGGGAAAAATTTGAAGTGCAAAACATCCGGTGTTTAATAATTCTTTATTATGTGCCATGCAACCGACTGAAGAGAATTCACTAAATTTATAGCTGGCCAATACAATTCTTGATGAACTATCATCATTTATCAGTATATTGTGTACTGCTCTTACAGACAAGTCTGGCACGACTCCAAATAAGTGGCTCACGGCTTGTCCTTAAACCAAAAAACGACGTGGTATGTTACAGGGCTTATCTAACACAGCTTTTATTGCTTAATTTCGTGGAACGGTTCAATAGCCACCCATAATCCATGTTGCCATCAATTCTACGCTGTGCAAATATAAGATACGAGAAATTGAAAGCATGTCGACGTTTAACGATGTCGAAAACGCCATAGACGTATTTTTAGCCACTTTTTTTTTGCAAAATGACAAATACGAAATTGACAAATATGATAATTATGTTTCTCAGTGATGTTCTCATTCAAGCATCTTCACTGACCATGTGAGCCACTGATTATCGAGTCCGACTTGTACGTTCGGTACGAACTCGTCAGTTCAATAATTCCGCTGATCAACTGCAGTGCTGTAAGAGTCCGATCCCATAGCATTTTAATTCACCTGAACAGATCAAGAGCATGCCTTGACACACAAAACAGCAGCGCGAAAATTAAATTCAAGTCGATTAAAATGCTGCAAAACTGATCTAACCAACGACGTAAAACAAAATCATGTAAGATTGATGTGTAATGATTTATCATCGTCGTCTTGCAGATTATTTATCCAATAATTTATGACTCAACATTGTTTTTCCGTAAGCATTCTTTCTTGCATGCTTCCGACATTGAGTATATTGCAAAAAATGCCGGTCTTTTAACAGCTATAACACTAAAGACAAGTCCATTCGCTGAATTGGATCAAAAATTAGAAATGTTAGTTCAATTGAAAGCTTCTGCTTCGAGGAGTTAGCTCCCTTACCTCGATCTCTAGCAACCTATTTATAATTTCCCCTACAAATACGTCTCCTCATATGATTTAATATTATTCGTCATTCTTATTACTGTAGAACGCTCACTTTCATCAACCATCGCACATTGTAGTTTTTACCATGTTCTCAGTTTGAGGTATTTTCTACTTTTTTACTTCTCTAGAAATAGCAACCAAATATTTTCCCGGCTCAGTTTAAGCTTAGTGCTACTCCAGGTTGACACTTCAAAACTTGTAAGAAAACTATAAGATTGTAGGTTTTAGAGTGTTTTCACTTTGACCACTCGAAAGAAACTAACACATGTGTTTTAGCAACTAATTGCGCTTTTTGCTAACAAAAATATAACGAGAATCAATCAATAAAATAAAAAGTAGGAATAACATGAAATTAAGGTACTGAAAAATAAGTTCTATATTCACTAACGATGCTATTGTGGTCACGATGAAACGATGATTCATAACACATACAGATTGACATGAATTCTGATTGTTTATGGAAGCATGAGATTTAAACAAAGAAAACGGATGAAATATTATAGCAAAGGTGTCACTGCACACGGTATCCCTGAAACAGTAGCTCTCTATATCTTAAAAGAAATACGTTGAGAAAGGCTGATAACTGCCACGTGACAACGGCGATAGCTAATTCGACGAGATAAAACACTGTAGCTCTAGGAGACGCTTTTGGAAAATGTCATCTGCTGAACGCCAATCTAAAGGCTTCTACTTAGCAACAGTAAACAATGTCGACGTAATATTTTCATACAGTTTCAAGAGCTCGAGAACTATTACGACGAACCGTTCGTTCTGATCAAACTGCGTCATCTGCTTCACGATTAACGACTTTAGTCTAACTATTTACATAGAAAGAGGGCTGCTAAAGCAGGATGTAGACGCATGCTCTAGAATACTCCACTTGTGTAACCCATAATTCTTCTAATCATCGACTTACTCTGCAGCACAAAATCACTACTTATTCCTGTCGCACGTTGATTTTGTTTGGGAAACATGAAGAGTAGAACACTCTCATTACGTATTTTACTTCCACAGTCTTTTTTTAACTCTCTCAAAGATACTTTGCAGATGTCGATAGACAAAAAAGTGCAAATGAGGTGAAAAATTCATAAGCTGTCGGTGGACAATTTCGACCACTTCGATCACTTTCGGCCGGCGATTTGTTTGCACAGCAAATTCATTTCCGACAGAGTTATGAGAGGGCGAAAACCACATTCAACATATAACCCTTCACCAGTCCACTTGAGTACTTTCCGAACTCCTCTTTGATTTTCAATCCATTTTTCAGCTTCTACTTCGATGGTTAGCAGCATGTATACTTTAGCTGGGGCACATATAGCGCAGTCTGTATATCACACGTGGTCTTTGGTTCGACCCCGGACTATCAACTCGCCGAGCCTTTTCTCTCTAAGAAATAGTAAGATTAGTCTCAGAAGCGTCTGGGGGTTAATAATAGCACTGTCTTGGTACATCCATGGAGCCACCGAAAATCACCGTATATGTCAGATATGCAGTAGTCACCTCTGATGATGCCCAATAAAGGTGGATGTACGGCGTAATTTCTAAGTTTCAATCATTGCCGAGCTCTTTGTCCTTTGCCGAAGTGTGAGAAACCTGTAAAGAACTCAACCACAGTTTTCGCCTTTTTTACATGGAAGATATGTGTTGAACCGAGAAATATAACCGAGTATGAGTAAAACCGAGAAATATCAAATACTATGATTGGCAAAATCACTATAGCTGTGAGAAGGAAATTTGGGTTTCAATCAAGACATTTGAAGAAGAAATACACCTTAAGGTATGTCACCCAAAACATTTAAGGAAGAAGACTATCCAGAAACAAATTTGCGGTGGGTAATGCCATCGTCATGCAGGAAACATGCTGACATGGCGCCTGCATACTTCACTTATCAATTGATGACGACACCTCAGAAATTTGGGGAACGTCTAATATCGTTATCTTATCTATGTGCTTTCACGAAAACAATCGTGATGTGTCACAATAAAATATCAGTTGATTCGACACCACCTGACTGAAGATTATGAAAATGTCCTAAAGAAATCTCATTCAAGTAAGATTATGTAAGTTTCTAAGTAAGTTTAACATATAGATGACGCACCACCTAAGTGGCACTCAGTGTGTTACAGCCTTACAGTTATAAGTAGTGGGTGACCCATTCAAAGCTGATTCTGATATATTTCTTCACAAGCAAACAGTTTATTTCAATAAATGAGATCATTATTGCTCTTAGAGCAATTTATCACCTCGACAAATGAAAACGTCAACAATTTCATGTCTGCTTCCTGTCTGACAATGCAAATCAGTAAGCCATCTGGGTGCAGATCTTAATTGGCCAAATAACCGACGATCAGCAGAACGACAAAAAAGCAAGAATTGACAGCAAGAAAGAAAATCAGAAGAATGGAATCGAGACGTTCACACACTCGAACCCATCGCATACGTAGATGTTTTTGCGCCGCTTTCCTAGAGATCGTGAATTTTAACAGAAGAAGAAAAAAGACCAAAAAAGAACACTGATGCAAGTAACCTCTGAAGATTTGCCGATATCAAACGTACACTATGTTCAAAGGTTCCAATACGTGTCGCTACTCCGCTACGAACGAATGATTCCTGAAAGTTGAAGTTACAGAAATAATTGTAGGAAATATTCATAAAAGTAGAAGAAGTCGATTTCGTAAGTGGGAGCAAAATTTCTGAATGATGACGCCTTTATGATGACAAACATAACCTTTAAAGTTGTAATCTCCTGACAATTTGTGTGTGAATAAGAAAGAACTTCATAAATGACTTTTTAAAACTATGGTGATCACTTACACACCTATTTGCGCTCTTATTAATTTATTTTGTCATTCCTTCATTCATTCATCTAGATACTATCATCCAACAAATTTGATCAAGATATGTTACAAATAATTTCATCAGAATCTCGTCGAAGATTTTTGATTCTGAAAAACCAATTCACAATTGGGTTATTTGCTGTAATTGAATACATTAAATTACGTTATCACTGATTGCCTAATATTCTTCATTGTAGCTACGATGTAAAATCTAATCCTAAGAATGTAGAGGTGGGAGCCATGTTTCAACTTTATAGAAGCTACCAGCAATCATCCCTCAACTGCCTAAGAGAAATGCACAACAAAGGCGTCCCTGGTGCAGCGGATATCACGTGAGCTTCCAAAAGGATAACCGTAAGTTTGAAGCCTGAGATGCTACTTCCGCTCATATCCCAGCATTCTTGTGTTTGTAAATGAATATTCAAGGATAATCGGTAAGGAAAGATCATCATTCTTCTCCAGTCAAGAGTTGTCTTTTCCTTTCGTTTCTTTGTGCGTATGTACCTTTCTTATCAGTTGTCTGCTTGTCATCTTCATGTCACCGTTTAACTGTCCGTCCGCGTGTAGTTATCTGTGTTGCTACGTCGGTCTATCCATTTTCTGTCCCTCTATTTCTCAGAAAAATGCAAGTAAAAATTTATAAACACTAGCTATCAACTACCATCCAAATGAAAAGGCGCATACATACTCAATCAATATTATAGTTAATATCTAGTAAAAAACTGATACCACACATTGCTTACTACGGACGGAATGATTAGAAATTGAAACCTCTCTTAGAGCGTTATTCGTGTGTTTGTATTCTTCCACTTTGCATCTATCGATACTCGAATCCTTGCTTTCGATTTGACAACGACAGAAGAATTGGAAACGAGCCAACGCCATCAAGCATCCCGGCACTTTTTTATCATGGCGCCAACTACCTACAAGGTCTATTCATCTTTCTACAAGAATATAGTCATGTAGTGAGGATAAGTCAAGAATTAATTTAAGAAATCGAAAGAACCCCCCCCCCCCCCACACCGAGATCGATTACGATTGATCCTTGACAGCTACACATGGTGGAGGGTTGGCAAAGTCCAAGAGAAAAACATAATTCTGATAATTCTTACTCTGTAGATGGGAAACGTAGACTGTGGTTGCCGTAGCTAATGCACCGATAAGAATCTCAACCAATACGAATAGTCCTAGACAAAAAACGATATGTGTTTCAACAAATGTATTAATTTTTTAGTAGTCTTTTTAATTCTTAAAGGACAGTTTGCCTCAAAAAAATCCGGAGGAAAATTCGAATTAAAAAGCAGACAGTGTAGCTTTTGAAAGCGATTGTTCGCACATATAAGAACACTAAGAGCTGCAGTATCTCTATAATATTGATAACAAATAGGCGCTTTCCTATTTCGATTGATATCCTGCTTTGATTTCTACTTTTGAGATTTTAGAAAGTAGTAAACGTTAACGTGGATAAGCCATATTTGGTGCATATGGGTTTCAGAGCATTGAAATGCAAGTAAAGCAGAACTTCACATACTTATTCATCCTCAAAAAGAACTATTTGGCAAAATAAATCAACTAGCACAACTGAAGTAAAATTGAAATTGGGCAAACTATTTGACAGAATATCTGCACTTATCACTGGCGAAGCGTATTGTCACTGATAAAATGGGAGCTTAGAAATATGAAAGACTCCTTCTGTTCTGATATAAAACGGTTTTAGAGAGATTCATCGTATAGAACATCACCAAGTATTGGTAAGCCTTCGCTGGTTTTTGGTAGATTTTCGGATATCATCAGAAGTAATACTGTCATCGACAACAGACTTGTCAATCCCATTGTCACCTTTTCAGTGTGTTCACCAGTGTCACTTGATGGAGAAAATAGACCTGAAAAATTGTTCATACAATATTCTGTTGCGCAGTATAATTGGGCTGGCAGTGCGCAAATTTTTCTACGCAAGGATCTTAAATGTCACTTTTCACTTTTCATTAGCTGCTCAATTTCTTAGCGTCGAGCTCTCTAGGAAACGAGTTTGGTTTTTTTTATCGGGAAATCTAAAAATAAAGCAATGCAAATATCGCTTTTGTGCTGGCGGCAACACGACCACTAACTATCATGGATGAGAAAGGTTGACAAGATGGTGAATCTTTAGCAAATTTTTGAGATTTCGAAAGATAAAATTTTGAGACATAATAAGCAGACAAGCAATCGATTGAAAGATAGACTTAGACCTATATGATTCTTCGTGATTCATGGAGTGTTTCTATTCAGGGGTCATTGTAAATACTATGGTACCAATATTTTTTATTCATAGAAAGACAACTTATAGCCGATTCCATTCGAGGCTTCGAGTGCCTGTCATATGAGGGCCACAATTTTATTTCATATCACTGAGGAAAAGCTAATCACTACGGGGTAGTGGAATCAAGTCTTTTTCAATCTAATAGCCTGTGTCCTCGTAACCTAGGAGTTTCAACAAGAACTGCCTTCAGTTGGCAATTAATACTCTTTCCAACGGTTTTCCTCTAGAGCCTCGACTTGAGTATGCCAAAGTGTTTCACGAATGTGTGAGCACAGGAAATCGCCATGAAATTGATAGTAGCTATAGGAAAATGTGGATATAACACTAACCGAGTAACGACAGCTCCATGATAACAAAACAGGGCAGCATGAAACACGCCACGTAGTAATGAGATCTAAAATTGTAAATCTTTGATTCATAATAAAGAGAAGACAAAAAAATAGAGTACGAAACACTGATCAACTCTTGAGGGATACGCCATACTTTCGATTTCATCGAGTACCACTCCAAAATGACTTAGACCGGTTTACATCATGTAAGTGTAGCTATACCTTCCAGATACACTTCACATCTACTTGACGACCTAAAGGCCTATTTGGCATGATGGACCCGAGGTGCCGAAACAGTCCAACAAACAGGGCTATATTGCAGGATATCTTTAACTGTTGCACTACACATGCTCGGTGTTATTCTTGATTAAAAAAATTTAACTAGTACCCGTTCATCGAACAATCTGGGTGAAAAATGATCTTCATTGTGAAAAGTCAATGAAAATTTGACGGCTTTTCAATGTCAAATCGACTTTCTGAGCCAGACTGCTGTCGGTTATTTTCTCACAGATTGATGAGTTGTACCGTAGAAAAGGTGGTGCCAAAACAGGCGTCTGCGGTGCAAGGGATAAAGCACGCACCTCTTGATAGGGCGAATATTTTGCACATCACTCTACAGTAATGGGTATATCATTGAAAATTTGTTGCTTCAAATGTCTTGTACGTGATAGAATAAAGAAGCTGTTGACCTTCGTTTGATCACAATATCGTAGTAAGCACGAGAAGTTGGTTGTGATAGTACTTGTGGATATGAACCAATACCAGTGCGAGCAGTATAGGAAATCAGATCCCATTCTAAATTAGGTATTGAATATGAAATAAACGTATTCAATCATCAAATATTAGGTGCAAGTCATATCATATAGGTGTAAGTCTCTTGGTCACTCGCATTTTATAAGTATCAGCGAGATTTTGATTCAGCCAATCTCTTGGTACCCAAACCTTTCATTTTCAGTTTATTTCCTCATCGTGGCTGCAATGTATTCCAGGGTGTCTTGAAAAGTCAAAATTCCAATTTCTATGAATTTAGACGGCTTTACCGGTATCTTAAACGATTATTAATTGCTTGGATATGTTTGCAGCCTTTCGATGGCTAAGCTTATGATATCGTGGGGACTAGAGTACATTTATACTTTAACCGTAAAAAGTTTTAACTCGAGTATTTCCAGAGTGATTTGTTTCGTCACATTACTACTATAATCTGCCAGCTAGGTGAAGAAAACAATTACGACAGTAATTTATCGTCGTCTCACTGATCTTCGCTTATCTAAAAAAGACCGTTTTTTTCCAAAACTTCTTAATAGGAACATTTAAGGACTATCAAGTAATTTAATTTGACGCCTACAAAGCCATTTTTCGCTCCTTGTATTCTCATGAGCTCTAGGTGGAAAAAGATTTTATGATTGTTTAGCAAGATAACTCATCAAAGTCAAAGCGATATCGTATGAAAACTCTTCTTTAACATATTCATGCAAGCTGAGATAATCATCTACCGTTACTCGGTCGATAGTTAGTCAAATCCGGTTCAGGATGCACTTCAATGGTCACTTCCTCTTGTGTTGAATGCCACGGTTCGTAGTGAATTGTGCAATTCTGTGAGTCAAACGGAAACCTAAAACATCTCACATTGTTCATGATAACCTTATAGTACACATTCTCACATGCTACTAACGCTATTCTTAACAATTTTTCTGTACAGTCTCAAAACGTTGACAACGACGTTAAAATCCTGCGCGACACTCAGCGCCGTCGCGCGACGAGCGCGGCGGCTACAGTGGCGATGTAGTTTTATAATGAAATGTGAATTTTTAGCGTCACTAAAAAAATTTTTTCGACGGGAAATGACAAAATATGATAGAAGAGACATCGATAAAGCTATATGTATCAGAAACAATGGCAATGCTTTTTCCTAAAACCTCGAATCTCGAGGGAAAAGGCGAATACTCACTAGTAAACGAACTCTTCTTGCAAAATGTTAGTTTTTCGTTAGCAGAAAGTAAAATAAAAGTGGTTTCACGGAGCAAACTTAGTGGAAAAATAGGCTTTTTCAAGCTATCGAATGACCACAAAAACACGGATGAGAAAGAAAGTAACAAGGTTATATAACAGCTGGAAGTATGTTCCCTTTCACAACAATGTACTTTTCCCCTTGATACATAGATGATTTTTCGATACATGTGAATTCGCTTAGCCATAAAATTTTCTATAAAGTGTCATCTGCCATATTTCATCAGTAAATCACGATAATATCCTCTGAGTACCTCAAATTACCAAACAAATTTCCACATTTCCATTGCGAGGCGTGATAATAAAAACTTCCGCCAAGCCGCGCTGCCACACAGGGGGAGTGCACTCCGAGCTAATAACAGCTCAAATCGTTGTCAAAGTGTTAAAGAGGCTTTGGAAGATCAAAAACTACAATATATTCGGATTTTCTCAGTTAAATGAAGCGTTGCCACATCTGCTATGTGCATCCTAGCACCAGATGCTTATGATTCGTTAACTCGTGTCCGCGTCATCCACGATGACCTTTGTGCTGTTAGCGAGTTATTTCAGCCGCTGCCCAGAAATTTCGTCTTCTTCATGAATATCATAGAACGTTGGTCGTGTCGATTGTCTTGTAATCACCAAACTATGGCGTTCTCAGATAGATTCGAAGATGACATGAGAGCATTAAGTGAGTAGTCAAATCACAACCACCTTATTTTGTGATGAGTAGCGTAACTAGCTATTACGCTTCCCCTCCCTCCTCCTCTTTGCTCCTCAGATACAGAATAAAAGTATCAATAGCGAAAATAGATGGGAGTAAAACGGCATTTTTTGAGATTTTCACGATATCTTCATAAATCATAAAAATTGCCTTTTTCTGAAACTCGGTCTTGCTTATCAATAATAGTTCCTTTGATGCTTTAACAATGATAAATACAAGGCTAATGAGAAAATTCTATACGTCTAACATTCCGACGTCTTCGTCTTTTAGAGACGATCATTCGAGTTGTATACAATAAGGAAATCACCGAGTGAGGTCCTTCAATAGGGTAGTGCTCCAACGAAGAAGGTTTGATTCGAACGACAACGAAGACAAAGATCACAACGAGGACGAACGATTGTGGACATTCGGCTGGACTCTCTGCTCAGAAGAAGACGAAGGCATCGCAACGTTAGCCAAGAAAAAAATAATCGTATCAGCCTTGTGGTATTAGCTAATTCATGAATAAGACTATTTTCGAAAGAACACCAAATTTAGGTAGAAATCATGAATTCAGTGAATATAACGGTTCACGTAGAGTCGTAATTGATTTTTAGTTGAAGATAGTAACACTAGAAAGACTCACATAGTAATTTTATAATCGCAAAACACTTTGAGAACTTGATCCACTGAATGACGTATGAATCCGGTGTAATCAAGTATCACAAAGCTTTGGTCGTCAGGAAGAGGTTGAGATATGTCCAACCTATAAGAAAATGAGAAATGGTGAAAGACAAGTCAGTTTTTTTTTCTTCTAATCCAGCAACACATAGTAAGATGTACTGCATATATAATAAAAAGGCAATATTGAATACCTGAAAAGGGTGAAATGACGAAGGGCTCGGCGTTCATCAACCCTTCAAGTAAAAGCTATGCCTCCGTCTTCACTAACAGGGTAGAGATATATGAACTATTTAGTGCATATCAGACCTACTTCACCTGTATCACCTGTCGTCCCGTTGATCGTCGAGTGACTCGAGCGGGTACCAGCAACTCTTCCATTTTTCCCTATCGCGTGCAAGAGTAGCCCAGTGGGTCCTCCTCGCTCTAGGGATTCGCTGAGCATCATATCTTCCTTCTACCGCTTTCGTGAAGAAATCGGACCAACGGCTCAGTGGTCTTCCTTTAGAGCGCTTGACGTCTCGAGGGATCCAGTCGGTAACGGCTCTCGTCCATCGATTGTCGTTGAAGCTCATCACGTGTCCGGCCCACCTTATTTTCGATATCCTGGCGTGTAGAACGGCGTCTCCGATTTTCGATCGTTGATGTAGGTCGGAACTTCGGATCCTTTCTCTCATTTGCGAGATACGGGATACTCCTAGCATCAGACCTTTCGACTGCGCGTTCGATAACGGCAAGTGATCTTTCATCCTGCTTACGTAGCGACCAAGTTTCTGCCGCATACGTCAGGGCAGGGATAATTGTCGAGTCGAAAAGGTGGGCACGGAGTCGGATGTTCTTTGTTCCCTTTACTACATCTTCGATGCTCTTAAACGTTCCCCAAGCCGCTCGTTTCCTCCTGCTCAACTCTGGAGCTAGGTCGTTCATCATGTTGATTTCACGACCTAGATAGACGTAACTGGAGCATTCGGAGATTGTCGTTCCGTTGAGCGTGAATGGGGCATTAGAAACCCATCCGTTCCTCATGAACATTGTTTTCGTTAGATTAAGTTGAAGACCAATCTTTCCACAGGCGTTGTCGAAATCAGTCAACATTCGTTCCGCTTGGCTGATGTTTGGTGTTATGAGAACGATATCGTCAGCAAAGCGAAGATGGTTTAATTGTCGACCGTCAATTTTCACTCCCATTTCGTCCCATTCTAATGTTCGCATGACGTTTTGTAGGGTTGCAGTGATTAGTTTTGGCGAAATTGTATCGCCTTGTAGTACTCCTCTTCTTACGTCAATGGTGATATTGTTGTATAATGGAGATGTTTTGGTCGTGAAATCTTTATAAAGCTCACGAAGGATCATTATGTACCGAGTAGGAACGCCCTGGTTATCCAGAGCCTCTATAACCGCTTCTGTTTCCACTGATTCAAAGGCTTTCTTCAGATCGATGAAAGTGAGACAGAGTGGTTGTTTGTACTCTCGTGAAACTTCGATGAGTCTTGTAATCGTGTAGATGTGGTCCATGGTACTAAATCCTTTTCGGAACCCTGCTTGTTCGCATGGCTGTCCTTCGTCCAGTGTTCTGTCAATCCTGTTTAGGACGACTCGAGTAAAGAGTTTATAGACAACGGACAGCAAGCAGATTGGGCGACGATTGCCTATGTCGTGAAGGTCTCCCTTTTTGAACAACAATACGGTCTTGCAGGTTTTCCATTGACTAGGGACTTGCATTCTGACAGGTAGCGAGTGAAGAGCAGAGCCAGGGTGTTGATGAGAACTGGCGGCAGATTCTTGAGATGTTCTGGTCTAATCATGTCTGGACCGGGTGTTGTTCTGTTTTTCACCGACGATATAGCATGTCGGATTTCGGAAGGGAGGACCGGTGGGACGACATATTCGTCCTCTTTCAATTTATATGACGGTAAGAGGACATGGCTAGCGAAGAGATCCGAGTAGTATTGGTGGATGATTTTCTCCATAGCCCTTCTCGAAGCTGTAAGTGTCCCGTCAGGGTATCGGAGTGCAATCATCTTGGTCTTATAGTTGGCGAAGCCTCGCTGGGCTTTGCGAATGCTCTTCCCAGCTTCTGCAGCTTCTGCCATAACTGCTGCTCTTCTCTCTCTAAAATCTTCTTTTATCGCTTCTCTGCTACGTTTCGCAAGTTCGGACGTTAAGATTCGGTTGCCTGTAGCTCGTGCGATTCCACGTTAACGTATCAGCTCGAGTGTCCGCGGAGACAAGCGTCTCTTCGTGACCTTAGGACTCTCGGCTTTCATAGCGCTAACGCGAAGATATTCAACGAGTCGATCGTATTCTTCGTCGATGTTGTCGACAACGGTATCTTCCCAAGAGCCGATTAATGATTTAAATACATCCCAATTTATGGTAGTTCTGGGACTTCGTTGTTTGAATTTAGCGGCTTTCTCTCCTCTCCTCAAAAATCGGAATGTTGCGCGAAGGAGGCGATGGTCTGATCCCGTGTAGAACTTAGGAACAACAGCGACGTCGGTCAGGCAAAACCTTCGATTTACTATGATGTGATCTATTTCGTTATGGTACTCTCCATTGGGAGACTCCCACGTCCATCGCTGAGAAAGAGGCTCTTGGAATTGCGAGTTACCATGGATGGTTTGGGTCGTCATGATAAACTCAGATAGCCTCTCACCCTGTTCATTCCATTCTAGTCCGTGGGTCCCTATGTGACGTTCTTCAGACGTTCTTCTAGGTCCACTTTTTGCGTTAAAATATCCGACAATGACCTTGAAGAATGTATGATCTTCTCTGAAGAATTTTTCGAGGTCCATATAGAACGCTTCGACGTCGTCTTCGTCATAGCTTGATGTTGGTGCGTAAGCAACGAAGATGGTCAAAGCCGGCATAGAACCACATCGTTTCAACCGTAGTCGTCCTATACGGGTTGTTAGTTGTTCGAACGAATCAATGTTCACGGTCAAATTCGATTTGACGAGGACGCCAACGCCACCGACACCTCTGCGATCGCATGTACCAAGGAACAGTTCTTCTTCGGTGTCATAAGCAGCGTGAAAAGGATGGCGCCTTCTCGTCTCAGCCAGGCCATTGACGTCGTACCTTATTCTTCTTGCTTGAATAAATAGATCTTCTACAGCGGATTGTTGAGCAAGGGTTCTTGCGTTGTAGGTACAGATCGTCATTTTAGTCCGTTTCGATCTTGGCAGCCTAGTTCGGCCCTGAGATTTTAGCAGCCTCTCCGTACTCGTCCCACCTGGCGCTGCCGTACCAGGGGCTCTTTCGGGGTCAGGGGAATGAGGCCCATATTTGTTGCTGTTTTTGGCATTTCGATACCCAACGTATAGCTTGCCAGGCTCTAAACGTGGGGCTGGGTACTCACGAGTGACTTGCCAGTCTCTCTCGGAGGAGCGGGAGGAGCTTATTTGTTGGAGGCGACTCCTAACCGCCTCCCATGTACTTCCCAGCCGCTTGATTGCAGGCTTTTGGCCGACTTGACTCGTAGAAATAGAGTTTTTGTCAAGTCTGCGCTGCAGAAGCAGGGAGCTCGTCCCCTGAATCCACCTGCGTCTCTGGGAAGCACACGGTCGCTTTTGGTTCGCGTTTTATTCCCCTATCCACCACCTGGAGACGCGCCACGTGCCCTCGCGACTAACCGGGAGGGATCCCTCAAAGAGGGAGGTCCGTGGCAGACCTACTTATGGCTGTTATATATCAATTTTTTAGCCCCGAAGGGATAAAGGTCATATTAGCCTAAGGACAAGCTCGAATCAAAAATTGTGTGTGCAAGTCAACAACACTGCGCTTGGTTTTCACCCTTAAAGCTAGAGTGATCGAGAAGCAAAAAATTATCTTTTCTTTGTTAACTGTGCAAGAAAAATGAGTAAAAAAATTATAAAAAGTCTATGCAGAACATTTGCCTTTAACTTCTTATGATGCCTAAACTCAGGAACCCTAAGAAACAAAAACTTAGTCGAATGTCAACCCCTGTTGGAAGTCTTCTTACATCTAATCACAATAGCATTAGAGCGCAACTTGCCGTCGTAAAAAAATTAGTGTAAAAAACGAACAGATCAATTCTAGTGACGTCAGGTAGCCATATGAGACTGCGTGGTACTTTGACCTCACTGATGTTGTCATAGTCGGCCGGATTCCAGACGAGAAATTCATCCCGCCAAAACATTCGCAACCATTCTTTTATTACAATTACTTGATTCAATTCTTCCTGAAAAAATCAAGCAATTTTAAGTCATCGAAAAGCAAAGCGATGTTAGTATTGAGATTAGCTGTCAAACTGTGTGAACACATTTTGCTACGAACATTCCAGTCGCATTTTATGGCATCCACACTGTCAGGTTAATGCTGTTCCCAAATTATGTCCAAATAAAACGATACACTATGGGATGCTGAGAAAATCTTCAACTGTGAATAATCTGTTTCACGTATTCTTTCCTGTTCTACTGCCGGATAATATGAAGGTATCGTTGAGGTATACAGAGTTTGTACCACTAAAAATTCCGCTCATTACCTAGCAAATGCTCCGCGTTGCATGCTGAAGTGGAAAACTCAGCACTCTCTTCGACAGTCACTATTAAAAATTTTGCAATTGAAATCAGGTCCACAACTAATAGTTATTCATTCAAATGAAGACGTATTTTAGATAAGTACTTTCGCCAGCTTAACATCGATTACGGTACGCAGACAATTTCATTCCAAAGTCAGTGCGCTGTTGCCAGATTGGAAGGCGCATGTGACGCAGTGGTTAGAGGTGCACTGCGTTGCACACGAGGCCAGTGGTCCGACCTCGCGCTCATGGCTCACCAAGCCATCCGTCCCTCAGGTGTCGGTAAACTGGTATCAGACGGGTCTCAAAGTTGTCTAGGAGGATAAGCGGCACTGACTCGGTACAGCGGCAGGTCACCGCGAGTCGTTGTAAGGCCAGTTATGCATTCAATCACCTCAAAAACCAAAACGACATGATCTTTGCAATTGTTCCGCATGATAACGCTCGACTTCATGTTGCAAAATCCATTTGAAAACGTCATAAAGAGCTGAGCTGGAAGGTTCTAGGAGGGCTTACCAACCCACATTAATTTGCAGATATTTCACCGGTCTGGTCACCACTTGAAATTATCAAAATCAAATTATAAATTAACAATTGAAAAATCGGCGTTTTTCGGTTGAAAACTCATCATTTTCGAATTCCTATAAAAACTGAAATATGAGATATTTTGAACTAAAAAAACGCATAATTAAATAGCGTTTCTAACGCGTTTCGAGCAAAAAAAAAAGGAATTGCATATTTTTAATCTTACTATTATTACAGCACAAAAAATGGCGGAGTCATATTGGTACACCTAATGTGTATGTATACATATATACATATAATAATAGATGTATAGATATCAATTATCTTGAATTTTGAGCTTGGTCTCAAGAAGCACTCAAAACGAAAGGTGTGATATTTCGGGATTCCGAGTCAAGAGCAACTGAGTGTATAACTTTGTCCGTTCGGTGAATTAGCACTTGATGGCTCGCGTAAGCATTCGTCGTTGCTTACTTTATTTAAGGGGATTGATCACCGAGTCACTGAGTGACCGTTTTGACACCGTGCTGCTGACGAGGATGAAAAGCCAAAGCACGTATATATATTTTTTCATTTATTTATTTATTTATTTATTTATTTATTATTATTATTATTTATTATTATTTATATATCAACATCATCGGATGTATATCTGTGACATCATACCACCACTAAAAGCGGTCAAATCAATTCTTCTTGTTTTTTCTTGTTTTTATATTTATATATTTATACATACATATAATCGGGAACAATTCCTTTCATTTGACCGCTTTTAGCACTGGTATGATATAAATATATGCCCGGTAGTATTGTGTGGTATACGTAATCGAACGTGCATGCCACTCCTTCCTGGGGCGCATACTGACCAATTGCGCTTTTGCGCTCTTGTCTTGCTATCACTCTGCGCTACAAGGTATGGATTTGTCAGGTTATGAGGTATTGATCTGCCATTATTATAAGATCAAATTACCCTATAAGCAGAGTGAGACACGAAGTCGATCATCTTATCAAATAGCAGCACAACGAAGATTAAAAGGACGAAGGGTAAAGTTACGGCTTAGGCCATCTCTGTGGGTGGGATGTGCCCTATCTTTGACTTCGTTAAGAATTCTGAAAGTGTAAAAATACATATCTGGTCGATACAGTGACTTATGGTGTTTTACCAATGTAACAAGTTGGTGATGTTGTACTCTCAGGCAAGTTTGATATTTGTATGACTATTCCAAACGGATGCAAGACTGGGCGGAACTTTGGGCGCGGGTTCGATCCAACGTACTACGTGAAAATATGTTGAAAAACCTCTAAGCATTACACTACAGTCGTTCTGGCGATTTTGCGAGTCTATGATAAGCCGGGTTTGTGTGATTTATGAAGACGGATAATGTATTCGTGCGAATCTATCGTATACCAAAAAATTCGATAACTTCATTCATTATTTCATGAAATGAAATACACTGAAAGCGATGTAACAAGCCGATTGAGAGAAGTCGGACCTGAGTTGTTGGTAGGCAAATGAACAGAAAACAAACTGCTAGATATCAATCACTATAGTAAGGCTTGAAAGATTAACATCAAGCTTACCGTATTAATTATCGATCGCAGGCCGTTATCCATGTAAACTATTGTGGTTGTGGAAATATTTCGTACCGGTCGAATATGACGATTATATCGCGTGAAAATTCTTGCGAAGAGTCTATGCGTTGTGGAAGGATGTTCGGAGTCTTAATAATGTCAATCTTTTTTTTTTTGACAAAAGCGTTCCTGAGTTTGGTCAATATTTCAAGTTGATTGACCGATATAGACTTGATTTTCAAGATTTGTGAGTGTGTTTGGCAGCGTTTTGGCGGCATTCGGCATCGTTATCCTGAAAGCCACAGTAATTCCAGTGTCGTCTTGCCAAGCTCTCATTTTCTTAGAAGTCTTGAAAGTGTCCAAAGTGGTCGTTTCAAGGCCGCTGTCTTTCTCTCGGCTTGTATTTACGTGTCAACGTTTTTGTTTCTGTAACAACTTTTGTTTGTGTCTAGTTAATCATTCTACACAAGGAAATAAATGTGGTTTTGGTTCAGTTCAAAGTCATATGTACAGTACGGAAGAAATGTTTTGCAGTATCGATCCTACACATGGAGAGAGCATGGAAAAAACGGTGCTTCTTCGTTATCCGCCCTCCCCCCCCTGTTTGGGTCTCCGGAAAAAAACATTTGTTAAAGTATTCTTGAAGTTTGAGTAGTCATTTTAGCGTAAATCTCGAAAAATTAGAAAATGTACTTTATCTCTAAAATGGCTTTTTCAGTGCGCTGTAACAACAGAGATAAAATTACGTTACTCATTTGAACATTTCTCGCTGATGAGAGCTTTTTCTGTAGAATTTTAGTCACTATTCGAAAATTCAAACCTCGTCAACGACGTTTTTGATTTTTGAAAAATACCTCTTAATGCTTTGTAACGATCAAAAGAAACTTTTTAAAAACCAAATACATTATGGTAACTTCGAGAGTTATGCTATCGAGTGGTCACTGATAGTCTAGTGGGTAAGTTTTCTTCTGGTCGAAATGTTTGACTGAAGTTTCTTCATAGCCTTCATAGTCATAAGATCAAAAGCCAGCTATAGAGATACGAATATAATGCTGAGATGACATCTGGGCATCACCACTTTACTATAAAAATGATCCTACACGTATGGATTACCTTGGCCTGTGCCATCGAAAGGGAGCTAGTAGTTGTACATGGCTTTTAGTGTACTAGTTACTGCTTCTGTGTTCCAAATGAAGGCTTTTAGAAAGAACTTACTGAAGTCAAAAGTTTGATATATTATCCTATTTTCCAAGAAATCGTCTTCGGACGATCGTGTAAAGAAAGGCCACAATCCGTACTCCTCAAAGTATAGTGATACTGATTGAAAATTGCTCTCCGACATAAAAAAAATACATGTCAATGCAAATGTGAACTTATAAAAAAAAATTGTCAGCTTCTCGATGTTCCCAAAGAACAGTGACTATGAAAATTAGATTTGCCGCTTAGTTGATATTATATCTTTTCGCTCCCATGGACAATTCAAGTTTATTCTTACTGTTTTGCTCCCTAATATTATCTTGTACTTGATTACTTTTATTCAGATTTACTTTCATTTCCAACGTTTTGCAATTTCCTGTTCTTTTCTAAACATATACGGTCACTGCGACAATTTATTTTCTGGGAATAATTGGATTTCTTTGGAGTGAGCGCTGTTATTGATGATAACAAAATGTCATGATAAATATAAACTCACCACTTGCTTCGATAATTAAACTAGTAATAATAAAATAATAGTAGAATTTCATTTAGGAATCTCGTAAAACAGATTTTACGTCGACATCGTTGGTGGCCGCGTTAGTTTCCTGATAATGGAGGGTGGAATTCCCTTCAGTTGTTTTAAGCGTATTAGTGCTTTTTAACAAATGAGCAATCGACCAAATTGTGCTGTTGACCACCGTTACTAATGAAAATTTGCCAACGAATGGCACGGCTTGTCCACTTATGTTGTAAGGAGACTCATAAATCACTTCCGATTACTCAGATGCTCGACATTAGCCTTATTGGTGAACTGCTATCGATTAATGCGATTGAATTTGTAGATGAGTTCGGTTCCTGTATCAGAACGCTTTTTTATATATACAGCGATACAATTAATATTTTCAGTGGACTATCCGAGAAAACTATGGACATGAAGCAGCGAAACCATCGCACAGTCTGGTGCGAGCTGTCTTGACGATGAGTCTCAAATCTAAAAATCAACAAATTCTCATCAATCTCGTATTACATTGCTAACTTAGGTGATGACAAATTATGATAACTAAGCTGATTCATCAGAATTACATATATTTCATTATGGTAGAACGGTACTCAAGCAACTTTTTTTTTTGTTTTTCCACCTTTCTTTCATTTTTGATGTCGGTACAAACATCGTCTCCGAATCAGCTAGAATGGGAATCGATCTAAGGATTCACTGGGTGGAAAGAACTAGCTTGGGATCGGCATCGTGAAGTCCTAAAAACTCCTTGTCAAGGTTAAGTCAGTAATTTAGGGAAAATAAAAACTGAATGACCACGAACTGAAGAAAACTGAACGACCAGCAATAGGCCAGCGTCTTAAACGAGAGAGCATGGAGATGACTTCTTACTCTGTACATATAATATCGGAACACTAACACTCTACTCTGACTGCGATCTTCATGCATTTCTCGAAGCAGCAAATCCATAGAATTCCATGTGATTGCACTTGAAGGAACGAAAAGCCAGAAAGCCGCTATACGCCAAATGCGCGAGAAGACGGCTTTCATTCGCGGAGAAAAGGTCCCGTCACGAAATATCAGTGGTGTAGTCCGCCCTATCACGCAGCTTGTCGACTCTTACGAGATTCTTTCCTTTTTCATGGTCATCCTCATTTTCAGCTACTTTGTCATGAAATGATCACTATAGTCAGTTGATACCATACATCGTTGAAGCTAATGAGTACGAATTGGATGCGTTTTGATATCAATTCGACGAAATTATCCGCAATGACAAATTGGCTCACATCACTCTTTGGAAATTCAGAGCCAGAATAATGATAGTCAAAGAAAACGAATACAAGATTAAAAACTTATGATTACGGGAAAGAAATGAGAATAGAAACTGTCCAACATATCTGAACTGCAGTCTTTCAATGAGACTAATTTTTCATAAGAAGAGACGCTGCTGGTCATGAGATTCACCTAATGCTACACAAACGGAAATTGACCATATTCTTAGAGGAGAAGGTGATGCCTGCTTGACACTTCCATGATCCCATTTCTGACCACCGCCTTTGTTCACGACAACTTTATTCAGCCCTAAGGTGAAAAAGAATTCATGTTATTGAGTAAGAAAATAAAATCAAGTTGTCTTCGAATACTATTTTGAGAGATCCTATCTAGATGTCAATGGCCAAATACATTTCACCTACTTTTAGAAGAAGATCCGATTTTATCATCATCAACCAAGGACTCGTTCGCAAAGAGGAAGAAGCTCAATTTTCATCCCAATGCGATGCATTGGCACGGATGATATCAAATGTTAGATACAAAAAGGCAACCTGAATCGCTGCGAGCAGAAGAAACTGTTAGAAGCAATACAAGAAAGAACTACTCTGAAGAAGTGTTGTCAGACTTGTGTGAATATAATGTATCTCTGTCAACAGTGATGAAGAAAAATTGAGACGACTAAAACTTGCCGCCATGATATCGAATTGATAACGGACAACTTGCTACAATTCGTTTTTCGATACTTAAAAAAGCGTCGAGCATTCGATTCTACTCGTATTAACGAGGATTAGTGCCTCCTGATTGCATACTTGGTCCGTACAATGTATTTCAGTGGCTTGCAGATGTGATAAGACGCTGATTTTATTCTCCCTCACAACTTGCTATCAACTCTCCACCTCCAGAGAGATTGAGATGATGGTGTATTCAGGTCCTGGAATTAAAACAAATGTCTTATAAATTGAAGGACACATCTAACCACTGCATTACAACAGGTCATAAGCCCAGTTCAGTATCTCTTGTAAAAAATCACAATGCCAAGCGAAAGGATGTGGAGAAAAATTAGACTTTCATTGAAAACACAGTGATTGAGTAAGTAAACTTGCTGATCAACGCCATGATAGATAGAATCCACATAAAGTATAGAGCTTTCAACGCTGATCGATCTGTAAAGGATTCGCCATGCATTCATCTTCATCAAGTATCGTTTCCGGCGATTCAATGCACATTTGATCTTTACAATGACTCACAATGGCCCACCAGTGCATCAAATCAGAGGTGCTGTCCTCCCGAACAGGCCTTATACCAATTTGCCGAACGCGAAGGGATGGAAGACTGGGTGAGCGAAATCAAACCGCCAACCCTAAGTGCGACACAGAGCTCTCTGACCACTGCGCCCCACTCCCAACACTGTACACATGATGCATTAATGTCGACAGACAAAACAAAGATATTCTTATAGAATAGTTCATATTACAAAATTTTGCATACTATTTGTGTACTTCCGTGAAATTTTACTTGTTATCTTTAATATAATTTTATGAGGCTTCTTGAGCGCCTCTGGACTTTTCAATGTCATAATCCGTGTGATTTATTCAGAAATGCATAATGGAAAAATTTGCCATCATTGTCGTCACCAAGCGCATAAATGAATTTGCAATGTACGTGTTGAATATAACTGACAGATTATGATAGCGACGATTTATAATCGAATTCGCAGATATTATTTTCAAAATTATTATTCATATTAATATTATTGTTATCATTATTATTAATATTATTGTCATTGATAAAATTGTTAATACTATTATTATTATTATTACCATTATTACCAATGATTTATTGCTATTGATCATCAATTATAAGTTTCTACTGCCATTGAAGTCGTTTACTATTATTGTTATTCGTTGCTATTGTTACTTACTACTATTTGTTATCGTTAGTCCCTATTATTCCTCCCAAATCATTCACCACCTCACAGTGGCCGGGAGGTGTTCCTGGGTGTTGGACTGTGTAATGTAGCGGTATGTTGAACTTCTAGGAAGGCCATTCAAGCTGAAAAAGAGTCCGAGGCTTTCACCCTGAAAGCCCAGTTGAGAGAGAGCCTTACCAGAAATGACAGCCGTCTTGGTAGCTATTAGTCGCAAGGTGGTAATCTCTCTCTTATCCACATGTGCCGGTGATTGCTTTTATGTGGTTGCGACTGAGAGAGACTCGGCTAGGCTTGCCTTGGGACTTCACGGAACAAAACAACTAAACCAGTATAGTTTCCCTGTGTTGTGGCTCGCACTATCAGCGAATAGGATCCGTTCAAGTATGGAGTATCTGTTATTACTCAGTACTGTTGTTTATTATTGCTACTACATCATTACTGTTATGCTTCTCACCCTTGTTACTGGAACTATTGAGATGAATAACCTCCGGAGTACGATTGCTCTTTATCAGGAAAATTTGAGGCGTCGTGGCCCGAGTGGTTGTGATGCTCGTCGGCGTGGAGCCGAGCTCCACCTCCACTCTCTCCGCTAGTCAACAACAACATCCTATGAAACGCAACAGCCAGGCTATCCTCGAAATTGCAAGCAGACTCGCTCAACCAGTACTCTACGCCGTTCAAGAAGAAGACGAGAAAACGAATAGAATGCTAGAAGTCTGGGATCCGCATACTTAAAAAAAACACTGTGATGACAAATTAAATCAAATAAAATAGATAAATAAAAAAAGTAAAATTTTCACGTTTTATGTTCTACTGAAGGGACGCTTACATCCCATGTTAATTTTTTTGAACGTAGACGAAGTTCCAGATGTGGTGAAGTCATTGTAGTGTCGGGCAATAAATTCAAATACTTTCTCATCGAAGATCAATCGTCCTTTGGAGTTTCCTATTAACGGAGTCCTTCGAAGTGACTCATCAAATAAGTGCTGATCTTTTTTTTTTATTTTGAAAAGGTGAGCAGATATTCCGACTGAGACGAAACAAAGTTAAGAGCAATTTAAAACCAATTTCAACTTGATTCCATGTCGAAGTGATAAGTATGCGTCTTTAACCGTGTGCTTCTCGATGGCTTTGCTAGCCGCTTTTTCATTCTCAATAGATGGTTTCTGCATTGTTTCTTAATCAGATGTTTTAATTTTCTTTGTAAATCCAGTACAAAATCGTAATTGGCTCGTATCTCCTCAGCTTCTACTTCTCGCTGGCTTTGGAAGCCACTTCTTCGCCATAATAACCGATTTACAATTCTATTTTCTTTTCTGCTATTGGAATCATGATCCAATCTCTACAAAATCTGATGATGAAATATGGATAAGAATAGAAGAGAAGATGATTCTGTGTATTCTCGAGAATATTTGAGGGTCATTTAGGCACAAAATTTGGAACGAAATTCTCCTGTCATGATAAGAGTGACTTTCTCACGCTTTGGTTTTTCTCATCTCTTATTGGAGGTATGAAATCATTTCATCATGGCTTCCCAAGATACGGTGCATGTAAGCGGATGCCACTCATAGAAAAATTCTTGGAAATGTTCAATATGATCAGCTTAGTAGATGTCAGAACTGCGTTAGAAGTGATCAAGTTGATATTTTACCAACACTCTCCCGAGTATTCGTTCCCACTAATCCTCCGTCAGACCTTCCACTCCGCGACTGTGGCGAGTTTCGATCAACCGGACGTCGGCAGAGACTGGCCGGTACAAGTAGTGTGCTCAGCGACTGACCAACCGCCTTTTCTGTTTGTCTACGACTAGTCGTCTCTCATCATGTTGGATTGTTTCCATATAGCATATTGGATTTCAATGTAGATTATATGTTTTCAAGCCCCGGACCGACTATTTGTTATTCTCGACATTCATCAGTAGTTCGTATTATCTTCTTTTATCTATTTATATAACTGTCTACACAACGCGGCATCACAATTTTTATTGTGCGGGTATTCTACAATTCGACTAGTTCTTCGTCTTCTTCCTGAACGACGTAGAATGGTGCTCGAGCATGTCTCCTTGCAATCTTGAGGGTAGCCTGGTTGTGGCGCTCTGTAGGGGCGTTCGTCATTAACTGGCGAAGAGTGGTGGGGGAAATTAGGGTTTGGCTCCACGCGCGTCGCGGCAAGTGTCACAACCACTCGGCCACGGGACCCCGTTTTTTCTTCATAGTTGTTCAATGGTATTTTCCTCCAAGCACAAGGTTTTATTACACAATTTATTTTTAGAGCTGACATTTCGTCGGTAGTACCTTCTTCAGAGCCTGGGAAGATCAGGATACTCACATCTCAATGTGAATGTTTTTATTCTCCGTTTAATAGTGTTGTTGCTAGTATGTCGGTACTATGCCGTGTTAGCTGTAGAGAGCTTGAGAAATCTCTGTCAATTCGGTTACTAGAAGCTTAGTGATTTCAGAGGCAGTTCTGCATTGCTTCTGTGAATATATGAACATTCATATCACGAATTCAAGCACTGTTACTTTACAGAAACCAGTCATGAACTGATTTTGCCACAGACTTTTACGAAACGCCTGGCCACGAATGACCACGAGTCATAGGGTTTTGGAAAGCTATCAGTTCAAAAGCTGACTTGGGCCCTTCAGTACAAAAGTCACTAAGTCGTTCTATTGTTTTGGCACTAAAGTAATAAACACCAATTTTATTGATCAGAAGTGGTTAGAATTGAGAGATTTTGGTATCGTTAAATTACGCATTTTTTTGCGAACATTTTGGTTGCAACGCGCCTATACTTGCTTCAACATAGAACCGTCCTGGGAACAAATTCGCTTGCTACTCATTTGAGTGGTGCGCAAAGGGAAATGCTAGTGAAGCGGCGCGCGAGATTGATGTAGCTTTCTGTGTATGGCTTGACCGCGACTGATCCTCCAGCCTGTTCTCTCCAGTTTTGAACTTCTCGAACCACTTCCCATCCGTCCCTTCTGCAACCGTATCATCACCCCAAGATCTACTAATCTTGCGCGCCAATTCACTGGCATTTTGCTCTACTCCATATTCGTGTATGAGTAGCAAGCAAATTTGTTCCCAAGACAGCTCCTTATCAAAACAAGTATAGGCCAATTGTATGTCAAAATGTTTGTGAGAAAATGTATAGTTGAAAGATATTAAAATCGTGCGATTTCAATCACTTCTGATTAATAAACTTGATGTTTATCGCTTTAGTGTCAAAACTTATGGAACGACATGATACATTGAAATTCCTTTGACGTAAAATAGACGTTATTATCGTAATGAATGGAAATGAGAGAGATTTATTTACCGTACCTCTCTCTCTCTCTCTTAGACTTCTTAGCAGAAAGGCATTTGAAAATGAGAAATAAGCTCACACGAACACTAAAAATCATCGAATTCTGGGAAAACAAACAGAAAAAAGCGCTCTGATAAATTTTTGATCTTTGAGCAGTTTCCAGAGCCGCTCATCGATCAACTATTGAGCAAATAATTGAGAATCTCTTGATGAAGAAACATGATGCTACTGACAGTATAATTTATTTAGTACTTAACAGCAACTTCGTATGCGCTCATCAAGAATTATGAAACTTATTCTTTCTTCTTTCTATTGTATTTTCTTCGTGAAGCTCTAGATATTCATTCTACAAATGGCGGTGTTCAAACGAAGTGTAGATGTGGAAAAATCAATACTAATTAATAGTTGAGTTTCTTCAAGAAAACTGAACTTCTGCAAGTACTTTGAATCAAAAAAGCAGATTTACGATTTCATTACGAGCGAAAACTTGATAGGGCGCCACGTTAAACTTAGTTCTGAGAGATTTTCAGCAACTCTGCTTTATCTTTGTTTTCCATGACCACACCTCAAATCTTCTGTGGGAATCCTGGCATTTTCTCGCTTCCTTGCATTCACCATCAACGGAAGCTTTCGAAGAGTTTGCGTGTGATTCGGCTGCACTGGAGGACTGTCGTTTTTCCGAATGAGAAATGTTCTTGAATTCTGGGAATAGGTTGCTTCTAGATTTTAGGGACAAGAACACCACTGTGTTGTGATCTGCATTGAAAGGAATGAGCTGCTCATGAGGAAAGTCTGAGACCGAAGTTTCGGCATTAGCTGGTATTATAAGGTTGGTGAATACAGAGATGGCTCGAACCGCTACTGTGCTCGTAATAGCTTGCATCAATTTGGGTGACTATGTTGTGGGCACTCTGATCTTTAGAAGCTCTGGAGAAGGGCGAAACCGCGAAAACGTCAAAGTTCATTATTTTGGTCTCGAGTTCTGGCTTAGAAAGGCAGAAGCATATTTGTAATCCTTTTCTCCTCGTCGCAGGTACTTCATTGCTTCTACGACTTATCGACATCATGACTCACCTCAAATTTGACGGCCTATTCACTCATCGTAAAGTAAACGTGCGCTCTCAAAAGATGAACAAATCAACATTTTTCACCTCATAAACTTCACAGATAATGGAACCGCGAAATTCAGCAGGAAACACTCATCGCGAAAGGTTTTCAAAGTTCATAGTTTCTTTTCATTTTCATTCTTTTGTTATTCTATTGTACTTTCTTGTAGACTTTCCTAATCATCGTCTTTATTCCTTCCTGTCTCATTTCTTATTTAACAAAAACCTTATCTCAATTATTGGTGATTTTGAAAGTCTTGGAATGAAATCAAAATATAATTTAACCAGTGTATTAGTCAAGGATCGTTCCATTACTCTACACTATTGGTGAGAAGTATGAGTTCACGTGTTGAAAAATGATTAGATGTAAAAAACTTCTCCTGGAATCTGCTTTGTACTTCCTTAGTATATTCCACATCAACCTCGTGTGTTTTATGCTATGAGTTTCCCTTTACGAATTTTCTGACGTTAAATATGAATTAAAATATATGTCGGGTCAATAATAGCCGATCTTGGGTTCCTTCTTGAGATCTAATAACTTAGCGCAAACAGTTGTATCGATCAAAATAAGCGGCTTACAAATTCTCTTTATTTCGTATTGCAAAAATATAAAATTGTGGATATGGCACTTTTTTTAAAGGTTTTTTCTCAAAGTTAGGGGTGTCGGAGATTTTTTTCTAAACAACTTCAAGTGCTTCAAAAGCGATACTCTGTTAACAAAGGATCCGGTAGGTGCGCTGCTTGAAGAAGAGTTTCGTAGCCTAACTCTTCGAAAATCGATGCATCAGTTCTACAAAATGTGATGTCGAAGAATCTCTCAGAAAAAGAGTGAACTTTTTCTGTTCATCAAATGTGAACAGACACTAAAATTTTTTGGCGAACTCCATTGGTTTGTTACAGGTGACTTTTTTAATGGGATCGTTTGGCAGAAAGTTCGGATACTTTTAGCAGATTAGCCTGCTACAGATCAGTTAGGAATTACCATATAATATATACATATATATATATATATATTTTTGTGTAGGAGCGCATGTGGCGCAGTGGTTAGAGGTGCCCTGCGTCAGACACGAGGTCAATGGTTCGATCTCGCGCTCATGGCTCATCAAGCCATCCATCCCTCCGGGGTCGGTAAATTGGTACCAGACAGGTCAAGGACTTGTCTGGGAGGATAAGCAGCACTGACTCGGTTCAGCGGGAGGCCTCCGCGAGTCATTGTAAAGGCCAGATATGCATTCAATCACCTCAAACGAAGTTAAAAATTGAAGTCGAATGCATGGCGCATCCCTCAGGGATTGATCAACGCCGAGAGCTTTATCCTTTATCCTTTTATCATTGTGTAAACTTTGCCCAGGAAATTGTTTGACATCAAACTGCGAGATGGAGTACAGTTGTTGAATAGAAGAAGTGTAACGTAAATTTCATGACAGCGATGCGATCTTCTTTGCTTTTCAATTAAATTGTTTAGCAGTCATTCATCAACACTTTCTACCATGGAATTCTTAATGACTAGTATCTGTTACGTGTTCTACAACCCATCAAGTGGCAACTTAGCCACCGATTGTCCATTGGAAAATGTTCCAAACAGGATTACATGGAACGCATTTGAACAAGTATATGGTCTCAAACAACATACAGGAGTGATGAGGAATGAAAATATGAAGAAAATCACCGCCGTTGATTACTTCCTCAGAGATATGCCATGCAACTGACTCTATTTGTAGCACCATTACAGGTGACTAAGAGCGCATTCGTCCTACACAGTGACTTGTGAGAACAAATGATACAATGATAATGACATGATTCAACCCAGAGTGTTTATACTCTCTGGCAACTGATATGTCATTGTCGATCCAGGATGGATGGAGGACCTGGTTAGTCCAGAGGCACTGGATCAAACGAACGATCATGCATGTAACACAGTGCACTTCTAACCATGACCCCAAAAGCCCCCAAAATCGAAAACAATGAGTGAATTTCATTCTTCTTTTTGGAAATGAACAAATTTCAAAGCTAGTAGAATGTCATTGATCACTGATCATTTGCAATCATCACCGCACCATTAAGCGTAAGTTTCTCTGTTCCGAAATTTCAATTATGCTATGAATTTCAGGAATTTGTTACCAACTTGACGATCCCAACGTTCTCTTACTCATATCATGAGATCAACCTGTCAACAGAGTAATTGTCTTTTATGAATACTTTTTTTCTTGATTGTGAAAGCATTGAACACGCAGGATCATTATCAATATCTCACAGAAAACCTTGTTGTTTGAAGGGGAAAGGAATGCGTGAATCTGCGTAGTCAGGTGGTCAAGAAGTTTTTGAACTCATTTTTTAATTTAACATTAGTCAATGAAATTCTTACTTGGATGTAGTAATTTAAAAGCAATGGATTAGTCTCTAGGAGCTCCGATGGCCGAAAAGTAAAGTAGATGTGGGGAGTACTGTAATTCAAACCTAATCCGTATACGATGAAATACCAAATCTGTTACCAAGGCTGCACAATTGTATAACAAAATTAGTTTCTGGGGACTTTTCTTGCCCAGCATCTGCTTGCTTCCTTAAGAAAAGGCAGAAGAGACAGCCGCAGTTACATGGCGCTCATAACGAAATATTTCTCTCTCGTCCAAACGCAACACCACAATGCCTTCTTCTCACCTACTTCTGGCTTGAATACTGACGAAGCATTTTTATAAAAGGTAACCAGTGATGATTTGGTTTGTTTCTCAAAGAAATAGGACCTATGACCAACCATGCTTGGAACATTTTAAAAACAAGAATTACAAACGATTAACTGAAACTCTATCCCCAACAAATCCCATCTGATATTTGATTTGGTTCCTAGAGTTCCGCCTGTTTTGATGTATTTGGGATCAGTGATACATCAATAAACATCGAAAAAATGCCATTGGATGCCATAGCATATGCGGCATCCAACTCGAGAAAATCTTTCAGTACCAATCGGACTCAAATAAGTGGAACAACGCCGAGTACTGTTTAGAAGACATCAGAACTTATTACATCTCTCACTACGCGATGATTCAACTACAGCAGGATTTTGAGAACGAGAAAAAGTGGAAAAAATAAAAAAAATGAGAAAAACAAAGAAGCGAAACTTTTCCCACTTTGTGGAGCAATGTATAGTGAGTCACGCGGGAAAGAGAAATTTGAAATGAATGCTGAATTCCGAAAATTCTTCGCCATCCAGCTTTACTGTTGACGAAGCTCTGCGTAGCTTCAATAAAGAGGTACAATCGAATTATCATGTGAGCATTCCTGTTCGCAGTTGGAGATTCTTCAACAAAAAAGGGAACGACAAAACAAATCGTTGATGACAAATGTTATTCGAATCGCATACACATTTTGTTTTTAGGAAATTTCATAGCTCAAACAGTTCTCATGACAACCACGCTCTTGCTTTTATTTCCGCAAATCGCCTTCATATATTGGGTCAAATCTAGCACTTCTTCCATTGAATACTTGTCGCATGCATGTCCGACCGCTATTTGAAAGTTTTGTCTTCTCATCAGAGCTGATTAAAAGAATTTGTCATGGTTTCGTGAGATAACTCTGCTACGATGTTTCGATTAGCTTTTTCCTCTTTTGTGTATCGAGATAATCTTCAATCAAGCAGTTTTTTGCCTCAAATCATGACACCGAGTGTAAAGAATGAGGGTAGTTAGTTTGGAAATGACCCAGAACCAGTGATTTGCGTGTTTCGCACTCATTTTCACATCTTCGAAACTTATTTTTTGACTTAAATGACCTTCATGATTTCTTTCAACATTTTCTTCAGCTGGGATTCGAACCCAGATCTCACTCTTTCCGGGAGCGCGTGCTGAGACTAATCAATCTACTCTGATAAAAATAGGATAAGTCACTCCAGTAACAATTTGTGCTTGTATGTGCTTATCTCAGTGTTGAGAGCACCAGAAATCCTAAAAACCCAGTTTGTTAATATGTGGTATTCACACGTGTCTCATTATTTCCTTCGTATTTCGATATTTTTATTATTTCAATTGTCATTTATTTGAACAAATGAATTCATCAGCATCATGAGATTATCAGTATCATATGAGTATTTTCATAATCAGTAGTATGCAGCCAACTGCTCCGCAAAGACTGGTCGGCCTTCCTTCAAAATGAGGCTCGCGATCAGTCGGTGAAGTTACCTTTGAGTTGGTTGTAGCCTTCGAAATTTTTCTCCTCAGATGCAGTTTCGAGGTGCGGAGGAGATTTTTTCTGATGGAGCAATATCAGGGCTATAGTGTGGATAAAAAGCAGATGTCCAGCTCGTACACAAGGGCTATAGTGTGGATAAAAAGCAAATGTCCAGCTCGTACACAATGTGGCTAGTCGACTCTGGAATGTGAGATGGTCGATCAATGCATGAGATATCTACCGAAACATTTACGGAAGTCCATTTTGTTTGGATGATGGCCGATGTCTCTACGGCCGTATCCAAGTGTCTGCCAAAGCAATTAGAACAAGTTTCCTCCAGCAATCTACCTGGGAGCGTTTTGGCCACCTTGGCTCGATTTACTTCAGATTGTAAAAGGAACCGATCGGCTTAACTAGTATTTTATCAAATTTGTGGAAGATGACGAAATCCTCAACAAGAAGTCGAATCAGCACGCGAGATGTTCGAAGAGTTTTGAGGAGTATGAATGCCAGAAGAAGAAATGGGATAAAAGAGGTGCTGAGATTGGCACAGTCAGAAAAAAGATGATAGAAGGTTGTGTAGAACAAAGATATACATATAATGTCAAGGTTCTTCAATTCACAATGTGAAGTTTTGTTCATATCCTTATAAAAATAGGTGATAGAAGCTGAAGCATACAGGAAAATTAGCGTCCAAATCGATCTCTGAAAGAAAACATTAATAAGGAATGTCTTAACGATTTCTTTACTATGTTGTCCTCTTTTATGCATTATGATCGATGTCCATTTTAATTCTATATGTAAGTGATAATCGTTGTCGTCAATATGTAGGTGCGTTTTCTTAGTGACATTTTTCACATGATGCCGTATTGCGGCACTCCTGCTACTGCACCATAAAATCTTTTTACAACAATCATTCTTCTCGTTTTGTTTTCAGGATGGCGTTTATTCAGTACTGTTTTCTGCTCATGACTTCATTATTTATTCATCCTGATTGTCCAAATCATTTAGCAATGGCATTAACGAGCGACGAAATGGAAGGTGAATATTGATTGTCAATCAAAAGTTGTATAAAGCAAGAACATAAGTGGATAAGATGAGAAAAAAATGGCAAAAAAATGAAGGACGAGTTTTTTACGATATCACAACAATTGGAGATTTGTTCAAGTAGTGAACAAAGAGTCTCAATGCATAATGAGCCACACAGAAATTAGCTCGGGGTTTTTTAGTAGTTAACTGTGCTATTGCATGACTAAAAGCAACTCACTAGATACTACTCAAGAATTTACAGAAGCTCACGAAAACTCTTTGTTGGTTCGTAAACAATAGTCTGTCAGCACTTTGGGTGTTTGATGAATCCTGCTCTCAGAGTAACAAACACTACCCTTACTCTCGACTGTTTATATAGACCTCGCTCAAAGACAAAAAAAGAAATGTGATATTCCGATAACATGATAACAAGTTCTCAGCCTTTTATGAGGTCCGGTACGGCACACATGCCAGTACTAGACAGCTGCTGTTTTGCACTTGCAGGCTCCTCTCTAGCACGATGTCTTTCGGTCAGCCGATTCTTTGCAGGCGGAGGTACCCCTACTTATGAAGGAATCGACGCCGAATTATCAAACCACCGCATGTCGAGTAATTAAATCCCCGACAATACCACAATTGAGCACTTATGTTCGGTAGAGTGAATCTACCTTTACTCGTGACTGTTTATATATCTATTGAATCGGCGTTGTTCCCCTTATGAGTATGGGTTTGTCTCTCTGCAAGGGGTCGGCTGAACCGAAAGACACCGTGCTACTGATGAGCCTGTAAGGGCGAAACAGAAGCTGTTTAGTACTGGCATAAGTACTGTACCGAACCTCATGAAAGGTTGAAAACATGTTTTCATGTTTGATCAAGACTTTCATCCTGCCAGAGTTGGAAAACTGATACCAGATCTCTATGCGTGTATAGTGGTACATCGGGAGTCACTGAAATCATTTTGTAGGTCAATCATATATGTATTAATCGTTTCTAACGATATTTGATCAAGTCGAATACAGTGAACATGTCCCAGATTCGTTCGGTCAAAAGTTTTATGACCTATTCCTTATGCCACTCAGTCCTAAGTAAGAATAATAACTCAATGATGGATTCTTAGAGAAAGGTCCTCTATCGAAATACAACACAGAGTGCAGATCTGTTTCAGAAGTTGCGGGCGGAAGTGAGAGTGAGTCGTTAAACAACTCCATCTACACCAGTTCTGATAACTTCATGGAAATGGACGATGATGGTTCGGTAGTGGTAATTATTCTGCTTCTGGCTACAATATTAGTATATGGGGAGCATGTGGCCCAGTGATTAGAGATGCTCAGCGGCGCACTGAAATTTTTTGCAAGATGCGTATAACGCGAATAAGAAAGAATCAAGGTCTCAGTGAGAAAAAACTACTAACAAAAGTATTCTTAGGTCAACAGTACTAATCAAAGTGTGAGGTACGAGTTCAAAGCCTTCCATCTACGTCGCTATGCCCACAAGTTCGTTCTCCGAGATTGCGATACCATTTTCTAATAGTTCTAAACGATTACTCTACTAACATATTGATGAGTTGCATCTTGAAATCCTTTTTATTCTTTTCCTTCCCTCCTCTTCCTTTCCTCTTCTTACATTTTCTTCGATTTATCCAGTGTATTAACTTTGGCAGAATTTCTCTTGTGGTGGACTGTTCTGTTTGCAGGAAGCCTGCTAAGTGTCGAAAATTTTCGCTCCGCGAAAAGTATAAACTGTTAGAACAACTTGGTGGACGAAACCAACGCTATATGGCTGAGGTTCGTCACATTTGAACTACTCCAATTACTCCATAGACGAACAGATCTGCAACGTTTCGATTTTTAAGCGCTTTATTATTGCTCAAAAAAGCAAAAATCATCAATTGGAGTCTAAAATGAACTAATTTCCACTCATATGTCAGAGTGTGAAAGTGCAAAAGCACCGTAGTGAGTTGATATCATGCATATCCTTTGCACTTATCTATTTTATCCTATAAAGCCTTTTTCTGCAGTTTTTGCGTATGGTTGAGAGCACCAATCCAGCGCAATCTTGTGCTGGGCCTCGAGCGACAAAATCTATTTCGCATACCTGAAAAATCAAGAATTAACTGTCTACATAGAAAACTGTAATGCGTGATGCAATCATAGTGCCGGATTCAAAGTGATTTTCAAAAACTATCATGAGACTTAAGTAAAAAATTATTTTGTGAAGCAAGCCATGAAAAATCAACGGTCTTGATCATAAGTAGAAGCGACGCTAAGAAATTCAATAAAGTGTAAAGTTGGTCAGATAAATTGTCGATTAAACCATTCCGAATCCATTGGACATTACCGTCCACAGCGTCCTGTTCCTTTTACAACCATAGGATGAGAATTCAACGCGTAAGTCGATTGATTGGCCTAAAATTCCGTCTTAGAAACCCCTCTTTTTCCGGACAGAAAAAAGGCCAATCGAACAATAGAATGGCGACATCGAAAGTCAGTATGCCGAGCCCCTAGTGACTACTAATTTACGTGCACAGAAGAATCGAGTTCAAACGACTGCTCCAATTAAGGGACAGCTAAGCTATTATTGAACGGTCGAGAATAGATTGAATCGAAGAGAGAAATGGTAACAGGAATGGAGTAAATTGTGGATTTGAGATGCTGGCAAATTCTAGCTGTGACATGATTAATCCTCTCTTGGCACAATAATTTAATTTTAGGTGAAATAATTAGATGATTGATGACAAAGCTGATAACGATACCTTTATCAATATAATTCTCTTTCATCAGAAAATCTTATCTTGTTACTCTTATATCGCCACTGACAATGTTTAGACACCTGAAGAAGCGTCTAGAAGCTTCGTTCATACGTTATCTTCTCCAGTGTTGATGAAGCATGCCGATGTGGCTCAAGAGGTGCGTTCTCATTAACGAAAGAAACTGCACATGTCCTCTGAACATTTGAATAACATGAATCTTCATTTTCCACACAAAGGCTTTTGTATTATCAAATCTTTATGTAAAATGTTTGGTTTCTATCAGTTTGAAAGACCAACTTTCTTCATACCTCGGCATGTTGAAAATACAAAATTGTGATAATGAGAAGAATAGCCTAGGAACTAATATTTATTTTAAGCTTCACGAGGTTGGCATCTTTTTTGCGATCGGATTTTTCTTCTTTACGGTCGATGGGTTTTCTTGGTTGCTTGTGGCTGACGTTTCGGCATATACGCCTCTTCAGAGCCTGAACGAATTATTCATTGTAACGACACTCATATTGTTATGTACTGTGGAAAAAATTTAGAGCTAGGGCATTAAGAGAAGGCGTATTTGGCGGAACGTCAGCAACAAGCAACCGAGTAAACCCATCGACCGGAAAAGAAAAACAGTGAATCTTGCTCGTGAAGCTTGAAACAAAGATTAGTTCGTAAGCTATTCTTCTCATTATCTAGTTTTGTATTCGTTGCTTAGAAATCAGAGACTGAGCATGGCAGTTTACCCTCCGATTGAAGTCCATCCTGTCTTTGTCGTATTGGTTATTTTCCATCTCATTCTACATTAATTGAAAAAATCTTCGTTAGCTGGATCTTCAAGAACGTCCTTCCGCTTACAAATTTCTCTATCTTCCATAATCGCTGTATCGGTAGCAACCGTCTACGAAGCATAAGGCATTGATTTTTTTCAAAAGTTCAGCTTTTCTCCATAGTTAGGTGTTTGGATTTCTGAGCAGATTATCCATATGTTTACCTGACTAAGCTAGCGCGTTCGGTATCAACTAGTCGTGGATTCGTCTTCATCCAAAGCACCGTAAAGATTATTGCATGAATATTTAACCTACACGCTAACGTGTGATCGTACACCAACGTATCAAGCAAATATTCCTTATGCACCGTCTAATGCGGCAAAAATTTGCTGATCCCTAGAAGGCTCGCACTAGCGGTGAAAGGTCGAAGTTGCAACGATGCGTATCGGTAGAGAGTTGCGACTCCACTCCTCTGCATGCCCACTCAGTATAGTTTTCTCTACGGGCAAATCCCAATACATGCTGCACCGACTTGAGCACTTTTTGCAGTCCAACTCTCCCCTACGTTCTTACCCATGATACTCTTCAAGCTTGACATCCGTTTGGGAATATTGTCTTGTCCCTATGGATGTCGCTGAATGTTAGTAAAGAATTTTCCTTCACTCACGAGATAGTCGTTCCACAGCTTTCATTTGGACTAGATGGTATAAGGTGAGCTCAGACAAGACTACTACCATTTCATGGACACGAAACGATAGTAGACGTAGTAACCCAGATCTTCGAAGCAGCACCGTACACGTGATACACGCATCATTGTCACTGCCCTATCCAGCCCTGTAATGTGATTACTTGGACTAATATAATTAATACTGAAAGAAGAGTAATCTATATACGATGTCATGTCATATGAAGGATAAAGGATAAAACTCTCGGCGTTGATCAATCCCTGAGGAATGCGCCATGCAGCCTTCAATTTTCAATATCTTTAAGGTGATTGAATGCATATCAAGCCTTTACAATGATTCGCGGTGGCCTATCGCTGTATCGAGTCAGTGCTGCTTAGCCTCCCTCACAGTCTGCAGCCAGTCCGCTGCCAATTTACCAACTCCGGAAGGATGGATGGTTTAGTGACTATGAGCGCAAAATCGAACCATCGACCTTGCGTGCGACGCAAAGTATCGCTAATCTGTGCGCCACATGCGCTCATATTAGTCATATACTTATAGGTGTTTTCTATTCTAGTGTATTTTACTCAATCCCTTATCACATTTATTGTGTGTATCCCAGTATAACCTGCAACTGATACGCTTCATCGCATTCATTCCTCGTTTTTTAAACACTTCGCATGTTGCTTCACCTGTTGCTCAGTTAATCCGTACTTTTTGTGAACGTCGTATGATGTCGGTCAAGTCAAATCTTCTTACATTCTTGAAGATAGCAGGGCAAAGCATTCCCGAGCGGATTACAGAGTAGCGTTAAGGGAGAGGATGAACCAAGACCACCTCGTTTCCTCATATAATTCAGCACTAACCACTTCTTTGTTCCTCGTCCTCCTACTTATAAGGATTGAAATACATCTATAAACTTTGACTTGAGGCTTTTGATAAAACTGTGGTGTGTAGAATACAACGTTGTGCTCAGATCACGGATAAACTTGGCGATTGCCTTTTCCAGAATGAATATACGCCATACTGTAATAAAGAATGCGAGAAGATTCGCGTTATGCTCGAGAATGCTCTGGAACAGCGTCAACCGAAGAGAAGGCTATGGACAGCAGCGTCATTATCGCAAGCTCAGAACAACGATATGGACTACGCTGAAGTCGTCAGGGATTTTAGTTCTATAGGAAATTGCTCATTAGGTAAAATAAGCAGCGACAAAAATGTGAGAGAAGCGAGAAATCATTGCACGAAGGCAAAAACATTAGTAGTAAAGTATTGAAAGAACTTAGAGGGCTGTAGACACATTCCAATGCTTGAGTGAGAATAATCAAGTATAATGGATGCCCTGATTTCTAAGTATAGAAATAAGAAGTTACGGATGGATCGTGTAATCTCTTGTGAGGTTTTTTTTCGATTAATAAGGTTATAAAATTATTACTCTGCCTTCAAAGAGGAGATCATTATCAGGGAGACCGATTGTGGTCATTGATGCTGTACAATGCTTCATATAAGTTATTATAGACACTTTCATACCGTTAGGAGAATGTACCGATCGGAGCAAAGTGATTGATTCACAAGGTTACGAGCTATGCTCAAGTAAGACATTTCCCTTTATCTGGTGTTTATTTCAAAAGAGCAAATATGTCGCTTTCATCTATAAATCAGATGATCGTCAATGAATCGATTAAGCAGAAAACTGTCATGATTATTCCAAAATAAATACGAAAGTAATTGAACTGATTGTGAGACAGTAACTTGCTGAAACGTTTTTGGTAGTCAAGTCACTTCATGATTTGCTATCGTAGTATGGCCGAGGGTACTTCCAAGTGTCGAATTTCGTTTGTTTTAGCACGTTCAGAACGATCTGTGCTGTTATTACCTCAGACCGCACGTCGCGTGTGCGGCGGAGCGGCGCGGCGACAGTTCTCGTTATCACGCCTTGCAATGGAAATATGGAAATTTGTTTGGTAATCTGAGGTGCTGAGGGGATATTATCATGATTGAATGATGAAATACAGCAGAAGAGAATTCTGAAGTCTTATACTCAAGAGTTCCCATATAGAAAAATCTTCAATATTTCAACGCGATAAGCACATTGTTGTGAATGGGAAAATATTTCCAGCTGCTATTTAACTTTGTTTCTTTCTTGTTCATCCATGTTTTTGTGATCATTCGATAGCTTGAAAAATGCCTATTCTTTCACTAAGCTTACTTTGTGAAATGACTTCTTTTTTAGTACTTTACCACTAGCAAAAAAGATAACGTTTTGCAAGCAGAGTTCGTTCTAGTGAGTATCTGCCTTTCCTTCGACAATCGAGGCTTTGGGAGAAAGCATCGCCATTGTTTCTGCTACAGATAGCTTTACCGATATCTCTTCTATCATATTTCACCATGAATGGCAACGAAACTCCCTTTAGTGACGAGAAAAATCACATTTCATTAGAAAACTACCAAACGTCGTTGTAGCCGCCGCGCTGGCCGCGCGACGACGCAGCGTGCTGCGCAGGATTTTAACGTCGTTGTCAACGTGTTAGTGGCTTACACGTCTCGTCGTACACCGCAGGGTACCTGCAAGTTACAAGGACCTGGACATTCCAATTCAAAAAATCAGAAAAAGGCTGCAGATGACTTTATCAGGCTGCATGTGGTTGCTTCCTTATCCACTCCCAATCAAGGAGGGAACATTTCTTGTGTTTTATGGTAATAAGTAGACTTTTAGTGCGACTTGACTCGTTTGATGAATAAGAAATGATACAGATGATATTGACTGATTACTAATGTGTAATATAGTAAGATGACAATATTCGGAGACTCAAATAGATATTTAAACTTTTACTTATAGCGTGCCAAGGAGCCCACTTACTCAGTGAGAACTGCTTTCCAAGTTTCATCAAATCAGCCCTGTGCAATGAACGTGAGATCGGGTGCATTTTTGACTATGCAGGCACACGTTAGTTTCATTGCATATTCTTTAACCATACAAAAAAAATACATAACATATCCTCAATATTGAGTATAGACTATGCAACACATTAATTGGTTCTGGAAATCTTTCTGGAGGCGCCGTGGCCGATTGGCTGTGACGCAGGTCGCGGTAAGCGTGGATCCGAGGTCCACGACCAATTCTCTACAACAGTCAACAACGCCTTATGGAATGCCACAGCCAGGCTACCCTCAAGAGTGTAAGGAGGCTCGCTCAACCAGTATCGTACGGCTTTCAAGAAGAGGACGAGACAACGGATTGAATGTTAGAAGTGCTGGAATCCACACGTGCAAGAAAAAAACGCTGTGAAGATGGATCAATAAAAGTATCTAAAGTGGATCTTTTTGATTAGAAAATTCCCTTAGAATTTCCCCTTGAAGTACTCGTTTGCAGCTCCCTCTTGTAATCTAAATAGTGATCGATTGGCTTGCTTTTTGATACATACTTTAGCAGCCATATACGTTAAGCTGAGGTCATCTTAATACTTCTTTAGCACACGGAAGATGTCGAGAAGAACCTCTCACCTTGACTGTGTTGCGAAATCACGGAAGTTCCGAATGTGAAGATTGGCTTTCATACGAGATTCAGGTGCGTACGGTCATATTGCCTGCATGAGATGATACTGAGATTTACATAATCCTTCTTTTCTTTGCACCTGAATGGTCCCAGTATAAGATACTCGCGTCGGGCTTACAACCACCTTATCTTATTGCTTACGTTTTCACATCATTGCAAATCAATCTAACATGTACACCGATCAATCTGTCGGCGTATCCTTGTTCTACATTTTTATTATCTAAAACAGGAAGCGAACGGAGTCTAATGTGAAACAATCGACCTCCTTTTATTTCAAGTAGCACAGTATGGATTTGCTTCACTACTTAACTACACTGATTTATTACCTTGCCATAATTGAGAGGTGTGCAAAAGTATCAGACTGAATTAATCACACCAGGTCAGTAAGCCAGAGATGGCTACTTTTCCGTGAAAAAAGACTTATGAAACGGTATTTCCGAAAAAAGCGCGGCGCTCTTCGCGTTCACCAGATGTACGGAGTGCGCTGAGCAGCTTTGATGCGATGTGCCAAGGAAACGTATGGAGTTTACTGAAAGCCACCAAGTTACTCGCGACTAAGGAAATCGCGAGTGATATTCCTCAACGTGTCCTCTTACGCTGATATTTCAATAATGTGCACGTCATGTAGAAAAAGATAAATGTCAAGCTTATTGTCACTGCGTTACCACAGCTCATTATTTTGATGTGTTCTAGCACGTACTTTTCATTTACTCATGAGCAAAAAAAGAACTTTAGGATGATTGGATGCATGAAATAGTAAGAGTGAAATTCAAAACGTTCTTTCCTAATACTCATGCGACGGACGTATGTAGAACAGTAGTCGTGGCGCTCTATAATACTTGCGTGATGGTTGGTTCGACACCCTGCCTGGGCTTACCGATTCCTCTGTCTCTCCGGGGTCTGTAAATTCGTATCACAATTGTCGAGAATAGCAGCACATATTTGATAAATTGGTAAGACTGCTACAGATCATTGTAAAAGCTTTTTACGCACTGTATCGTCAATACAGTGCTATGAATGGAGTATAATGCACGACGCATGCGCCAGGAACTGGGTAAATCCAAACGCTCCATCTCTTATCTCTTTCTGCTCTTAGAAAGAAATTGTGCCAATTTTCGTGAATGTAAGCTACACAAAGTAATGTACTCATCGATTTACCAGATCGTATTCAAAGTGATGTTGCCAATGATCCCACTGATGAAGATGATGAAGGCGTGTGAACACCTTGACACGGTTGCCGCCCATGAATAAGGGTTATAGGACAACAAAATGAATCGGAGAAGTACCGTAACCTGCACGTCGTATAGGAAGGATCATTAAATCATTTCAGTTTGCATTATTTATACATTATTACTTATAGTATGCTAAAGTTAAAGAATCTTGTGGACTTGAGCGGAATTTCCACTCGTTGACCCGCCAAGTCCAGTTATTGAGTTTATAAGCTTCCTCAATGGCTACGTCTAGTTGTGAATGAAATTATTCATCGTAACTGTGCTTGATTATTTCCAAAACCGATTATCTGTTACCTGTATTGAGTTATAAGTACCTCGTATTTGGCTTACAAGTGAAAATCAGAGATTGCTCCTGATTATCTTGGAAGTTGTTCACGTTCTTCCTCAGTACTGGTCAATAAATATCAATCATAAATGCTCAATTCCACAATAGTTCTCGCGTAATCGGCCATTCTCACCACTTGATCGTATCCCATCGCTTCGTTATCAACATTCAATATTTTGTTAATTCGAAAGAATGGTAGCCACACCGAACTAATTCTACTTCTGATATTCTGCGGGCCAACTACGTGTTTTCCAGTAACCCCAAATTACTATAAAAGCTCTATTACTCCTTCTTTTTCCAGCTCATACATTTCAGTAGGACTTGACATCACACAAGAAGTGTTCTCAATGATCCAAGGTTATCCAGTAATAGACAATGTGCTGAACCTCAGGTGAGAGTTAAACTCGCGTTTTATCCTTATCGGGGACGCGTGCTTACTACAATACTGAGTAGGCTCTTGCTCTGTTAGCACTTTTTCTGCGATCAAGAATGAATTCTTGTGATTTGAATATATCCAATAAATTTCAGTTCAATTGAATACAGACCAACATGTCTCTACCACACCAAAACCGCTGAACGTTGGTTGCTGACAGCTTCGACATCATATACCGCAGAGTGATAGCAGAGCAAAAATTTCAGTAATATAATGATTAGCAAGCGCCTCTGCTAAAGGTTGAACGCGGTTTTAGCTCCTGCCTGAGGTTCAAAGTTTTGCATACCACTAAGTATTCTTTGGTATATAATTATAACAGCATAACACTGCTATAAAGGCGATAAACCAGAAAATTCTTGTTGATTATGTACGTTTACGGCGATTTTGTGAAGTGACATAGGTGGAATAATAAAATATTTCTGAAATTCGACGATCGCAACCTATATTTCAGATTCCGATTGCGTGTCAATGTTTTCTTAGTGCACACTCATGGCTGCGTCCAACTCCACGAAAAAAACTGTGATTGCAGAAGATTTCTACGAAGCATGTTCACATTTACGGTGGTAACGAGCCGTATTCCCGACGGGTACTGAACTGGGAATAAAAACTAGAGCTGTTTAGTCAACGTAAAAATCACCGAATCACTTTAACCAACAATATACTTCGAAGTGAATTCCCATTTTGTGTACTTGTGGTCATCACGGTCAATTTTGAAAACAGTTGTCTCAATCTTAAAACACTAAAACTGAATAAAATATTGTACGGCCCTAATTATTTATTTCTTATTACTACAATAATCAATTACACAACAAACATATTGAAATAAAATAATGGCCAAAATAGATCAACGAACTATTACGCGATGTCAAGCATAAAGAGCTGGTAAAAAAACGTCATCATGACAATTGACAAAACCAGTACCGATTCTGATTGTGACTAATACTTCAGCATTACGCAAAGCGTTGAAATTCTCTGTTTGCAAATCTGAAGTCATAGCAATTCAAAGAGGATATGCTCACCATCTAAACTATTGTTGCACATTACAAAGCATTGAAAAAACGAAAATTATTGAAGACAATCATTTCCGAAAAGCTAACCGAACCACGTAAGTAGTTACACTATCAGGGTACATTATTGTAACCATATTCGCACACTTAAGATCATGATTAAATGATTACGGCGCTTGAGCAGCCGCTGCTTTACGACGACGATAGTCCTCCACGGAAAGCGGTCTGAAAATAATCTTTGAAACTGCAAACAAGTAATGAGTGGCACTTATTATATAGCCAGTCAAAGCAGCAAAGAAGTTACCTGTATACCAGCCATGACCATATGTCACCCCTAATGAGGAAATTTATCCTAATAGGTTTGGGAAAAAGTTCTGAGAAAATGCTTGTAAGCATTTATTCATGCATCTATAACACCCAAATATATATATATATACATGACTAATAATATAAATAATAGAAACTAATATATTGAACTTCGTCCCGAGCCAGATTGATGCGTTCACTTGCCACAGTTGCATTTAAACCTAACAGCCATTCGTGCTTCATCAACAACCTAATTTGCTCGCTTGCTAACTCTATCTTGAACCAGGTAAATAAATTAAATACCAATCAACGCGGGAGAAGACGGGCTTTCAAGTGAGCCCCCCCCCCCCCAAAAAAAAAAAAGTTACAAGCATATTCTCAGAACTTCTTCCACAACCTATTAAGATAGAGTCAAAATGAAGCAAATTATGACATTGCCAGTTCGACAATTTCATGTCACGTCACAAAACTAACCGTGAGTATAAAAGGAATCGATGTTTCGATGATGGGCCTAAAGAACATAGTCTCTCATGTCTTTGGAAGGAAACAAGATTACTTGGTAACGCTGATGCGCGACAGAAAGGATTGAAGACATTATTTTTACTCATAGTACTTACAGACGAACATCGCCATTTGTGTATGTGAAAGACAATTACATGTCACAGCTGCTATAAAACAAGCCAAATGATGTGCCGAACACTATACACGAAACAATTTGACAACTGACAAAACCAAATCCTATACTCGAATATGCTAATTTCGCAAGCCTCCGTTATAACATTGTTAACATATACGCAACATCATGACCTCCATGAGTCACAGAAAGCGCGAAGATGCCCGCTTTCAACTTCATGACAGCTGAGGTAAGCTCATACTGAATATTTCTATTAATGAGTCAGATCTTTTGGACCATGATAAAACATAATGCTTCCACTTTCACTTCAGAGCTCATATTCAAAACAAAAAAGCATACGAACAATCCGACTCTTATCCACTAAGGCATAATGACGTTCCATAATGTAATCCTTGTGCTTTCAAATGCCGTGTTTACGTTGAAAATTTCACGAGATTCAAGATTCATATTTAATTTCTTCGAGTGAAAGGCACTCTATATCATAAATATGTATATGTATGTAAATATATGCATACGTACGTACGTACATATATAAATATACATACGCTTACACACATAGATGAATGTGCTATGTACATATGCGCATGTATGTATACATGTATATAATATGGTTCATGTGATTAAGGTCTTTTCTATAGAAATGAAAAGACCAGAATTTACGAAATACTCTAATGATTCAAAAATTCTACGTTCTTGCAAAACCAGCTTCGTCGCGGAAGTGTTAAACTTTTGAGGACCACCATCGGAACTATCGCGTTCTGCGCGTTTTGGGAGCGGCACCCGAATATCGTAACAGAATCAGGTTTTTCTTCAAAGTCTGGAAAAATTGCTATCTTTCCCTTAATCTGTTCATACTCCATGATGCTCTCTAGACTTTCATAATTTTGGTCCATTTATCGCTTTTGTGAAAATGTACGATCGTGCAGAATGCAACCATACATCATACATATGGCATGCAGAGAATTGTGATAAATTGTGTTGAAAAAATTCCTTTGTACAATTCGTCATCATATTTTGCTCAGCGGATCCCAGCACTTTCTGCATTAATTTCGTTTTACTCGTGTTCTTCCTCCCTGAGACTAATGTAGTATTTCACGTGTTTTAGCGTCTGCTGAATGAGGATTTCATCTTCTCCCATGTAGTAGAATGATGATCGAGATGATTCTTCTCAAAATCGTAGACGTAGCTGAGCAAAGGGTTCTACGAAAGCATGACGCTATTGATCTTTCATTTTTGGCATCTAGAGACACTGTTTAAATAGGCATCAAAGTGACTGAAAATTAGAAAAAATGATTTGTTTCCTGGAAGTTTGGTGCACACTGCATGCGATGCCAACTTATCGATGGTCACCTGAAAAGTCAAGACTTCTACAGCATTATAAGAATAGACTTTGCTCTATCGTTTTATGGGTATATATATTTTACTATTCTTATTTGTTCTCTGAACATTACTTAATGTGACTTTTGCCACTGGCCATGCGCACTAAATTCTGGCGCTTTATGCATTCTTTTTGGCTGAATATCCCTGGAATGATTCATTGTGCCTTGCCGATCAAGCTCACACCTTTCCAAAACACTTCAGTGTGAACACGTACTCATTATATATAAATGGGCGTAGCAGTCCATCAGCACATCAGAGACCTCGTGATCCACCACCTGCTCAAAATGGATATCCTCTGCCGAGAGCAACGTGAGCTATTTCTTTTCTGTATATGTTCTTTCTGAGACGGAGTGACGGAGTGATTAGTGGTGCTACGTATTAGGATACAAGGTGATAAGCAAGGCGATGGTTCGATCTCCGCCCTCAACTATTCTTTCATCACAATGATCGCCTTGTGGAATGCCTTAGCTCGGTTAGATCCAAGATTCTAAAGAGAGTAGTCTCGGTCAGCAATCTACGACATTCACAAGAAGACAAAATCCTTAAACAGCAGTCGAAGCAACATGTTGAACATTCAAAGACCTTTGTGGAGGATGAATGCAAGAATAAGAATAGAATGTAAACATTGATCGAATCTCAACAGTAGCTTGTTTTACGAGACGTGTACAGCACGATGAAAAAAAAATGGTTCCATTTCACTCCATGGTTTAATTCGAATCATTCATACTTGATGCATGCAAAAAAAAAGGAGTTGGAGCTTACGTGTTGCGGAAAAATTCTAGTTAGTGATTCTCGGTGAGGAATTGAATCCCCCAAACACTTCCCGGCAATGAATCGATGAGGTTCCACAGAACACCTTACTTTGAGTGCCTCCGAGGTCGCAAAAACTTTCCCAACCAGTGTTCTACGATGTTAATGACAAAGACAATATCCTCAAGCAATGATAAATGCTAGGAGGCAAATCGAGTCCTAGGAGTACTTGAATATGCGCAAAAAACTGGAAGACGAGTCTTATAAAAAATCTGTTTTCATAGCATATTTCAACCACAATAGGTATACATCTATGGGTTCTTTTCGGTTACCAAGCAGAAAATGAAGAAAAGACCCTTTTGATATAAAAGACTTCCCATTGGACTCTTGGCAATCATTCAAAAGCTTAAATCTCGGGGGATACTGTACGTGCTCGTTTTTTGATAAGGTCTTTTTATTACGCTGCAGAATTCAAAAAGAAAATTATATTTCACACACGACGCACGCTATTATTACCGCACTTAAACTTCGCTATAAGCACGAGAAGCACATGAATATATAGAGAAAACCTTGTCGTATCAAAGTCTCGAGTTTTATGTGGAGTTTCTTTCAAAGTGAGGAAAAATCCCAAATTTATTAACAAAAATCGCAGTCCACGTGTGATCCGCATCTGCATGGTCTTGTAATCGCGCGTTATCGATCTACAGCCACCGCACGCGCTACCAACAAGGAATGTGCGCTGTGCTTGAAGGCTCAATCTTATTTTATTTACTACAGAGCAGTAAAACGGCTTTTTCAGAAATCAAGCACAGTGTTGTTATCGTCCAACTTACGGTATCGCATAGTAACAGTAATCTGAGGAAAAAGCTCTGTCCCGCAAGAAATGCGCGTGTGTGAATTACAAAAGTTTTTGGTTTGCTATAGCGTTGTTAAAAAAGCTTTTTTAGAAAAGGAAACAATATTTTTGAGTTCTTCGAGGTTCCGAGCTATCGACCGATTATTAGCAGCATGAGAAAAGAGTTTTGTCCAGCGAAATATAGGCGTGATATTGTTCAAAGCGCGCGGCACGTGTGAAGCATAACCTTACTTTGAATGCTACGGTGCTATGATAAAGCCTTTTAAAAGGTGGGCACCTTGAGCAGCCCCAAATTTGAGCTTTCGAATGGTTACCACTTTTATAAAAGGTTCTTGGTCAGTAAAAAGAGTATTTTCTTCATTCCATGTCGAATAACGAAAAGAACCCACTTATGCCCTTGTAAGATAACCAAAGGTCACAAGACAAGACAAGCTACAGCGTGCGTGCGAGGAATCCCGCTCATGCGGTTCAACTAGAAGGTGACGTGTTCCTAAAGGACCACACCCAGTCAGGGCACCTAGGGCCAAACGAGCTAAAAGTGATCATTATAGGACGCACTTAATTGTTGATTGTGAGAAGTGGAAAATCTTAGAAAGGGTAAAGTGTTAGCCGTTGCTGTTTCTATAAAGAAAAGTTTTTTTACTAGAGCTGATTGTAAAGAAAAATGTTTTTAAATTATTTTGAGCCGAACGTTTGAAGTATTGGCATGATACTATAAAAATATGGGTCAGGAACATGCATTTTCTTAAAGAATTTATACAGTGATTAATGTGCGCTCCTTTCACGCTTTCCTCAGCTACACAATAGTGATACCTTCATCTAAGCTTGTTTTAGAAGTTGTATTAAACGATGTGTTTTTTCAGTTGTACTGTTACAATATCGGTCTTAGAAATGAGCAACAAAAATTAAGAATTACTTTTTTCTCATGAATGTGGTTTTCCTATTGCAAAATGAGGATTTTAGACGCTCTTTGTGATAAAAAAATTTTTTATAGAAGCCTTTTCCGTGATATTCTATCTTTATATGACAACAAAGTGCTCCTAACCTTTGTACTGTTTTAGTGCCAACATTTGCTGAGCAGTGAGAAGCAACACGTAAACTACTCCGCAGGTGGGGGCGTAATTTCCTCTTGGTTGGTACACCACAGAAAGGTGCTTTTAAGAGCTCACTATCAAAAGTCCGTTTTTATCAAGCTATTGAATGAGTAGAAGTCTACCAAAAAAAGTCCGGCAAAAAACCCTTCAAATAACGTCCTTCAAAGGTTAATTAGCGCAGGTTTCTACATTGGGCTTCAAACAATAACATCGCATATCATAAAAAAAAATTATATCAGTCAAAACAGAAATCATTCTAATGTGCGCGTCATTTCCAGAAAGAACTTTTGAAAGGGATTCTCAGCCCTGACATGCTAAAGTTCCGGTAAGAAAATTAAAAACAAGACAACGTCGTCTCTCGACGCTTCCAACTTTGACTGTAATTGACACATCATAAGCACTCGCAAACGCTACATTTCTTAACGCATATTGTAACTCTCCTTACGATACCCTGCTGTGATGATTTAAACAAATTTCCAGTTATGGTGGGTGTTTACTCAACCGCCAAGCATGAAAAGTGTCATCATGACGTTTCGGATAAAACTTAGAACATTGTGCATGATGTGGCCGATTTGCTGTAGAGAATTTACGCTAGTTGAATTACATACGATGATATTTCATTACCAAATAATGATCAAGCATTACTTTTATAATGCTAAGTAGAGATGAAACACACGGTACACTACTTAACGATTCCTCTAACATGTAGAAGATTTTGATATGGTGAAAAACTTTTGTTGCTCTAAGGTTACGATAAAAACCCTTAAAAAAGCATCAATTCGAAATTATTAGGCGAAATTTGAGTTGAAAGACAAGAAAAAAATCATAGGAAGGGGAAATAAAGCATGGACAGAAACAGAAATAATAGAAATTCTAGCAACTTTAAGCCAACCTAGTAGCAATATAATACCTATGATATTAAGCTAGTTCATAACTGCTAGAAGCTCCTAGAGCGTGGTTTGTCAAGTATTCGAGTACATCAGTCTTAATGAATATACTTTTGTATTATCCAAAGGTTGATGGCACGATAGCGACAAAAAAGAAAAACTCAAAAATGTGTCAAAAACACTGCTATCAATGAGTATCGTACCGCGTTCCTGAATTTGGAGGCGGAGCTGTTGGGCGAGGAGAAGGTAAATGCAATAACTCGTCGACTCGACTTGCTGTTGGTCGCGAAAATTTAGCTGAATCCGGTCAATATCAAATTGAGTGAATTCTATGGATAATTATACAAGTAATTCAGAAAATTTTAGGAGAGAAGTTTATTCCACCTCTATTATATAACGTACCTAAGTCTATCTCAACATCAACTTTCGTTATACTGCTGTGTAAATCGAAAAGATTGCTAGCACTCTTTGAGGGTTGCACGGTTTGACCACTGACCGGCGTGCACGATGACGACGACGGCTTTTCCTGTGATGGAACTACTGACGACGCTAGTGCTGCAAAGAATACGGTCCATTTCAAGAAGCGAGAGTAACACATTTGTAAATGGTGATTTTTGATAAAAACAATTCTCCATACGTCTGATGAAAAAGGAAGAGATTTCGAAAGTATGCAGCACCTATTCTGCCTTTTTTGTTTCAGGTCCTGAATGTGAATGCTCCACTTTTCAACCGATTATCTGTTATCTAACAAACTCAGATTTCGAGCCTTTTAATCATTTGCTAAGCATCGCACTTCTATCCAAAACAGAAATAGACTCACTTGATGTTCCAACTTCATTTGGAGTTAAGATTCCCTTGGTGCCAGAAACCACCTATAAAAAACCTCATAGATGAAGAAAATGTGCAATACTATTTAATTAGAATTCAATTTCAGAAAAAAAGCTATTTATCGCCACAAGAACGACTTGACTGATGTTTTTGAGCACTGCATCTGAACCAAAACTAATGTCTTCCTAGTTGAAAACTTTTTGATTACTGCCTGATCTTTCTCCTTTCCATGGGGTGCAATGTGAAATTTAACTACAAGGATGGGGAGATTTGATTCGAAATTCGAAACACAACGAGAGTTTCAAACAATAAGTTATCCATTTTGAAGGCTCATGTGCTAAGCATTACATCAACGAAAGAAAAACTTCGAACTGAAACCGGACTTTGAAAACGCGATTATCCTTATTCAGGTCTCACGAGATGCCCACTACACTAGTCGAGGGAAAACCTCCGATTGAAAAAATTGAATTAATTGCTCATAAGCAATAATATCGCCCATAAGGGCCCATAATGTGCAAGGGTTCGTGCAGTGATTAGTACGACGCCCTTGAAGAATGTAGATGCGAGTTCGAAATCCACCACAGGTTACGGTTTTGCTCTGACTTGTGACTTAACTTTTTCAACAAGGGTTATGTGTTAACTAAGAGTTATAAAAGTCTAAGACGTATAAAGTACTGATTTGTCCATTCATCAGCTGTCTAAGTTAGTGTATAAGTCTATCATTATTATTCGTCAAGAGAGTTCATAAACGATACACGTACTGATAGCGAATTACAAAGCCCTTTTATAGCTGTCGAACGTGGTCTCCTGTACTTTTCTCCTTACCGATTCGTCACAACAGCTACCGTCATTTTCTCTAATATGCTTGAGATATCATATCAAACTGACAAATTTATCGTTTCTATTCATAACAGAGGGCCTATGAACATAAAAATCACTATATTTTTTTTTTGATACCGAAGCAATTAATGAAAGACCTAGGAATTTCAAAAACTATCAACGCTTAAACGTCATAAAGCACAGAGGATGAAATGCTCGATACAGACCAATAGGTGCCCTCTTGAAGAATGTGTACTACGCACTGGTGCCGAACCAGTGGTGATGTATGTATTGCAAGGCAGCTTCTATAGGCTGCACTATGCGGAATTTCTTTTACATTGTTTTCACAAAGACATCTGTATTAGTATCTAGAACCTATAACGCAGAAGATCTCGTGGTCAAAGTCGCTCTACGTGAATCATCAATCACTTAGCAATTAGCGATTGCTTAGCGCGTTATGATAGACCGTTACCTTCATCCTTTCCTTTTTGCGTGTGAATGGATCGTCCTGATGTCCTAAATCGATCTCGACCTTATCGCTTAGAAACTGCTCTTTCATCTTGTTACGATTGCGCTGGTTTATCCAGTTGATCGCCGATATATCAGCACATCGTTTCTTATCCTGCAACGATATTAAGTGCGATTCTCATTTAGATAGCCGATCACTATTGTATATGCAAGAATGAAATTGAAAGTGTCAAAAATTGATATGAATACGGGAACTAACATTGAATATAGCATTAATTGAAAACATCGAACATATTACATTCAACTATTGAAATGTGAAATCCGGACTTTTGATTGCCACAAAATGTACTAAGCAGAATCACAAACAGGTAATTATCAACGAAATTAAAGGGTAAACACGCCTTTGTAATCGTCAACTGAAAGACGACCCAGTCTTCCTACGACACAAAGGAACATAGTTTAGTAGTTACTCGACACTCACGTAGCTATAAAATCGCTAAGAGAAAAAAAAAAGCTCTAAGGAAAACCTCTCCAGTACTTCTCACAGATTTTTGTGAAAAGGCAGGTTCACCAAGATTTCCAGAAACATACCTATTGTTCAGTCAATACATTTACATGGTGGATCAAAGACTTACTACGGGCAGAATTTTTGAAGCTTAAAGTACGCAAAATAAAAATTCCAAGAAAAACATTTAGAAAAAAATTGAGCATACCGCTCTGTCTGCTCTTGAATCCAATTCCTCGAGCTCTTGTTGGAGACGTCGAACCGCTTCATGGTCACCGGTTTGCTCAGCGATCTCCTGAAGCTCTCAAAACACTAACGATATTTGATACTAAAGACAAGAAGTTGTATGAGGTAGAATTTTCGCCTGCACGTACTCAGGAAGACAGTGTAATATGTGCATGACCACTTAACAGATGATAGCCAAAAGATTGACGATTTATTGGATGTGAAGAAAAACATGACTAGAATGCATGGAAATAAACAGGTTTTATAGATATTGCGCTGTGGAAAATGACGCAAACATGTTGGGAATTGACCAGAAACACCTGCGAGAACTATTGAATGGATAGAGGATGTTACGTGACAAACTGCCCGTTTGCCGGCAAAAGCTGTCCACTTCAATGCTTACACCTTTTCATGGAAGATCTCCAATTTCATAATGAAAAACGACAACGAATATTACACATCAGAAGACACATCACACATTTCTCGCGCGTGTGTCATCATTGCGGCTGTCCGCCTGTATGTTTCATCAATTACCAGCTCAACTAGAACCCTACTACTTCGATAGCTGTTCCAGTCAGTTTCAATAGTGTGATCTCTAGCAAAATAACATCTCATTCTTTCAATTCACATTGTAACAATTGACAATGAATCTACAGTGGTTAGCCATATTGCACGAAGAAAAGGAAACAACGAATTTGTCAACTACGTAGTTACATTAAATGAACGACTTAGCGTCAAATTCTTGCAGTTGTAGTGTAACATGAAAAGATCTTTACAACATTCGAAGCTCCAACGTATATGATGCGTCTGTGATTGGAAAAAACGAAAAAATTTTACAACCTCGGCTCAGAATTAAAAGAGGACAGTATTCATACACTAAATTATAATTGTACTTAGTGTGAAACGTTCAACAGTCAACTCAGAAGCACCCGACTTGATTGGTGCTCCTAGTACTACTATCTGTTAGGTCTGAATCTTCCTTTCAATTTGATTTTTAAGCTACTTAACTATTTCATTTGCCTTACACAATTTCTCACTATATCGTTAGTTTTAACTTACATTATAAAATTATTCATCACCAAATCAAAGAAAATTTCAGTCAACAACAAATCACTAATAACCGAGATATTTTTCCAATATGGTGTAAAGAACATCACTAAATGGCAGAAATACGTGAAAAATTGCGGACGGAAATAAGAACCTTTAATGACACTCACTAAATCGATACTCTTACTTTGATAATTTTTATCTAAACTCTCCCAGTCGCTCTCTCTTCTAAGTCTCCAGTTATAGGTATGAGATATACTTCTAAAGTTGAATAAGAAGTGTATACATATATTCTTAATTCGTCTTATAGAATGATTTTGAGCAATGAAATTGTTCGGTAACTTACCTCGATGAGAAGTTATCAAGAATAAACAGTTATGTGAATCCTTCTCTGTTATCAAATGATTGATATTAAAGTTCACATGAAGAAAAGAATATTTCACTGTGATGCTTTCAAACAAAGGTGTTTAAGTGCTTCAGTTTTCTGTAGCGAAATCTAACAATGATCTTGAGGTTTGCAAGAGAAATTTATGGAACCACGAAAATCGATCAACAATAGTGACAGTACCGATATCAGCAAACATTTGTCGTTCTAAGGAATAACTGCCACCTTTGCTCTAAAGAAATAATGGATATATTGTCGTCCTATTCGCAACTTAAAAATGCACAACACCTCTCACACCGCGCTAACAAGTTCACAAGACAAACTACACCTTGTTTGTCATGTGGCTTCTACAACTTATCTCTCTTGAGAGACATAAGATACTTTTTAGATTGGCTTCTCATTCCCTGATTATCTAATCAAGGTTAAATATTTATAACAGACTTTCTTTTTATCATTTTGCTCTTTAATCACGGTAGATTGGAAATATTTCACTCAAATAATTCATTAACTTCGCAAAACTTGCCGAACAGTCAGTGACTAGTTAGTTTCCACTGGAAATTCGCATGTTGTCTCATATTCTATACAAATTAGTACAACAATTTCTTTGTATTCCTTAATACCTCTGATATGATAACTTTCCAGATCACCTCTTCAGTGTAGCGAAACGTCTAAACCGGAAGATGACAACGAAAGGAGCTGACACAGTCATCGTACGTCGTGATGACGGCATCACAGAGACGCATTTGGTGAAAAGGCATAATGTTCTTATTTCACATAAAAAATTTCGAGGTGACTACGAACTGTGTCAAAAAATACTGTACACCAACACGTAAACAGTACTATCCTAATGATAATCAGTCGAAAGTCGGCGGCGGCAGCGATTCGCTTCTTTACAGTCAGATATGTGCTCAAACAAGATGTATAGTACCTTGAAGTTCTATAGATAGAGCGATTCGCGCTGTAGAAGAGGCGCGCGCGTACACTTTTCCAAAATTTCGTTGTACCTATTTTTTTCATCGTCTTGTAATTACTGGCTTATTTTACTTTAGTTAGGTACTTTTTCTTTGGGAACCATGAAACGCCATAAGTCTTACACAGGCGCACGTGTTTGTTCGTCCTTTTTTTTGCAAATATTAAACAGCTTCCGCCTATGGAATTTTAGGGAGCTCATGGGCTATTATCCACGCCCTATATCTTCTGATATGGTAATCTTCATATTCAGAAAACAAGTCACAATATCTAAAATCTCAGATCACAAACAGCCTAAATGTCCAACACTACCTAAACCTCTTCACAATTAGTGCTTAATTCGCACGTACCTGTAATTCCGCATCACACGTTCCTGCAATCGTGTTATTACCACTAGATTTGTGTTGAACTACCGCGTAACCGGATATATTCGGCCTAGCAACTACCGCCGTGGTTCAATCACGTTGCACAGGTAACCCATTACATCATCTAACTTTCCACATCAGTAATCCATATAGCTATCCAACTAGAACATCTCACTTTTAAACTGAAAACAAAAAATTTAACACCTCATTGCGACATACATCTATTGATTCGAGTGGCACATACACACATACAAACAGACACACACATCACACCGTTTACTAGAGAGATAGAAAGTAAACGTCTCTCGCTGCAGTAAAAGATCGTTCACCAATCGGCGCCTGGCCGCTCAGAGGTTCAAGGGCATTCACCTGCGAGGTGACGATGTCAGTCAGTCAGCCATTTTCCATGCATCTCTACGGAGCTGTTTCAGTCATTTGCAGAGCGCTTTCTTTTGGTGTTCTTATTGCGACATTTACGTGAAAAGTCCACCTTTTACTCTATTTGAAGGCTTTATTGACGCTATGAAGCAAACACCGCCCAATAACCTGGATGCATAGCTCTTCGAATCACTCTCATTATTGTGCTCTAGTTGCATACTAGAAGCGTCACTATTTTACTAAAAGAAAATAATACAAATACTTCATAAGATCTGTTCCACGATAATCTGAATTCAGCAGTTATCCGCTTTTACTTTATCTTTGTAAAAAAAAGTTTATTTTTAGACCCATAAATGGCTATTGAAGAGAATTAGAATTTAAACCGGTAAACTTGTCATGACACCGAGCAACCCATGATTGATTCATTCTACGCATTTCACTTTTCACTTGTTTACTTCAGTTCGTGTTTTACACCCAAGACAGTCACACCATGATTTAAAGGAATGCAATCGATTTTGCGACAATTTAACGCAAATGCAAATTAACCACATTAGACTGATTCGTTTGATAAAATACTTGGCAGAAAAATTTGAATAACTAGGTCTCTACGGCTTCCTATTTCACACGAGTTGTAAAATTTGAGTTGACCACTACCCAGCAAGAATCGTCTCATGTTGAAAGCCACACCCTTTGCAACGAGTAGCACGCTGTCATTCAACCGATCCAACGCATTTCTTCTCTCTTCATGAACATAACAATTTCCACTTATTCAACGCTGTAATCGTGGTTCGTCTTGAACATCGAAAACTTGTACGTTAAAGATAATATCTCGTATCTTGCTGTGTCCGGAGAAGTTTGTGCGACATACGTTTCAACCATGTCACAAATACTCGCCCATACCTATAACACCTTTCGCACTGAAATTTTAATTAACATTATCAAAATGGAACACCGTTCAGATGCTTCGCGAAGAGGAGCCAGCACAAACAACAATCGATCTAGGACCAGCCAAGGAAATCCAACACTCCGATGGCTTTACCAAACCTGCACAAGCAAGGTCAGTCTAATACGATACGCCATAAACCGTAAAAATACGGCTCTCCTCCAATATTTACACTTTCCGGATATGATTTTAGTCCCGTTCAAAAAAAGAAGAAGCTGCAATTTCACATGGGAAGCAAGATCCAGATCATTCCCAATAATCGACAAGGACAGTTAAACACCGGTTATATTCCTACTATTCCTGGTGTACTTAAAGTTGCAGAAATCGTAAGTTCCGTTCCAATTAGCTAATGTTTTGTACAAATCAATATTCCAACGAAGTGCGTGATATAAATACGTCGTTGTTAGTCAGATAAAACTTCCTAGTGACTTAGTGCTCCAATTGCAATAAACTAGTTGAAAGTTTACTAGGCTAACCAATCACAACAAGACACTATTTAGTGAGAAGTATCGTGATTGCATCATCGCTGCCATGTAGTAATTATGAAATCTCCATTGAATATAATGCAGCGCAAATTCTTATTAAATCATTTATCAAACAAAAGACTTCAAAGTATGCCGATTCCAAAAACCAGGTGGACTTCACTTAATTTGAGAAGAAAAAAGCGCTGGCTAACAGGCGTGAGAGGACGCCCGTGAATTCGAATGTTTTAAAATAGGAGTTATTTCTCTAATAGTTAGCCTACAATAGAAGAAAAAGCACAAAATTCACGCTTAGATCCTTGCCTTCGTTGGATTCATACTTGCCATCTGCGCGGACAGACGATCTACAACAGCCGCATGGACTGAACACGTCACTTTTGAGACGATGATAGTTGTATCAGCTTTGCTTGCTGGTTACGTTTGTTTTCCACATCTCACCATTCGTGATGAACCGACGCGAGAAGGACTTATTGTTGTGGTGGGTTTGAACAATTTTAATCTTAAAGGTGATTTTTTCTGATCAACACTTCCCGATCAAAAGAAAGTAAAAACATGATTCAAAATCCTTAAAGCATATTTTAATCCTTCCATGAGACCTCTTAGGGCACTCACATAGTGCAAGTCGTATGTTTCGGCCTTTCACTCTCATTAGTAGCACAGTGCCTTTTAATTCAGTCAGTTCCTTGTGGGGTGATATACTCCTTACATACAGAGGAATTGACGCCAACTTATTTACACTCCGCAAAGTGAAGAATTACCTGATGTGCAGTGTTTTACAGTGGATTGCTCGTGGCTAGTATATTAATCAATACATTAATATTCGATTGTCTTTTGAGACCTCGCTTGAAATTTAACACATCCTCATAGTACATTTTAAGCCTTTGATGAGCTCTGCTATGGTATTCCTATAGTGCTAGACGGCGGGTTATATCTCCTACATACAATTTCAAACGAGGTCCTCAAAAAACAGTCGAATATAGAGTTATTACTCAATTTACAAGCCACAAGAAGTCGACTGCAAAACAATACACGACTTTTACTACTTTACGGAAAGTTTAAACAATTAGGAATCGATTTCTTCACGTGTAGAACGTTATTCTTTTAACAAGGAACTGACTAAAGTGAAAAGCAACGTGCTACTGATGAGGCTAGAAGGCCGAAACTTACATCTACCACTATATTAGCGCCATAACAGATCTCATAAGGTTTAAAATATGCTATCAGAACGGTATCAAATTTTGAGCGAGGTCTCAAAAACACTCGAATATAAAGATTTGATCCAAAATCGTACCGCCACATCCAAATGTTAACGACAATCGCTCACATATTCACAAAACCTAACATGTTTAGGAGCTCATTTTTCTACGGGGTAAACACACTATTTTACTTCATTTCTATTTGGTTAATGGTTCACTTGTCAGCCAGCTGGGGAACAGATGGACGTGGTGCAGCTATTATGACAGCGGTAGGAAGTGTTTTTTCGAAGTTAAGCGTCTCATTATTCCATGAATTCAACGGTAATAATTCTTTTTCAGGTCATATGCGTTGCTCTAACTATTGTTTTCGCGATGGAAACTTTTCTGAAACTAAAAGCATGGAGAGGTGAAAACGAGCCAATCAGTAAGATTGTCAACTCTGGAGAACAACCATCACAAGGATGAGCTACAAGTGCACCTGCATAGTCTAGTCAGATGCCAATTTCAGCAAAACGATACTTTTTTCATGTTGTGATAATTTTGGCATACCAAAAAATATAGTAGTCGACACTTCCTCAAAACCTAACATTTGGCTTGTCACTTACAACAAACCTCGTCCAGAATTCAGCGTGCTGGCGCGTTTCCATTCGCTGCGTTATCTTGATGTAACTGTACTATTTTTTCGACAATCAAAAAAAGTTCATACTCAAGAACACATTGTTTTGTATGAAACCATTCTAAAGAGGACTGATTTCACCACTTATTCGGAGAAAGATTTGTCCTAAACATGATAAATCGATGTAGTATTGAAATTTTGCAAGAAATAAAAGCGAATAGCTATGAAATACTCTACAAAAGAGACTCATGAAACATTATAACATTGAAAGAAATTCAGAGAAGCTCAAGCTGGAAAAAATGACATCCCACTTAAACTAGTTATCATCAAACATCCTCAACGGAGCTAAGCTTTTATGTCAACAAGCATAATCTCTACAAACAAATAACATTCGCAGTCTACTTAAATGAAAGCAGACGACTCAAAGTATGACTGGAATACTCACTGTTCTCACGCAATTTAAGTAAAATTTGATTACGACAGAGGTACTAGAGAAAAAGGCTAGTGATATCAGGTTTCATTTAATTTCATATCAGAACCAGTTTATTTAGCGATTTCGCCACCGTCATCGATATCCGCCCCAGTGGGTAGGGACGTAAAACCTGGAGTAAACGAGGAGTTTCTTCTCCAGTCAAATTTGAATCGCCATCTATTTTACAGTAGTATTTTACTGATCATGGAGAACTTGAAAAATTTTGAATGTCCCCATACCAAATCTGAATCATATCGGCATCGATAGAATAAATGAGCTTCTAGATGAGCAGATACGGGGTTTCAACAGTAAAATGCACTTATTCATCATATTCTACTATCAAGAACCCCGTAGCTGATCATCAAGAAAACCCTGAACTATGTGCATATTGTTCCTGTAAATCATTTTTAGTTAGTAATCAATATCGTCTTTCAAAACCTCCACATAAACGAAGTTCACAAAAACAACTCAAATCGATCATTTCGAAGGGCACATTTTTGGACGACACGTTTTTCCGTGCGAATGGAACGCGATATTTACGTGCGCTCGTTCAGTAATTTCCATGAGATCCGGAAAAAGGCGCAGTGACCTGGTTCCTTGAGATGATCGTTCAACTGTTGAATTCTCAGAAAAGAAAGAAAAGATAGAAGAAATTTTGGGCCAAAAAAGGCGCAAACTTGCTGGTGCCTCCGACGATTGTTCAGTCGCATGGACACTAAAGTGTCTGTTCCATGCGAAACATGTTTATAAGATATGAACAGAATGACATGACTTCTGTCTCCCTTATATCTTCATCACTACCGATGGCAATCAAACGAAACCATACGTTAAGATCTACTAGCAATTTTCTTTTCGGAAGAAGACATAAATTTTCATATTTAAATGAAACATAAACTTCAAGCAGGAAACGTTGTTTCGGAAAAGAACAAAAACTGTGGGCTGTTAGGAATTAATCAACCAACTGTATTCATGGCCAGATCAGTTTTCCGACGACTAGGGATAACTTTCTGACTAGAGAAAATTAAAAAAAAAAAGGATAAAGCTCTCGGCGTTGATCAATCCCTGAGGGATGCGCCATGCATTCGACTTCAATTTTTAAACTTCGTTTGAGGTGATTGAATGCACATCTGGCCTTTACAATAACTCGCGGTGGCCTCCCGCTGAACCGAGTCAGTGCTGCTTATCCTCCCAGACAAGTCTGAGACCTGTCTGGTACCAATTTACCGACCCCGGAGGGATGGATGGCTTGGTGAGCCATGAGCGCGAGATCGAACCAGTGACCTCGTGTGCGACGCAGGGCACCTCACCACTGCGCCACATGCGCTCTAGAGAACATTAGGATTTGGAAAATAAGTAAAAGAGTCCGCACATATTCATCGTCGGGTCACATGTACGGAAATCAGTGTATTCTGCGAATGTTTCAGCGGATATAAAAACCACTCGAACACCAGTCACTGCCAGTATGGTACTAAGTGGTTCCATAAGCTTTAAAACTAATGCAAAAAACACTTGATTTATTAACCAGAAGTAAATATAGTTTCATGATACTGATGTCGTTCAACTGCTCATTTCCTAGCGAACATTTTGTCATAGAACATGCCTATCCTTGCTTTGAGATGGAGTTGTCGTGCGAGCAAATTCGCTTGCCACTAATGCACAAATGGCGCGTAGGAGAAAATGCAAGCGAAACGACGCAGAAAATTATAGAGCTTCCCGTAGACGGCTCGAATTCGACTGATTCTCCAAACTGTTCTTTTCAGCTCTGAACTTCAAGAACGCTTGCGAACTTCCTTTCTGCGGCCGTATCATCGCCCCAAACTCCATTACTCCTGCGCGCCCTTCACTAGCCATTCGTGAATTATTAGCAAGCTAATTTCTTCCCAAGACAGCTCCATCTTAAAACAAGTATAGGCGAGTTGTACACCAAGATGTTCGCAAGAAGATAGGAAATTGAACAATACCAAAACCATGTAATTTTAATTACTTCTGGTTGATAAATTTGGTCTAGAACCAAAACTTATGCGACCTGATACTTCGGGCAAGGGCAGTTCGCGATATTATCTTTATCGAGAAGTTTTAACAGTAACTATGACGAAGGTGCGCTTAGTACAGTGGTAGCTAAGTCGTTTATAGAGGGTATGAAGATGTTCCGACCACGGCTCGGGTTCACTTAGCTTCCTATACTCTTGAGTTCGAGGTACACAACTAATCTGCGAGGAGTTCACTTTCTACAATACGATCTAGTCTGGGTACTTCAGGACTCACAAGAAACCTAATCAACCAGCATTCAATATAGATGACGAAGGGGGAAAATCTTCAAGCAGCAGCCGAACCCGCATCCAGAACGTTGCAAGATTTTCGTTGAACGTAGGTATGAGGAAATGAGTCGAATTCAAAAGTTCTAAGATCCGCTCTGTAGACTTGAAAGACGAGATTGGTAGCGTAGAAAAACTAAGAATTATTGAATCGCACAGTTTTAGATTTTTATCATAATTGTGGTAATCAACCTCACAGATGACGGATTCGCATACCATCCTCTCCTCTACTACTGGCTGATTCAGTCACTTTACAGCTCAAGACTGGAGCTCAGAAAAAGAAAAGGGAATTGCCTGGCAAAATTCGCATCCTCATCGTATAAGCTGATTAAATTTCTAATGGGTTTCATTTGAGTTATATACTGAATTGCAGTGCCGTGGCCAAGTGGTTATGATGTTTATCATAGCGCACGTGGAACCAAGTTGCACCCACTCCCCCCACTTCTCTCCAGAAGTAAGGACAACGTCCTAACGCCGTTCATGAAGACGAAAAACGAATTGAATGCTAGAAGTACTGGGATCCGCACTGTGAAGAAAAATTACTGTGATGACGAACCAATGAAGTGCTAAAAATTGCTATTTACTGAATTTTAACCTATGAAATTGAAAAAATTGTTATTTTCAAGTCTAAACATAAAAACCTTAAATCATAGGGAACTTGTTAAGAAGTAGTGGAGTCAATAGATTCTTGTTAATCACGAAGGAAGATTTCATATTATTTCCAAGATAAAATTTCGCTTTCACAAAATTTACAGGACACGATTTTGTGCTCTTCCAAATCAAAATCGTGTTTCAAATATCAAAAGAAATTCTACAGACTGACTTTTTCCTAGTGGAACAAAATGATGTTCTTCAGCGTCTCATTTGAATTTGCAGGACATTTGCGTTGGAAACAATATAAAAAAAAAAAATAGAATTTTGCTTTCAACTCATTCAGAATGTCAGTTTTAATTGATTATGAGTTAACGAGAATGTTTTATAGAGAGAAAAAAAAAAGTACGCTACTAACACTACAGAAGAAGTTCAGAAGTCTGTAACCTTTCCAACGTTACTATGATGATTGAGAAATTGTCGCTAGTTATCGAAAACCCAACCTCGTTACAAATAGATAAATACACTTCAGTAAGAGCCTAAATGTCTGACAAAATTTGGAAATTACTAGATTATAATTCATTATTATGCTTGTTTCTGAGCACAACTCCTGTGCCCATGGGTACATATGAGACAGTGGGTAGAGGCGTCCTGAGACGCACACGAGTTCGTAGATGGTTCAATTCTGCACACAAAAGTGAAATGGTTTTTCAGAAATAAACATAGCGCTAGAATCATGAGAACTTATGCTACCGAATTTTTACTAATAGTATGAAAGAAGAGATATATCCTGCAGGAAACACCTATGTGAAACATAAATGTTTCTTTTCTCCTACAGCGTTATTGAAAGGCTTTTTCAAGAAGCGGCCACGTAGCGCAGTAGCAAGAGATTTACCTTTTCCAATGATTACCAAAAGTGCAACGGAAAGTCTTTGTCCAGCGAAAGGAGTCGTCTCTCCAACCCGTTCCCTCTGATAGAGAAGAGCCGAATATAATACACCTTAGAATGAAAATCTACAGCTAGAACAGTAGAACCTTGCCACTACACGAACAGGTTTAAGGGGTCAGGCTTAACCATTCACTGTTGCTCTGTCACACTTTTCCATTCTGTCGAAAACCTAAAATCTATGAGAATGATGAGAACATGCAGAGGCATAGAGATACTCAAATTATTGCTTGATCCGATGGTTACTCTTCAGAAAATACACAAGGATGAAATCGAATGTGATCTATAACATTTTTGTAGCTTCTACAGAAAGACTATTGGCGCCGAGGGCAGAGCTATATGTTAGCCGCGATGACTACTTACTGCACTTAACTAGTCTTGCTTTTCACTAAAAAAAAGTCAATCCAACAATTTATGAAGGCATAAATGAAGACGAAGATGATCTAAGACCCTACGATAGAAGATCAGGTCAGGTCTGAAGAATAAAGTTCGTTTTCACAAAAATGCTATCACAAAGGTATACTGACAGGAAATGAGTGAAAAACGAAAGTTCGAGAATTCTGGATGACAGAAAGGCGAGCAGCTTTGCGCATCAGATATTCATTGAGTAGACTGTTGCTGGCACAAATTAGTTATGAAGGTTCTCTAGGTCGGAATAAACAGGATCACAAGAGAAATATCAGACAGTGCGGTTGGAAAACGAAATTATAACGATTTATAAGCAAAGCGTACCTTTTGTTTTATAAGCTCCCCCTTGGTTAAAGCGAAGTTTTTCACCTTGTCCGAGAACTTTTTCTTTTCTCGAACAATCTATAATACAATGACTCATTAAAACGGAATAAAAATTGGAAAGACGAATGAAAAGTCTAAAGAACTAAATTTGCCTCACATCTATAAAACCCGAAATTTACAATGCATAATAATTAGCAGATATTCTTATTTAACCGCCTTCTAGCAGTTGTATGATGCTACAAAAACACATCTAATGATTCTGAGTGATATGCAAAACTTCGAGCCTCAGACGGAAATCAAAGCCGCATTCCACCCTTTCCGGAGGCGCGTGCGAACTAACTGAATTAATAAGGGCTCCTCTCTCTAACCAGATGAATTAACAAGCCCCTGATCTGCCATCACTTTTCCAAGTTCTGAACATCATTCAACACTGCCGTATATGCATTTGTAACATCATACAACTGCTAAAAAATGATTAGTTAGAAAGAATTCTTGCAGATTACATACGCCAGATATCATCAGCGTTACTTGGTCCGATGCCTATATAGGCATAGGTCAGACGGTTTCGGGTTGATTGCTAAGACTGATACCTTGAATCACAGAAAAGTGATGGCAGACCAGGAGCTCGGTAGGGCAACTGGTTAACATGCGCCTCCAGACAGGGTGAAAAGCGATTTTGATTACCGTTTGAAGTTCAAAGCTTTGCATATCATTAAAGATTATCGGATACATTCTATTCAAAACTGTATGTAAATAACTGCACTATTTATTGCCACTGCTACTTATCTCAAATATCTCTTTATTCGCGATAAACCTGTTCACTTACATATTCGATAACCTCATCCGTATAGTTGAAATTCATGGCTTTCTTAATATCACTTTCCTTCTTCTCGATATGATCCATTGTAGGCAGAGAGCCACACTAGAATAAGGAAAGAATCATAAACAGAATTCTTTCCATGTCATTGATAAACTTAGAACTGCATCAAAAACTTAACATCACTATCCGTATTGCAAATATTGCAGCTAACCTCTTCTTTCGTGACTTTCCTCCACTCAGAGAATTCTTCCTCCCCAAACTCGGCGTTTGAAACAAACTCAATGCGGAAAATTCGCTCGTCGCTTCCTGATTAAAAAAAAAAAGAAGATACCAAGTTCAGATGAGATATAACAGATGATCAGAATGCATTTATAGAAGCTTACCATATTTCAGTTTGAGGCCTTTGTTAGTTTTGTTGTTTTCGAAAGTATAGACTCGATTTGTCTCCACAACATCAACGACTTGCGAGAGCTAAATTCAGCATAAGATAGTCGGAAACAATAATAAAAGCTCTAAAAGCTCTTGACATTCTTCAATCATTGAGTGATGCGCCATGCATTATTCAATCTTTGATTTAGTCTTAGGTGACTGGATGCATATCCGACCTTAACAATAACTCGCGGCAGCCAATAGCTGCATCATGTCACTGCTGATATCCTTCCAGGCAACTCTGATACTACTTCACCGACCCCGGATGAATGGAAGGTTTGTTGAGCCTTGAGAGCGAGGTCAAACTCTCGACCGTCGATTGATTGATTGAGGAAAATGCACTGCTCCAGAGTTCTCGCAGCAGAAACCCACATTCTTGAGAACCATGCTAGACTTCCACCCACTCCATGGGTCACAATATGTTATGAATATATACTGATATATATATATATATATAAATATATATATGTATATATATAATATACTATACTGAATCCTCGTAAAACAAAAAAAATCCCTCAGAATTCCATCTATTTTGACGCTTTAGTAGCACTGTTGTGATGTTAAAACTGCGATAAGTTAACCACTACACGACCGAGGCTTCTGTTCTGCTATCGCTCTTTGATGAATCTTGATATTATAACAAAAACTTGCTTCAAATAATTCTTTGTAAATTATGGATACTCTTCACTACATCCGACACCTTGTTTCCCTTAAGTCGCAGTGTTAAGTTTAAATCTCAACAGTATGATTCTAAAAATGCTCATTCTCGATGCTGTCCACATTTGTCCGGAAGGTAAAGCCTGTACTACACCATTGGGATGATTCCGCTTGATTCAAGGGCAGCGATCGTTGGAAGTGAGCAAGTATACTTGAAATCCGCTAACTTACGACCTGTAGTGATATAAAGAGTGATAGAAGAAAAAGAGCTCCAGTAGTGTAGCTGCTAGTGCGCGACCCCGAAAAAGGTTGAGACGCGAGTTCAACAGCTGCCCGACGAGGTTCAAGGTTTTGAATATTGCTCGGCATTAATGGATATGTTTTGATACGACTCTAACAAATTGCTATACGAGCAGAATTTACGAAAGTACCCAATATATGAGCTGATTTCCGCAAAATTAAACGATGTCACGGACATTCGTCTTGCTTAACTCACCAATACTTGACTTTTTGATAAAAATATACTTGAAAAAGCTGTTTTTCTCATACGAGTATAAATACACTATTTAAATCGAGTATCCTTTGAGCAAACAAGGATACTCAGGCATTCATAGATTCGGAAGGACAGGTTGACAACGAAGATACTCTAAGAAACTTTTTCGCTTCAATCTTGTAACCCTAATTCGAAAGATTTTCTGACAAGCTATTTACAAATGATGAATCTCCAAAATCGCAAAAAAGTATTCTGTATTGCCACCAACGGTTAGTGAAAAACATTAACCCATTGCAGACGATGAGGGGTATTTGGATTTTCAAACTTTCCAGAGGCCTTTTCTCGCTAGAAAAAGCTTTTCTAAGAGAATTTTGATAGCCATACCAAGCTTAAATCTCGGTGATTTCAGCACTGTGGCTCGTTTTGTGAAAGGTTTTCTTGGTATACTATAACAACGAAAACAAAACTCAATAGATCCTTTCATTATTATTTGAGCCAACATGTCATGTGGTCTGGTAAAGGCTCTTGTACAGCCCGAGACACGTGTTTCGTCCTTACAGACTCATCAGCCGGGCAGAAACCCTTCGTCTGTCGATCTTTTCATAGTCAGTTCTCTCGGGAGCATCACACTCCTTAGATATAGTTATCGACGACCTACGCTTTACGCTCTTTGTCAGGTGAAACATTCACCTAACACAGAGTGTTTTCGCACTCGATTGCTAGCTGGCTGGTTGGCTCAAATAATAATGAAAGGATCTATTGAAATTTGAGCGTGGTCTTAATAAAGCACTCGAAGGAAAGGTATAATATGATAAAAATACCAGCCAGCTAGCAATCGAGTGCGAAAACACTCTGTGTTAGGTGAATGTTTCACCTGACAAAGAGCGTAAAGCGTAGGTCGTCGATAACTATATCTAAGGAGTGTGATGCTCCCGAGAGAAACTGACTATGAAAAGATCGACAGACGAAGGGTTCTGCCCGGCTGATGAGTCTGTAAGGACGAAACACGTGTCTCGGGCTGTACAAGAGCCTTTACCAGACCACATGACATGTTGGCTCAAATAATAATGAAAGGATCTATTGAAATTTGAGCGTGGTCTTAATAAAGCACTCGAAAAGAAAGGCATAATATGATGAAAACAAAACTGTGTTAAGCACTCGGCTTGGAATATTTGCTCATCTAAGGTTTGTGGATCGCATTTATCTCTGATGAAATAATATGATTCTCTACACGGATACCAACTCGATAGCACGAATGGTACTTAAATGTTAGACGGCGACTAATGAATATTCAACTTCACTCGCTGGACAAGAATTTTTCAAAGGAGCGTTAGTAATCATTCGAAAGCTCAAATCTCTAGCTAAAGCCATTCGTGGCCGGTTTTCGAAAAAGCCTTTCTATAACGCTGTAGCACTGAAAAAAAAAGTTCAATTCGCATTCTTTTCTCACGTGTATAATCCGCAGGAAGCACGAAAAGCATATGTGTATAGGAAATCTCGTTGTATCTCAGTCAATCGTTTGATATGGAGCTTCTTTCAAAACTGAGAAAAACCTTCTAATTAAAGACAAGTTGTACCCCATATGTATAACGCTTCAGAGCATCGATTGAATGCCTCACCCTCAACCGTGGATTGGCCCGTAAACAAGCTCGTTGATTAAGTAAAGCTCGATCTCATTTTCCCTGCTACACAATAGTGAAACGGTCTTTCCGGAAAATACACAGAGCGTTTTTATCATTGAGACTTTTGCCTATCGAGTTATTATTAATAGTCTGAAGAAAGAGCTCCGTCTGACGAGGTGTAAAACACAAATCTTTCCTTTCTCCTACAGCGCTATCAAAAGAGCTTTTCCAAAAAAAAAAAACCACATTTTCGATAGCGGGTTTTGTCCAGAGAAATATGCGCGAGATCAAAAAAAAAAAACGCGTGGTTGCATCAAACATAGCTTTATTTTGAACTTTACAACGTTATGGAAGGGTGGTTCAAGAAACCGGCCATGTACGGCTCTAGTCAGATATTTGAACTTTCGAATGATTACTAACACTCCTATGAAATTTCTTGTCCACCGGATGAGGTCGAATATTTATGTCGCCTTTCAACATACAAGTACCACATGAATCTCGACGACTCCGAAGCTAAATCTGCTTTTTGAGGCCTTTCTAGTGCGCTGTGGGAGCGAAAACAAAATTTTATTAAGTCCTATTTGGAAGTAAAGACGTGAGCCATTCGCGGTAGGGGTTATAATGTCGTCCTCAAAAGGAGGTTATAACCACAACGATTGCGTTCATACCCTGTATTTCGACTTCCCACCATATCCTCCTAAGCCTACTCGCACAAAGCATCCGATAACAGTCTTTGCAAAGAACGGTGCATAGACAATCTTGGCAATTTTATACCGTGAAATTCGAGCTCTGGATAAGTCCGAAACCGTCTCGACCTAAAATAGAAATTACCGAGAAAACTTGCAGATTAGCAACATCAGACTCATTATTACCTCTCTTCTAGTCTCTTTTTTCGATTCATCATCTTCGCTTGCTTCGTCTCGCCTGGGTGATGAATCACGGGAAGATGAACGAGACGAAGCTGATGAAGTTGATGATGAAGACGATGAAGACGAACCATCGCTCTGATCTTTCCCAAAGACAGCGTCGATAGATAAAGCAGCTTTTTTGGCTGCAACAAAGAAGAAATATGCACAGAACAGCCTGACAACAAGGAAACTTACCAGCTTTGTTTTCCTTATCCTTTCGCTTGGCGAGTAAATCTGCCATCGCATTCTTCTGTGTTGCTTTTTTATGAACTTCTGAAGGGCGGTGAAACGCCATATCTGCTTCTGATTCAGAGTCTGATCCCGTCACAGGCTTAGATTTTGTAGCTGAAAGGTGCTGGCGGGACGACGAGAGCTTACCTGAATACCACTTTCAATTACAATTAAAAGACAATGAAGCAGAACTGCCGAAACGATCTATGGAACTCGTTTATCCTACTGTTTTTTTAGCTTCGCTATGATATTACAATATCACATCCGAGGTTGTCGAGTAATTTCAAAATCTTCGACCTCAGGCGGGAGTTGAGCCTGCGTTTCACCCATATGGGTAGAACGCCGGTTCAGCTCCTGCCTGGGTCGCAAGTCTGGCATGTCGCTCGGCAACATAGATGTTTAAGTTTCCAAATAACTGCCTAGGAGTAAAACTAAGAAACTAAGTAACAAACCATCATCACTATCACTCTCATTGATACGTTTTCTTTCTTCACGACGACGTTTTTCTTTCTTCTCTTTCTTATCAACTCCTGTAGCCGAGGCATTTTTTGCTGCTGCTAGTTTTTCTTCGATTTGTTTCCTAGTGAAAAAAGAGTACTAAGTAAGGATGAATGGTGATGTTAGATAGTAAACTATAAATAAAATAGGTTTCGGTATATATGAATCCTGATGATTTCGCCATTTTTCGACTTCATCAAACATTGCTAGAGGTGATTGATTACACATCTGACCTTTATAATGACTCGCGGTGGCCTACCGACTATTCGATTCAGCGCTGTTATCCTCTTAGATAAGTCTGATATCATTCGCTAACTCCAGAGAGATGGAAGGTTTGGTGAGCCTAGAACTCGTATCGAACTTCGGACCATGTGTGTGTCGCAGATACGTCTAACCACTAGGTCCCAGATACCCGATGATATACAACAATGGTAAATTGATGTTAATAGTAGAGACTTACCTTAACTGGCTGAAGCGAGATTGGTAATGATATCAGTAGTGGCAGAAACAATAACAGTTCAATGGCTGACGTTTCGGCGACTCGTCTTCCTCAGTGGCCCAACGTACATTATGTGAGGATATTTGAATGACTCGAAGGATCCTTCATATACCGCCTAGATCAGGTCAAAAGATCAAACGAAGAAAAGGCGCGAAGTACCGCGCAAAAGTGACACATTTCTCGATCCGGTTTGTTTCCATTTTTATCGTATTATGCAACACGCTTCAGTAGTTTCAAGCGTTGTTGCTTTCGTTACGTGGTTAAAAAATTGAAAAATTAACCGGAAAAACGACAGTGCCACTACCACGCGAGACCTTGCGCCTTTTCATCGTTTGATCTCTTGGCCTGACCTAGGCGGCATATGAAGGATCCTCTGGATCATCAAATAATCTAACATGTACGTCCGAGCTTTGGAGAAGAAGTGTCGCCTATACATCAGCCATCGAATCACTACTGGTATTACTGTCACTACTGCTATCATTAACAACCTCGTGTCAGCTAATCAAGATAAGTCTTTGCGATTTACAAGTATCAATTACTTATGATGAGGTTTAAGAAAAGTCGGCCTTTAGTGTGATAAATAGCACAATCACACCATTTGAAATGAAGAGGGCACTAAGATACTGGGTTGGTAAGGAATTTTCTAGATTTTGTCGCTTATTTATCAAGCATTTAACTTTTCGTTCTTACGATTGCTCAGAGCAGTTTCTTGCGATCATTTTGATATATATATATATATATATATATATACATATATACTTACATATACGTATATATATACATATATATATATATATATATACATATATATATATGCCAGGATATCGAAAATAAGGTGGGCCGGACAGGTGATGCGCTTCAACGACAACCGATGGACGAGAGCCGTTACCGACTGGATTCCTCGGGACGTCAAGCGCTCTAAAGGAAGACCACTGACCCGTTGGTCCGATTTCCTTCACGAAAGCGATAGAAGAAAGATATGATGCTCAGCGAATCCCTAGAGCGAGGAGGACCCACTGGGCTACTCTTGCACGCGATAGGGAAAAATGGAAGAGTTGCTGGTACCCGCTCGAGTCACTCGACGATCAACGGGACGACAGGTGATACAGGTGATATACTTATAAATTTGTTTAAAGAAATTGTTCTGAAAGCAAAACGACTGTTGATGCTACACAAGTACCGCTGCGTGCCAAAGCAGCACTTGAACCCAGAGATACTCGTGTGGCATGAACAATCGCTTTTGCTCTGAGAACGATTCCATCCTGAATCAAATATATGTGTTATATATCAAAGTACTTACAAGAAGTTGCTCTAAACGATAGTAAAAACAACAACTTAAATATATGAAAAAAGAGCTCGGGAAATTTCTTGTCAATCCAGTACTGTATCGTAATAGATGCTAAGATTGTTCTTGGATCAGTTATATCAATAATAAAAGCTGAACAAGCAGCTGATTTGCAAAAGTACCTCGTTCGTCTCATTTCTTGCTGTTCCATGCGATTGAATATTTCCTGTTCTCTGTCCTTCTCATTCATAGCCATTACCTGTCTTCTATCTTCCTCATCGGCAAAAAGATCATCGTCCATCTCTCCCTGGAAAATCGCAATGAAAGAACAGAAGAAATCGAAAAGGAATGGATTCTGTTACTCACGCGATCGCTTTCTTCGCTGACAGCTCTCTTTTTCTTTGCATAGTTAGAGGTGCTGCCTCTCTTGATCGAAGATCCTCTCCTTTTTCGATTATTGGCAGCACGACCACCGTCATTTGCCGAGCCACAATCCGAGTCTGAGTTTTCCGAGTCAGAAGACCCTACAAGACAACAGCTTCACGAGAACATTAAGGATGAAAGCACGAAAAAGTATGTCTCTGAGAAAAAACCAGGGAATTGGACATAGTGACAGAACGGAGAACTCACCGGCACTTTCGATGATCGCCTTATTACTTGTATTACGAGTTGGGCGCTTCCTATGCTTCTTCGTGGAAACCCCCGAATCGTCGGAATCCTGAAAGAGACACATTTACCTGAAGAGTTGCTTAACTGAATGAGGCTTATTTTCTCTGATGGGTGTAGCCATTCAAACGCAACGTATAGCCCTTCCAGAGGGACAGGAAGGAGACTGCTGACTGAGCTATCAACATGTGGGAGGGCTGGGATTTCACAGGTAGCTTACCAGTCCCTTTCAAACGGGCGAGGGAAGTCTCTCTACTGGCTTTTTCATTTACCTGAAAGCTCAGGCATTTACTGAAGAAAAGACATCTAAAGCTTACCTTCGGCTTCTCATCGTCGCCCGAAGAAGAATAGTCAGACGAGGACATGAGCCGATCGCGATTGTCAATGAACTGGTGCTTCTAAAATCATGAAAATCATACTCCTTACGACTCATAGACTTCGTTTTCAATCAATTTCGTCCATGCATTCTCTACCATTCATGTGTTCTTTCAACGTCAATGACTAAATAACAATGGAGTTCGCACTAATTTCCCGTCGTTTCCAACCAACCATATCTACCTGTTTGACACCAAATAACTAAAATCCACCATTTCGTCCGGATTTTCTCGATCATTTATTCATTGACGTCGATCGTAACACATAAAGGTAGCCTTCCAAGCCTGACTTTACATTACTACTATGCTCCTCCGAGTAAAGAATACTGTTTGAACACATTTATACCGTCTATTCCAAGATCAGCAAAACGCCGCAACAATGGCAAATGACAACTTCATGTGATCAGTGGCCTAAGGCCTCATACAATTCTCAACAACAGGCTACTTCTCGATGCAAAAAAAAGGAAATCACCGTTCAAATACGATGATTTTCGCGCTACGAGTCACTTGGATCTCAGTGATCTCAACGTTTTCAACTGACTCTTCACCAAGTCAACATACAACTTCAGTATTTCGACAATGACAGAGCGATCTAGTTTACATTTTTCTGGATTCAAAGGGGAGTTTTCATGGTCCCTTCAATGAAGAACAACAACGATTTCGTGTAGGAGACCGCGGCGTGGGTCGTTTTCCTTCCACTGTCTTCCTTATTTCCACCGAATCCACTCCAAATTGCGACTTTAGCGGCTCATCTGGAAAGCAGAAACTAAGTTTTTACAAGCTCATCCAAATTTCTGAAGCGACTACTTTGAAAGATCAAATATAAGCACCTTACTTTGGCTATTTTCTGGTCCAGCGGGGCGATGAAGTGCGCCTCCGCGCTGCTTTTCAGTTCCTGGATCTTCTCTCCTTTCAGCCATTTTAATCGACTTTCGATGAGAATAATCCATTAGATAGCGCCATCAGCATTTCTGAGACAGAGGTGACGAAGCGGGATCGGACAGCTCTTAACAAAAACAATACATAGCTTTGATCATATCTGTGTGAGATACAGAAACTTAGGACCTTGGGTAGGAGTTGAACTCGCGTCACTCTTTACGGAGGCAGCTGTTTGACGCGCGCACGAGTTGGCACATGATATCCAGAGTTAATGGCCATCATTTTGGCCACTTCGTCTTATTCAGAGCCGTTTTGCCGATTTTAGGCATACTTTTGAGTCCTGAGCATTCTTCTACGAGTTTCAAGATATCAATACTTTCGGAACTGATGTAGAGTGGTGTGCAAAAACGTGTGCGTCAGCCGGGATTTGAACCCAGATCTTACTCTTTCCGGGAGCATGTGCTAAACCGTTGCACCACCGACGCTCGTTTTGCACTCCACTCTTTCTACGCTACAAAGCGTTATCTGTTAGATACAGACAGATACAGGTACATATAGGTCTGTTACATATAACGCGTTGTAGCGTAGAAAGAGTGGAGTGCAAAACGAGCGTCGGTGGTGCAACGGTTTAGCACATGCCCTCGGAAAGAGTAAGATCCGGGTTCAAATCCGTGCTGACGCAAACGTTTTTGCAACCACTTTACATAATTGGGTTTATTCGAAACATCATAACACCGCAATCTGCGGTCAAATGAGGTAATTACCGATTGATTTTTGAAACTTTCGGAACCGTTGACCGACGGCCTTACCACCTCTAACTGGCAACCCTGACGGCCTGCTCCAGCTCCCCTGTGTCCCTAACTCCTAGCACGCTGCGTCTAACAAGAGCTTGCTGGGGTTAGCGATGCTGAGGATATGGAGCACACCGTATAGCGTTGCCACGCTGGGGGTCAGAGGCGCGGACTGGGTCCACGGTTCCGTAAGGGTTATAGCTGACAAAAGGGCTCTGAGGAAGGCCAAAGCGTCGCGACGTGAGCCACTGATTCTGAAGGCAATATAGCAAACCTCGTGCAAGGTCCGTGAGATATTTGGGTCATGACAGTCATCCCATGGGTTTGTTACAGTTTAACCCTAATAAAATTACACCAAAACTTGGGTAGGTCACCTTTTTACGATTGGCTACCGTCATAATCATCTTGTTTATTCATTACTTATGCAAATAAATTAATTTCTATTAATTCAGCACGACTTTTTATCAAAAATTTTGCCGTCCAGACCTCAGCATTACCAGGATTTGACTCGTTTCGTCGCATTCACCCTCATGAAAAGTTTCCGAAGATTTTATGAGCTGCTTCGGCCGTTGCGTAGGAACTTCGTCTCCTCTGTGAAAGAAAAAAACCCCAAGAAACCGCGGAATGCTGATCGAGACGAATCCTCCTGCAATCTTGGGACTAGCTGAGCCAAGGATTTCCCTAGGGCGTTCAGCAGAACAATTACGAAAGAGTGCTTGGGAAGGGGATCGAACCAGCGCCTTGATCACTACCCAGTTTTCTTGACACACTACAACACTAACCACTGCGCTACCACGACCCTGACTGTTATCAAAGCCTGGAACAAAAATAAAGAAAATTGACCTACCTCGGGGGTGATCACAAACCGCCGAGCCGAGCTGGCGAGCCGACTGGCCGAGCCGAGCTGGGCCGAGCCGAGAGGACGAGGAGCACACGAGTGCTCACACAAACGCCAGTACCTCGTGCTGTCCGTAATTTCGCGTCGTATGACGCAATAAGGAACTAAAATCGGGCTACAGTAAGACAAAAGAAGTTCTCGACGTTATATCAGTCGAGGCGGTTGTAGGTGCTCCTCTTCCAGTCGCCCTCTGTCTTTCTCTACGTCTAATCAAATTCTTTGGTTATCAAGCCGATCTCCTTCGCTGGACAAGGATTTTCTTGGGAGTTTTGGTGACCATTCGAAAGCTTTGATCTCTGGCTATGACGTCACGTCGCGGGTTTTTCAAAACACCCTTTTATAACGCTGTAGGATCCGAAATAAAATCGTGTTTCACACTCGCCTTTTGCCTTCATTTTTAACTCGAGTAGAAGTCGCTGGAAGCACGAAAAGCATATCAGCGTGTAGAGAATTTTCCGTAGTATCAGAATCATGCGTTTCGACCGAGAGTTTCATGTCGATGCGGTGAAGAAATCCTCAATAAAATAACCGTGGTTGCCACCGTTTTAACCGTCGCGCTACGCGGTAGATCAGGCGACTACCGTACTAGCAAGATGCTCTGGCTTCGCTTCACAATTTACTCAGCCGTGAACCCCCCCGCCCCCCTCGGCGACCTTGTTTACCGGCCGACTCACCGGGCCAGGGGCGGGGCGATCGATCGCGTATGAGACACTGTTATTCAACTGAGGATTTTTCCACCGCATCGGCAGGAACCGCAGATAAAAACGTATGATTCTGACGACTACGGAAAATTCTCCACTCGCTGATATGCTTTTCGTGTCTCCAGCGAATATACACGGATGACGAAAATGAGGGCGAAAGGAGAGTGTGAAACGAAGTTTTATTCTGGATGCTATAGCGTTATAAAAGGGTATCTTGAAAAGTCGGCGACGTGGAGTTGTAGGTGGAGATTCAGGCTTTCGAATGATCACTAACAATCTTATGAATAGATTCTGTCCAGCGAATGAGCTTGGCTTCAAAAATTTCTCGCCGTCCACCATATAAGATTCATTCCTTTTTTTTCTTAATCTGTCATCTTGGACTGATTACTTTATGCTAGTGCCCTGTTGGCATAGGAAGTACGTGCGCTGCTCTGGCAAGGTATAGTCGGGGTTCGAACCCCTCTCTAGCCGTATATCAGCTTCGAGTTATGTTCAGTCTCAGCAATCTTGTGATTATAACTGGTCTGTCTTTAGGTAGAAAGTCGAAGAGTGTTGAGTGAGAAGCTTCCCCGGACGAGAGAGTCCGGGAAATACGTCCCAAGAAGATTAGCGCTCCTCTCACATCAATCTAGTCGATCTGTTGCCTGAAAAAAGCAGAACTGAGGCTTTAACTGCTGACTTCTGCGGACCCACGCTGGGCGTGTTCGCCAGCGTGGGAAGAATGAGTCCACCTTCTCTGCTCCGATTAGTCGCCGACTTCAATACTACTTTTCATTACAAGACCCGCAGCTACGTTATGCACTGAACCGCGTCCACTCCCAGCGTGGGTCCACGGAAGTCAGACTTTCAATGATTTGGAGGATAACATGCGAAATCTCGTAAAGGGTTGATGCGGGTTCGAAGCCGCCCTAGGTTTCGAATCGTGTTCGTTCCCCAGGGTTGTTCTCATGGTTGTTCGGTCTTGCAATGCTCAGTGAGCCAGTGTTTTCTTCTCGAGCTGGACTTATAGGTTTTTTAGGGCGTGAGAGAAAAGGAATCGACTTCTTTTCCTTCATATATTACTTAGCCATCTGAGGACCATATGGTACGTTCCGTACCATGCCACGCGACCTTAAGCCTCGCTCGGCTACCATAGCGGTGTCGCGTCTCGTGGGAAGGCAGGGAGAGAGCCAGATACGCGTGCAGAGACATGCAGATGCTGCGCGACGACCGCCTGCCTATGTATGGTGCACCTCAGAGGGCTGGAGTATATCCGTATAGCATGGAAAGAGTGGTGGCGAAGCAGGACGTCAGTAGAGCAATGAGTTAGAGCACGCGCTCTCCGGACAGAGTGATATGCAGGTTCGAGTCCCACCTGACGCGAACGTTTTGCACATCACATTACATCACTGGATGTGTTCCTATATTTTGATAGTAGAACCCGTATGGGGAATTTCACCGTCAGTGCACGCCTACACTCTGAAAGACACTGGTCAAATCTGTTTGTATGATAGAAAAGTTCTCAAGAGTTCGGAAAATCTGCTGGAATTTTATAGATCAGCGTCGTCATGGCATCTCATTCTGCCGTAAACCCTCGACAGAGCGCCGACGCTGGCGGGTCTGATGACCCTGTGGGTCGACTTAAGGTGGGTTTCACATTGAATATAGTAGTGATAGTTTCTGATGTTATGGTGTCATTAGACGTGAGATTAAGAATCATATTTCCCAAATTGAACTTTCTATTATAGTGTTAGCAAACCCGTACGGGTCGGCGTTATACTGATAGTGTAAGCGCGTGTTTGAAGATTTTTTTACTGTTGGAGAGAGATTTCTTTACTAAATTTTCAGTGATCGTTCGATAGCTCGTGTAACGACAACTCCAATAATCAAGGTTCTTCTGGTACTCTCTGGTTCGAATGAGAACAGATGAAAAGCCAGCCTCATTCGCTGGAGGAGGAAACTTTTCATAAGAGTGTTAGTAAGCATTCGAAAGCTGAGACTTCAGGCTACAGCACCACATCTCCGATTTTCCAAAACACCCTTTTGTAACGCTGTGAAATCCACACAGAACTATGTCCCAGACGCGCATACATCGCGCCAGACAGAGCTCTTTCTTTGGCTTAGAAGAGATCATTCGATAATGTGGTCGCTTCTGATTCCAACGCTATGCATACATCCTGAAATGGCCGTTGCTCTGAGAACGCAACGAGTAAAATAAGTCGCATGTCCATCTGCGATCGAGGAGGTCTTTGGCCAATTCACATGCGACTGGCTGAGGCAACCACGTGCGCTGGCACGATGTCATAAGACCTGTGCAGGGTATATCGATCATCACGCCAGCACACGTGGTCGCCCGAGCCAGCCGCACGTGAATCGGCCAAAGACCCCCTTGGTGGTAGATGAGAATTCAGAGCAGCGGTATTTTCAGGTTATAAGCTTAGCGTAGGCATCAGTAGCGATCACATTATCGAATGATCACTGCTAAGCCAAACAAAGAGCTCTATCTGGTGCGACATATGCGCGTCTGGGACGTAGTTTTGTGTGGTTTTTACAGCGTTATAAAAGGGTGTTTTGGAAAATCGGAGACTGGTGCTGTAGCCTGAAGTCTCAGCTTTCTAATAGTTACTAACACTCTTATGTAAAGTTACTCTCCAACGAATGAGGCCGGTTTTTCATTTGTCGCCTTACAAGCACAAAGAACCGGCTTTCTCAGTGCGCTGTAGCAGTGAGGAGAAAATCATGTCTCTCTCTCAGTTCGCGTTTTATGCTCAGATTTCGTCCATGCTTGGCTTTTCGCTTGACTTTTAGTAGTCATTCGATAGCGGAGAAAAGGACGGTTCTAAGTGTAAGCAGTGATATCTCCCTCTTGGTGCGCTCTAGCTACGAAGGAGACTACGTTACGCACTCGCAGTAAAATATGCGTGAAAAGTTCGCGATGTTCCAGAAACGTGGGTAGAAAGACATGGGCCATCAAATTAGCGTGGGAAATCCTGCATTTTTTCTTTTCGAAATAGAGAATAATCGGTATTTCTCCGTTATCTCTCCGAATCTTTTTAGGAACAACTTCTTTATGCTTTTTTTAGAGCATCAGAAGTCATTGCATCATTGCATAGCTCAAATTTTGACGACTGTTATGCTACATTTCATATGTTCAAAGGCCTTTTTCGTGCGCTGTGGCAGTTAAAGGAGCGCATGTGGCGCAGTGGTTAGAGGTGCTCCTGCGTCGCACACGAGGTCAATGGTTCGATCTCGCGCTCATGGCTCACCCAGCCATCCGTCCATGCGGTGTCGGTAAATTGGTACCAGACTGGTCTCAGACTTGTCTGGGAGGATAAGCAGCACTGACTCGGTTCAGCGGGAGGCCACCGCGAGTCATTGTATAGGCCAGATAAGCATCAGTCACCTCAAGCGAAGTTAGAAATTGAAGACGAATCCATGGCGCATCCCTCAGTGTTGATCAACGCCGAAAGCTTTGTCCTTTGTCCTTTGTGGCAGTAAAAATATAATTATCTTCCACACTCATCAATCTTTCACTAAGTGGAGCTTTCTCTTTAGACTTTCGGTAATCATGCGATAGCTTAGATAATGGCGATCTCAATGATGTAGTTGATTTCTGAAAAAGACTCCTTCATGCAGTGTAGGAGGCAAAATGAGATTGGATTTCGCACTATGCTCGAAGTTTTTGTCGGCTGGGGAGTGTGAGTGGTTGTGATCGACCGAGCGATTGATTCATCGCGTATCGCGATTCACATGCGGCGTGCGTTTTTTGTTTCTAATTTTAGGAATTTTTCCATGTCGATTTTTTATCGGTTTTTCTATATCGATTTTATAGATTGGAAAAATTCCGGGTAAAACGTATGACTTCGATTCTCCCACATAGTTTAAGCTTACAGAACGATAGACCGAAGTTTCTTCTACAATTGCATTGAAGAAACGGAATTTTTGAACCGAAGGAAAAAATTCCAAATAATCACAACTTCACGTGGAACACGTCGAGTGTGAAACACATTTTATTTTCATTCCCACAACACACCTTAAAAGAACAACGCTATAATATGATATAAATACCAGCCAAAGAGAAATCGAGCGCGCAAACGCCTGTGTTAGGTGAAAATTTCGCTTGACATAGAGTGTGAAACGTTCGTCTTCGATGACTCTCTGTTAGGGAGTAGAGCTCTCGAGAGAACTGACTATATGAAGATCGAAAGACGACGGTTTCTGCCCGGCTGACGAGTCTGTAAGGACGAAACACGTGTATCGGGCTGTACAAGAGCCCATTACCAGACCACATGACATGTTGGCTCAAATAATAATGAAAGGCACTGAAAAGACTTTAAAAATGAAATGCAATATAAAACGTGTCGGGATAAAAGCTATCTGAAGATTACGTTTTTCATTTGTCCCCTCATACCCGAATAGAACCGATTTTTGTAAAAGCAACCAAATAGATTTTGATGCTGGTCAAATTTCAACATTGCCTCCTGCCATTTTTATCCCTTCGTCCTTCTTTTACTGTTTAGTTTTCCAACTTTTTGTAACTGAGCATCCAAATTTCCTACTGTCATAAAATCCAGCTTTATAAATCTTGTTTCTTTTCCATATGGGTCCTAAGCCGCCGCAGATATCGCGGTATCTTTTTTATATATGAACATTGGGATCAACTTGTTTGAGTGAATCAACCACAACGTTGCTGGCCATCGCAGTGATTTTGGTATCGACGTAGTTATAATTACTAATTTTTGAGAGAATGAACTGATTTCTCAAATCTTCATTCTGCTCTTCTACTTATAAATTGCTGATAAATGCCCAGAAAGCGCCTAAGCAGCCTTGAATAATATGCCTGATAATCATTTTTTGAGCCACGCATGTCAGTGGTCTGTCAAAGAGGGCTGACTCATAGACAACACTCTGTGTTCGGTGATAATTTCACTGGACATAGAGTGTAAAACGTTCGCCGTCGCTAACTCTTAGTGTGGGGACTGGAGCTCCCACACAGGATTGGGAAAGGAAGAGAAAGGGTAGCTGTCCGACTGACGAGATCACAAGATCGAAACACATGTATGGGGCTCTATAAGTCACCCCTCATTGACAGACCAGTGACATGCGTGGCTCAAAAAATGATTACCAGGCATATTGAAATTTGAGCAGTGGTTTTAAGAAAACACTCGAAACGAAAGATATGATATATTGAATACACCAGCCTCAAATAAATTGTTTCAGAAGCAAATTTTGAAAAAGGCTTGTGTGGAACGACACATGCTCTCCCGAAAGGGTTGAAACAAAGTCGAGTTCATACCAAACACACTGACTCAAGTGTTTTTTTGAGAGTATCGAGTGACATAAAAGAGCGCATGTGGCGCAGTGGTTAGAGGTGCCCTGCGTCGCACACGAGGTCAATGATTCGATCTCGCGCTCATGGCTCACCAAGCCATCCATCCCTCCGGGGTCGGTGAATTGGTACCAGGCAGGTCTCAGGCTTGTCTGGGAGGATAGGCAGCACTGACTCGGTTTAGCGGGAGGCCACCGTGAGTCACTGTAAAGGCCAGCTATGCGTTCAATCACCTCAGACGAAGTTAAAAATTAAAGTCGAATGCATGGCGCATCCCTCAGGGATTGATCAACGCCGAGAGCTTTATCTTTTATCCTTTTATCGAGTGACATGTGGAATATTGGAGCACGGACAGTGGTTGAACTCGCGTTTCACTCATACCGAGGGAAGAAATGATTGTACCAAAGCGGTGGTCTCGGTGATGTAGTGGTAGCACACCGCCCCTATGGGTGGAACGTAGGTTCAACTCCCCCTTAGAGTCGAGTTTTTGCAAACTGCTCAGTACTCTTGAATGTTTATTTATAACATCACAACACTGCTAAAAGGCAGCATAATTAGATTATATATTCCAGGTGTCAGTCGGTAAGATTGCTGTATCCGTGCAGAAGATAGGTGATGTTCTTGGAGCATCAAAGCCTGGATCGTTTCCGACCACCGTTGTTCATGAGAACCGAACAAAAGCGCCGAACGACTTGACGCAAAGTATGAAGGAATCGAAAATTGATAGCAGTAATTCACAGCATTCTGAACAGACGAGGAACACCGCACAAGAGCTAACATGCAACCAAAGCCTTCCATGAATTCGAATGTGCAGGCAAGCGTAGCTTCGTTAATTCCTTCTATTTCTTCCAGTTCAAATTCAGTCAACTAATCGTTTCTTATTACCTTCTTTTCAGCGGAAAAGTGCTGAAGAAATCAGGGCACAAAGAGCCAACAAGGCAGCTGAAAAGAAGGCTCGGGGTTTGTTTGGCGTGAAGACGTTTGCACTTCCTATTGTTACAGAATATTTGTAGTCTTTTCCCTGGTTATCATGAGTCTCTCTCTTTCTCTCTCTCGACTCCCACTCTCACTCTACCTTCATATTTCAGCTGAGTTAGCCGCAGCAAAGAAAGCAGCCGTTGTTGATAAGTCAGGAAAACATCAAGAAGCAAATAAATCGAAAATTTTCCAAGAAAAACTGGCACCATCGCAAACGAACCAATCGACTAGCGGGCTCAATCATCAAACACAGGTAGGTGCATACTTTTCTTCTCAGGTTTCAGCATACTGGCTAGCGGTATCTGATTTGTCACTATTTTCCTGAAACTCTAGCTTTGACGATCAGGTTATTCCATGAGTTTTGACCCTGGTTTGATAAGCATCAGATTCACAGAAGTTACGAAAATTGCATGATTTAGGTATCGTGGGATTGTGCATTTTCTTGGGAACATTTTAGTATACAACTTCCTCATAGTTCACTAAGGTGGAGTGTTTTTCGAACAAATTTGCTTGCTACTCGCGTACGATTGGGGTTAGGGGAAAGTGCTAGTGAAGCGGCGAATTAATGGAGCTTGGGACGATGATACGGTTGCAGAAAGGGCATCTAGGAAGTGGTTAACGATGTTCAAAACTGGAGAGAACAATTTGGAAGATCAGTCGCGTTCGGGCCGTCCGCAGAGGCCATTGATTTTGCCCGCCTCTTCACTAACATTTTGCCCTACATTTTTCCCTTGTCGTGTATGAGTAGCAGGAGAACTTGTCCCCACGATGGCTCTATCTTAAAACAAGTATGGACAAGTTGTGTACAAAAATGCTCACAAGAAAATGCGCAATTTAACGATACCAAAGTCATGCGGTTCTAAATACGTCTAATTAATAAATTTGATACATTTCTCTGGTGCAAAAACTTATGGAACGATCCTAATAATGCTGTATTTCTACTTTTTTTTGGTCAGATATTAGAATAGCTAGGAGTACTGGGACCCGCACAGTGGGTTTAAAACTGTGATAGGGGTCAATTAAAGTGAATTAAATGCTAGACTAATGTTTGACGGAGATTTTCGCAGAACATCACCGCGACAAAGTCGGCGCTACGCACTGATGTCAAGCATCAGGTAGCAGCAGAAGTACAGTTCGGTGAGTCATTCCTGTGAATTTTCGTGATCTAGTTCTATTATTTCGTTGCTTTCTGCTCTTATATGAATTCTTGATTGCTTTTGTATCTGATAACAAAATAGTTGCCTGTTTAAGACCTTTCCAAGAACGCTGTGAAATCCGCTTCGGAGGAGAGTGTGGGTATGGATGGTAAGTATTTGCCAGATTAGTCGTCATTTTCCGCAATTTTGTTCACTTATAATGCTGACATTTTTGTGAGAAGTCTTTGTTTTAATGCTTTTCACCAATATTACGATCTTTGAGTGATACGTCTTCAAATGTTCAGTAGTATGCAAAAGATTAGACCTTAAGCTGGAGTTGAACCTGGGTTTCACCGACACACGGGCCCGACTACCGCTACACCTCTGAGGCCACCTCTTTGCCACCATTGTTTCTTCGATATGACCTATCGAAGCTGTTAGCGATCAACCTTTGACGGATTTGGTCTGGTAAGCAATGTTCATCTGGGGTCGAATGTTTGTAGTGCACTCACGATTCCGAGATTGCAACATCTGTGCGCTTTTACTCTTCTAAAATCGCAGTTAAAGGTAGCGTTGTGTTTTTACCAGATATAATTGCATAGTTATCTTCTTAGCCCGTTGGGTGCCGAGTGTACCCTTTTGGGCTCATCGATCACCGCACCGTGTCTCGGGTTACCGTTGTCTAATGTAATGGCTGCGCGCCTCAATTCTGGTGTTCATTTGATGAACTTTTTTTGATTGTTCTTATTCTTACTCTTCGTATTAGATCATCCTTACAATGTCTTCAATTAGCAGCACCATAATATTCTGCAAGGAGTTCATATTTTTTTAGTAACATACAATTTTTAACAGCTCACAACAGTGTCCACAAACACTTTCGAAGAAGAATTTACAAGGTGCAATTGCATCTTAAAACATAGGTTTCATTTTGACCCTTTCGGGACCATGAACCCGACGCTCTGCTTTCCTTACCCCCAGCTTGTTGCATCTAACGTTGGCACTCTGGGAATAGACGCACTGTTATAGGCAACACACTCCACTGTTAGACAAAATATGCTAGGAATTAGACTCCATCGTTAGATGCAGCACGCTGCTGGTTAGAGACGCAGAGGATTGGGTCCGTGGCCCCGAAGGCGTTAATTTTCTGATAAAAGATAGTTTTATAATTTACTAAGAAACACTGGCGACTAGATCATTGGCCTCGAAAGTGTAGGTAGCAGGTGCCTCTAAGGAGTGAAACGGGTGTTCAACTCCCGCCTTGGGTTGAATGTTTTGCGCATTACTCAAGATCGTTGATTTTATATGCCTGTAACATGTTCGAAAGAGCGGTTGGTTTATATTCATTATAAAGCTCTGACAGGATAAAGCTCTTGGCGTTGATCAAAACCAGGGGGATGCGCCATGCATTCGTTTCTAATTTCTAACTTCGTTTGAGTTGATTGAACGCATATCTGGCCATTACAATGACTCGCCGTGGCCTTCCGCTGTACCGAGTCAGTGCTGCTTATTCTCCTAGACAAGTCTTAGACTGTGTGATACCAATTTACCGACCCCGGAAAGATGGATGGCTTGGTATTCATGAGCGCGAGATCGGATCATTGACCTTGTATTCAAGCAGTGCACCTCTGACCTCTACGCTACATGCGCTCTTATAATCGTTATACTATATCATTCGTTTCCAGTGTTTTCTCAAGACCATAGCTCGAATTTCAATATGTCAAAGAATCATTTTGAGCCACGCATGCCATGTGGTCTGTTACAGATGGGCTAACTTATAGAGCTCGATACACGTGTTTAGATCTTACGACTTCGTCAGTCGGGACAGTTATCCATTCTCGTCTTTTGCTAATCACCGTGGGTGCTCCAGTCCCCATACTTAGAGTTAGCGACAACCAGCGTTCTACTCTCTTATGTCCAGGCAAAAAACGAGAATGGGTAACTGCCCGACTGACGAGATTGTAGGATCGAAACACGTGTGTCGGGCTCTATAAGTTAGCCCATCTTTCACAGACCGCATGGCATGCGTGGCTCAAAAATCATTATGCTATAAAGTAATTCTATGCAAGGCGATTTGACGATTTGAGAAGGAAAAGTTTCTTAGCAACTTCATGTAGGCTTGAAATTTTTATACATCCATCATTTCACAAGATTCATGACTATTCTTTGCAGTTCCTCCGGGACCGTGCTCGGATACGCCGGCTCCTCCGTCCACTGCCCACATTCATCCTGCTTTTCTCAATTTAGCTGTCCGTTGTGAACAGGACATCATTGACGAAGTGGACCCGTTATGTGTCGATTTTATTGCAGCCTTTAGAGAGGTTCGTTCTATTCTTTGATAGTCATTCAATTAATTAGTCTCAACCGCTTTGATCTAGTACTTGTCTGACTGGTCTTCGCGACGTCAAAAGGAAAATCGCGATCCGAGTTCTATTGGCCACGATCTTGATGTTGCCATTCGACCGCAGATTGCTTACCTCACTCAGGACGGTAAGACTAGCAATCGTTAAGGCGGTAGACAGGATTCTCGTAGCCCATTCAGAGCTTTTCGTATTCAAAATACCATTAAAATCTGTATTTCAGGTCGCTGGCCACTTCCGGGTCCCTTAGGAAATATAGTGCGACAGCTGAAAAAAGAAATAATGAAGTTAGGAACGGCAGGTCAAGGTGGTCGCGTGCAGGTGAGGAGGGATTGTTTGATTTTTTAGGAGCAATCTGACTTTGTGGGAAAGATTTATGTTGTAGAGCTGCTTGGGTCCACATAGTAACTCGTTGTGGATGACACGATTGAGCATTCCTCTAAATCAACTAACCTTTTTTTCATTCTTCTTTTTTCTTTTCACAAACGAGTAATGGAACGGCTGTCTCAACGAATCCAATGGTCTCCATCTTTCTCGGATTCCACAGGAAATATGCACCGAATAGGCATATACAGATAATGCTCTTTAGTTGAACAGAAAACTGCCCCGGCACAGTCGTGTTAACCCTTCGAGGACCAGCGCCGATAAGCAGGCGGTGTCGCGCCGCCGCTTGAGCGGCAAGTAGCATGTGGTGGCATGTGCATGTTTGCGCATGCATCTCGTATCTCGCATGCAGGCTGTGCAAGCCTGCTTTTCCACGACGCGCGACGTCGCCATTACAGTAGCATAGTGAGATTTAGCGTTGCGCGACACAGTAAGAAACGTACTGTTTGGTCCCCAAAGGGTTAAGAGGCTCTTGATTCATATTGTGATCGAGGACCAATTGCGCCTTCTATCTGCCCTAGATTGAAGAATTGGTATCGAAATCATATTGGGCTGTCCTCATAATTTCTTTCGCACAATTCTTTCAATCATTTTTCTCCATCTGAAGTTGGGTTATTCCCTGAAGTCTGTGGAGTGTTGGAGAATGTTCTAATACCTTCAGCCAGACACATGAATGCGGCCGTAGCACCATCGTTTGCCATCTTGGTGAAATGAGCTACTTTGAATTGATGTCTGTATTGGACACCTCATGAGTCAACCGACCACGGACGCGTTTACACTCGACGAGCTGCGAAAGTTTTCTGTGATCGCTCAGATAGGACTTTTTAAAGCCGACCATCACTGGAGATGAGTCCCTAGTCTACTACGAGAACAACGCGCACAACGTCTACTAGTTACCTTACGACGAAAACCCGCCGGTTCAAACAAAGCCCAAGTTCCATGCTCAAAGATTATGCTCTGGTTTTTTCGGGACTGGCGGGGCATGCTGTTTTGGGAACTGCTCGACAACAAGCAGATAATCAGCGCCCACGCCTACGGGGAGACAAATCCGGAAGTTGGCCGCACGAAGTGCGTGGAGCGTGCAAAACGACTCAGTGTCGCTCTTCTCCAATATAACGGTCGATCTCAAATCACAAAGTCGATTCGATTCGACAAAGTGTGGCGACACTTCGAAGAAACTGGGTTGGAACCATGGTACCGACATCTACCAAATCGTTCTTCATTGCTTTATCGGATTGTCATCTCTTCCACGCCTTGAAGCATCCTTTGCGGGAAAGAAAATTTGAAGGACACAACCGCATCAACAAAGGCCTTACCGACTTCTTTGATCGCCGATCTCATTCTTTCTGAAAGGAAAGAATCCAAGTCTTTGCCCAAGCGAATGGATGCATGCCATTTATTAAGATAGTGGTAATATTATTGACTATCTTCCTAGAATAAGTAGTAATTGAATTATCAAAAGTATCGAAATGTGAAAGAAGTTAAGGGACATCCTATATATATCTATTTGATAATGTTGAATGTCAAGCAAAATAATGAATGTCGACCGGGAGTTAAACCCGCGTCGCGCTTTTTTCGGAGGCACGTGCTAAACATTGCACTATGGGGCTCCTACCTTGTTATTACTTTTTCTGCTTTGCAATATATCGAAGGTTTTAGCAACTGACCCTCGAGTGGTTCAGTCTATTAAACATATGTTGCCTTGAATCCTTTTAAGCTGACGGCTATTATGCATATATGGTTCTTTTGTTATCCGGGGACAAATGAAGACACGACCACTTTCGCTGGGGAAGGTCTTTTCATGCGAATGTTAGTAATCATTCGAAAGCTGAAATCTCTGGCTACTGCGCTATGTGCTTCTTTTTTGAAAAGACCCTTCCATAACGCTGTAGTATTTGAAATGAAATTATGTTTTACACTTGTCGCGCGTTTTTTTTATTACTTTGCTGGAAGCACGAAAAGCAAATGAACTTGTAGAGAAAGTGTTCTAGTATGAGAGTCATACATTTTACCTCAAGTTTTCTTGTTGAAGCGGAGAAAAAATATGAAATTTAGTAACAAAAATTGCACTTCACATATGAGTGTACCAGCACTTTCGACCAGTCGATAAATCGCGGAACGCCGTGTATGCACCGCGTATGTGAAACTCAACTTTATTTTCTCTGCTTTAAGTAGTGAAACGGTTTTTCCAGAAATTGAGCACGTCGTTGGAATCGTAGAGACTTACGCTATCGATTGGTTACTTATAATCTGAGGGAAGAGTTCTGTCGTGTGAGAGATATGCGTGTTTAAAATAAATGTTTACTTTCTGCTACAGCGTTATAAAAAGGCTTTTTCAAAAAAACCACATAGCGAAATAGCTAGAGATGTAAGCTTTCGAATGATTACTAGCACTCATGTGAAAAGTTCTCGTCCAACGAAAGAGCACGTCTCTTCATATGCTCTCGATGCATAGAAGAACCCATATATACGTTAGAGCGCATGTGGTGCAGTGGTTAGAGGTGCCCTGCGTCGCACACGAGGTCACTGGTTCGATCTTGCGCTCATGGCTCACCAAGCCATCCATCCCTCTGGGGTCGGTAAATTGGTACCAGACAGGTCTCACACTTGTCTGGGAGGATAGGCAGCACTGACTCGGTTCAGCGGGAGGCCACCGCGAGTCATTGTAAAGGCCAGATGTGCATTCAATCACCTCAAACGAAGTTAAAAATTGAAGTCGAATGCATGGCGCATCCCTCAGGGATTGATCAACGCCGAGAGCTTTATCCTTTATCCTTTTATGTCTATGTTTACGTATGTGCAAGTATAGCTATGTATGTATATACACATGCATGTATGTCATGTACACGTGTGTATATACATATACATATACATGCATATACGCATTTACGTACACGTATAGTGTAGGAATTCTTCATATTATCGCTTCAGTAGCAATGTTATGATGTTATAACTATAAATTCAAAGCTGTTGAGTGAAAATGATGGTAGAACAGGGCCTTTGTAAAAGGTTAGCACGCGTACTCGGAGAGGGCGAGACGCCGGATCAATTCCTACGCGAGGTTCAAAATTTTGCTTATCACTCGGCATTCATAGACAAATATTCGTTTACACGACTCGTCATTACAAGTTCTTATTATGCGGATCCTAGTACTTCTAGCGTTCGATTCGTTTTTCATCTTCTTGATTGGCGTAGGATACTGCTCGAGCATGTCTTCTCGTGATCTCGAGGAAAGCCTGGTTGCGGCGTTCCATTGCGCGTTCTTGCTGACCAACGGAGTGTTGGGAGGGGAGGGGGGTGGAGCATGGTTCCGCGACGAGCATTACAACCACTCGGCCACGGTGCCCTCAGTGAAATGATATAAGAAAATCTTATATGTTGGGTGTTGTGATTATTTTGAAAGACACTGTTTTATCTGTGAGATGTTCCCCTCACATTCAGTCCATTGCTATGTTTCTGCGGTTTTTTCAGTTTGGTAAACTATCGCGAATTGAGTCACAAGATCTTTATGCTATCGCATTTACAACTACATATTCAAGGATACTGAGTGGTATGCAAAACATTCGACCCCAGGCGGGAGTTGAACCCATGTTTCACGCATGCCGGCGGATGCCGTGTTACGAGTGCTTCATCGATGCCACCGCTCTCTTTTGATAGCTGTCAGCTCGACTGGGTTCGGTGCCAATATGAGTTCACCAGACTCGAACCATCGACGTTTTGTTGCTGACAGCGATCGCAAGACACTCTGTGTTCGGTGAGTTTCACTGGACGTAGAGTGTAAAACGTTCGTTGTCGCTAACTCAGTGTGAGGAGTGGAGCACCCACAGAGATTAGCAAAAGACGAGAAAGGGTAACTGCCCGACTGACGAGATCGCAAGATCGAAACACGTGTATCGGGCTCTATAAGTCAGCCCTCATTGATAGAACAATAATACAACTGGAATAATACAATAATACATCCAATACGTTAACCACACCGTGGGGATTGAGATGCAGGGGAGCTGGAACGGTCCGCCCAGCGTTTTCACGCTGGGGGTTTGAGATGCAGAGGAAGTGAGTCCACGGTCCCGAAAGGGTTAGTTTTCGTTGTAGCTGTTATCTCGCCAGTAATGAAATTTTAGACGTGCAAAAATGTTCGTGACTGCTTTTACTCTAGCAGATAAAGGAAGTTTGTTTGGAGTCTTTAGATACAAAATGTAGATCGACGGTAGAACTTATTCATCATACCATTTTATTTATAACTGAGATTTTGAATATTTAGACGATTGAAGACATCAATAAATGGCTGACAGATTGTGAAGAGGAGAATTTTGGTAGCGCTTATCGGGCCATATCGGAATATCTATTAGGAAAGATGAAAACGTCTCCCAATGTTATAACCTACAGCTGGTAAGCGTTGCTCAGAACTTTTCCAATGGTCAATAAAAGATAAAACTCTCAACGTCGCTCAGTCTCCGAGGAATCCGCCATGCATTTGACTTAATGTATCGTTTGAGTCGATTTCAACGCGTATCTAAACTCTACAATGACTCGTGATGATATACCGATTTATTAACTCAGTGCTGCTATCCTCCTAGACAAGCTTTATACGAATTCACTGACCCTGGAGAGATGGAAGACTTGCTGAGTCTTAAGCGCGGAATGGAACCATGGACCATCGAATGATCGACCACGTATATGTCGCGGAGCACCTCTAACCGCTGCGCTACACGCGCTCTTTATTGATGGTGGTTATAGCATATTATCGAAGTCTTCCTGATTACAGTCATGAAGCGGATTTGTAGTTTAATTTGCAGAAAGTAGTTTTTATTTGATGATTCAAGTGGATACCTTAGGTGCCCACTAGTCAACAAGGTGCTACTGGATTCCGTAGAGAAGAACTTTCAAGCTGTTTTCACAGTAGTTGATGATGAAATGGCTGGAAGAGGTATCCATTCTTTCACATTCTGTTGTTTCGCAAATCTTTTTGTTTTCCTATTTGAACAAAAATTTCTCAGTTAATCTATCTTAGTTAATGTATTGTTATCACCAGGATTGCGTCACGTCCGCTCATTCACCGAACGTGGTATTCGGTGTCGGTACACAGATCTCAACTCCGTCGGTGCGGTTATGAAAACCGTGGGTTTTAGCTCGTTTTGCAGAGATTCCCACGGTTAACTTGTGGGACTCAGTTCCACATCAGTCACCACAATATCTGTACTTTGTTTTTAATTCTAGTTTTTCTATTAAAGAGAATTCAGAGACATATGTTACTTGTTTCAGATGGAGCAATTTTGAAAGTGAAGTAGTAATACATGTGTTGAAAGTGTCCAAAATTGAAGCACCTCACATTCTTAATATTGAGACCAGATATGTCTGTGAGAATGCCCAGTAAAGTGGAGTGCTGGGCATAAACATTTGCGTTAGTCGGGATTCAAACCCAGATCTCACTCTTTGCGGGAGCGTATGCTGACCGTTGCACCACCGATGCTCGTTTTGCACAGCCCTCTTTTTACGCTGATAACGCGTTGTCTGCCGCGAAAGAGTGAGATCTGGGTTCGAATCTCGGCTGACGCAAGTGTTTTTTCATAGCACTCCACTTTAGTGGGTATACTGTAACATCATACCACCGCAAGTGGCGGTCAAATAAAGACAATTCTGTCTGTGAGAATGCTTAAAACCTTACCGAGATTGCTACGTTAGTGCCATACGTACGTTTCGGTGGTATCGCATGCTTTATTAGTGACCCACGCCCTACATTGACAACCCTACTTTGTAGCATGGATGGAAAGACGTTATTTATGGTGATAGCACGTGATATTGTATTATTGTCATTTTTTCGGTCGATGGGAAATTCGTGCAATCACTATAAATAGCGTCTCCCCATCCTTGCTATAAAGCACAGTTCGGTGTGTGGCGTCGGCCAATGATTATGATGATGAAGCGGGCGGCACCACCAAAACTTACGTATGTCTCTGACGTGACAACCTCGGTAAGGATTTAAACATTCTCACAGACTATATCGGAAGTTTATGGCGAAGATTAAAAACAGTCGATGAGATGAATCGAATTTGTCTTAATTTCTTCCTACCAGCTATAAAAAAGAATTAACCCTCACGAAACTATGGTACACGCCGCACACTTCATTGTTAGACGCAATACGCTGGGAGGCGGGGGGGGGGGGGGAGGGTAGACTCAAAGGGTTGCGCGCTATGGTCCCGCAAGGGTTAAGGGTGGAGCTCTCGGTGTTAATCAACCCGGGACACGCCATCCATTCGACTTCACTCGTAGCATCGATAGGGATGACGGGGCATACATTTGGCTTCTAAAATGACTCACGGTGGCCTACCGATGTACCAAGTCAGCGCTGCTATCCACCTAGGCAAGTATGGTACTGATTCGCCGATCTCAGTGAGATGGAAGGTTTGATGAGCCCAGGGTGCGAGGTCGAACCGTTGAGTGAACGATCGACCACTTAAGAGTTGCCGAGCACCTCTGACTACTGCGCTACACGCATACGTGCTCATCCTACCAGTTACACATCACAGAGCCACAAATGAAGACGAAACATTGTCGAAAACGAAATATTGAGATAACTTTCAATCCAATTTATTCTCTGAATGTTTTTTTGTAGGGTTCTATGGTTATCCTCGGTTGTTCTGCAGTATTATCAAATGGTTGTATAATCGCACCGAAGGGCAGCATACTTGTAGCTCTGGCTGCCAAAGCATTCAATATTCCTGTGCTCGTTGTTTCTCAAACGTTGAAGTTCGTCGACAAGGTAAACATCTGTACTCAAAGTGTTAATGAATCTTTGTCACAACACACCTTTTTTTGAGTGTTTTCTTAAGACCACGCTCAAATTTTAACATATCTCGTCATTATTATTTGAGCCTACATGCCATGTGGTCTGTTAAATGGGCTGACTTATAGAGCCCAATACACGTGTTTCGAGCTTGACGCTCTCATCAGTCGGGCAATCGAGTGTACAACACTTTGGGTTCGGTGATAATTTCACGTGACATACAGTGTAAAATGTGCACCGTCACCTACTTTTACCATAGGGAACCGAGCACACTGAGCGCCCCCGAGAGGATTGGCTAAAGACGAAGGATACCGCCCGACTGATGAGACCGTCAAGGTCGAAACACGTGTATCGTGCCCTATAAGTCAGCTCATTTAACAGACCACATGACATGTTGGCTGAAATAATGATGACGAGATATCTATCACAACACTTTACATCTATATTCGGTACTCTTCGGTTTTAAGGGCAAACGAATATTCGACCTCATTCGTTGTAAAAGTTTTTTCATAGGAGTGTTAGTAGTCATTCGAAAGCTTAAATCTCTGGCAACAGCTCTACGTAACCGGTTTTTCAAAACATCCTTTTATAACGAAAGCAAAATAGAATTTTATTTTGAATCAGCGCGTGCCTTCATTATTATCACGCATATACGAAAACGTGGAAAGCGCGAATGTTGAGAGAAAACTTCGTAGTAACTGAGTCGATCGCTTCAAATGGAGTTTCTTTCAAAGCGGAGAAAAAATTCCTAATTGAATGACAAGTTTGACCTCACATCACGCTCCACCTACTCCCCACCCCCAGTAGGTTAGCCGGTAAGCAAGACGCCGAGTATACAGAACTTGATCTTATTTTAAGCATAATTTTATTTTTGATTTACAGCTTTATGAAGGAGTGTTTTGAAAAACCGGCCACTTAGGGCTACAGTCAGAGATTTAAGCTTTTTGATAATTTCTAGCACTCCTATGAAAATTCTTGGACGGCGAATGAGGTTGAATATTCATTTGTCCCCTTATAATTGAAAAGAACCCTATATTCTTTCCCTTCTGAGCCTTTATGTAGCAATCTGGATGATTAGGTTGGATTTTGGACTACTACATATAAGCTCAGTGGTGTATAGTAGAAATAGCAATAATGTAAGTGTACATATACGTACACAGGCTTCATAATATTTTATACTATATTATATCATCTTTTCTAAAATACACAATATATGTAGCGATGGGGCAAGGGGGAGCGCTGATCGAGTGGTTAGTGATGCAGGCTATCAGGAAGCCAACAGGTGCTCTTTCAACACCCCCTCTCCAGATTCACTTGTAATCAGTCGACGAACGCCTTAGCTTGAGTTCTTCAATAATTCTTAGGAGGAGATTTTATAAATGACAGAAAGCAAATATGATATATTAAATATACTAGCCAAGAGCAATCGAGTGTACAAAACTCGTGTTTGGTGATATATCCACTGGACACAGAGTGTAAAATGTTCGTCGTCGCTAACTCTTAGTGTGGGGACTGGAGCACCCATACAGGATCGGCAAAAAAGCTCAAAGGGTAACTGCCCGACTGACGAGGTCGCAAGATCGAAACACATGTATAGGGCTCTACAAGTCAGCTCATTTGACAGATCACTGACATGAGTGGCTCAAAAAGATATTGTCAGGCTATTGAAATTTGAGCCGTGATCTTTGAAAAACATTCGAAACGAAAGATATGATATGGAAAGCAAACCGATTGTCGATAATTGCAATGTCGTAAAGGCTATTCCTTATGAACAATAAGACGGTTTTGTTAGTATTCCATCGACTAGGAATCTTGCATTGTGACAGGCAAAGGGTGAAGACCTAAGTCATTGTGATGATGAAAACTGAGAAGAGATTTTTCACGTGATCAGTGCTTATCCTCTCTGAACAAAGTATTGTTCGATTCTTTACCAAGGAAACAACATGTCAAAAAATCTGTCCTCCTTTATTTTAAAATGACGATTAAAGGTCGTGATTGTTGAAGAGATCTGCGTAGTAATCATGAATGAGTTTCTCCGTTACCGTTGTAAAAGTTGTAAGTGTGCCCTCAGGACATTAGAATGCACTTGGTTATCGAATTGACATAGCTTTGATGAGCTCTCGTGATTCCACGTTGGCGTATCGGCTCGAGTGTTTCTGGAGGCAAACAAACGTTTTTTGATGACTTTCGGACTACATGCTCTCACAGTGTTAGCGTGAACTTGTTGGATTAGCAGCTGGTCGTATTCTTTGTCGGTACTGTTGATGACGGTGTTTTTAGGAGCCGACTGTTGATTTCAATATATCTCAGTTTATTGTAATTCATGGATTTCGTATTTCAAATATGACGGCTTCCTCTCCTTTTTAGAGAAAAAAAATTGGAATGTTGCACCAAGGAGACGATAGTCTAGTCTCGTGTAGAATTTTTGAGCAGCAGGGACATCGATTAGACAGAATTTCTGATTAACTAACATGTGGTCTTTTGTTATGTTACCTTTCATTGGGTGACTTCCACATCCACCGTTGATAGTGGGGACTTCTAGAATTGTGGGTTACTTTAGATGATCTGATCGCCATGCTAAACTCAGAAACTCACCCTATTCGTTCCATAATAGTCCGTGGGCCCCAATTGACGTTCTTTAAGGGTTCTAGATCCAATTTTCTCGTTCACATCTCCAAAAGTCCATATTGAACGTCTCAACTTCTTCTTTGTCATAGCTTGACGTAACGATGACACGATGACGGTCAAAACCGGCATTGATTCACATCGTTTTAAACGTGTGCATTTGAATCGTGTTGTTAGTTCTTCGATTGAATCATGGGCAAACTCAAAAAACCACCCATGGTCGAACTCGTTTTGACGGGAACGCCAATGCCGCCGACACCTCCACTAACACATGATCCGTTAAGCAGTTCTTTAGTGTCATAGGCAGCGTGAAATGGTTGGTCTCCTCGTTTTAGCCAAGCCCATGACGTCATACCTGTCGTTTTTAGGCAGCATTATCAATTCCTTCATGGAGGATTCGTATGCCAGTGTACGTGCATTAAGAGCAGATCATCAACTCAGTCCATCTGATTTTGGCAGTGTGGTGTGGCCTCGGGATTCTAGCAACCTCTCCGTACTCGTTCTTTCCAAGGTCGCCTTATCGCAGACTTTTTTGGTTAGGGGAATGAGGCCTCTTTCCTTTACTGTGCCAGCGTATAGCGTGTTGAGCTCTGAACGTGGGGTTCGATCCTCAGATGTAGTTTACCAGTCCATCCCACATTGTTAGGAGCACGTTTTTTTTTATTGGAAGCGACTCCTCCGTTCCCATGGTACTTCTCAGGCGATTGATTGTAGGCTTTTGACCAGTCGGCTTTGTAAATATGAAAGTATATGCCAAATTGACGCTGCAGGATTACGTTTCATTCAAAAACCACCTGTGCCTCTGTAAAGTTTATGATCACGTTTAATTACCATAATCCACCGTTTCGACACGCCGCCTGCCTTCGCGGCTACCAGGCAGAGATTCCTCTATGAGTTAGGCCTATAAGAAAAAAGAATTAGCTTGTTAGTAGTACATTGCAGTGTATTTTTGAACGACTCGCCATCAAATTTTATAGTTGTGATCCCAGCACTTCCAGACTCGAATCTTTTCCTCGCATGCAACTTCCACTGAAATCTTCAAACATTGCGCGTGTTTTCTCGACTGCTGCTTGAGGATTTTGTCTTCATGGATGTCATAGAAAATCGGTCGGGCAGATCTCTTTGCAATATTGAGGATAGCCAGGGCGGGGACTTCTCAGGTGACTACAAGAGAGTTTGGGGAGGGGATCGAGCCAGCAGTGTTTCCTGATAGCTCGCATCACAACAGCTCGGTCGCCCCTTTTCCTGTCAATGTACAGTACCTAAATTCAGTGATATAATACGACACAGCATATCACTCACATAGAGAGGGGCAGTGCTCATGCTTATAAATATGATAATAGCATATAAAATATTGCACTATATGCCTATAATGATGTGTAATAATTATTATATATGTTAAACATAATGTTGGGTTTTCAGTCATAGCAATCATTGCTTTTACTGTGGGCTTATAATCTGAAGTTTTTATCTCATTTCACTGTTTTTCTCAATCTTTGAAGGTATGGTGCTTTTCTTATTGAAGTGTTAAGTAGGAGGAAATTTTCATCCTGTGCTCTAATAGATTCGCAAAATTGTTTTTTTTTTCTTGTGCTGAGCAACTCTTTTCCTTTTAATCATAGTTACCATAACTTTAGCGTCGCATCCATTGTTTAGGAAGTAATTTCGAATGCTGATTGAATATTACTTTGATTTATATGTTTGTTAATTCAATGTCATCAAATTCAAAGTTGTTCTAAGTGTGTAACAATTTAATCGGAATGATTTCTAACCTTTCTTGAACGACGTGCGTCGTTTTTGATACAAGAAATTTTAGCGTTTTTTTTTTGCTGGACAAGGTTTTTCATTACTAAAATCCTGGTAGTTAATCAAAAGCTGAAATCTTGGCATTTGTAATTCCATGCTTGATTTTTGAGAAGGCTTTTTGATCCACTGTAGCAGCGAACGGAATTATGTTTCATACTCGGAGTGCTTCATTTGCACGGCTAGACCCTGTGGATGGCTTTTCACCAGACTATACTAATATTCATTCAGTTGCACAAATCTCTATGATTTCGAAGCTAAATTTGTTTCTTGTCGAAGATTTTATATTGCAATGTAGGAGCAGAAAGCGAATCACGTTTCACACTCGGGAGTTTTCTTCGCACTAAGATTCATAGTGAACACGAAGCATATGAGCGTGTAAAGAAATTCGTGAAGTACCAGATTAGTACGATAAACCTAAGATTTTTCTATGAAGAAAAATACTCATCAATTGTGAAAAAACGCTTATTAAAATAAACAAAATTGTGCGCCGCTTGCAAAAATCGACCTACAGCCGACCATAGAGAGTTAAAGTTATTTGTTTCCATTATGTGGATTCCAACGACTGAAATTGAATTCTCAATGTTGATATATTTTTGCGATTTCAGGTGCAATCCTACGGCCGAGTTGCGCTTCTAAAACGAGAGTCAACAGAACCTGTTCCGCCTGACCTCGTGACAGCAATAGTAACGGATATTCGAGTTTTACCACCAAGTTCAGCTCCTGCGGTTCTAAAGGCAAAGGCTCTTGATTTGGAGTAAAGTTGTTCTCGTTGTTGTTCTTGTTGTTGTTGTTTTCTTATGGGCCAGTGATATTGCCAGGATTTCCCAGGATCGACTTCAAATCAACGTTGACATTGTTCAATGTATTGTTCAGTGTTTTCTTCTTGAAAAGTTTTGAGACAGTCAATACAGAGTTCTGTCTGGTGTATACTTCCCTGTTTTGGGAATTTTGCTTCCTAACATCACCTCACGTGTAAAAAAGATAATTTGATCGCATCATCCATCCATGTGAATTCGACCAAGTGATTTCATGTGAACTCACTGAGTCTCATGGTAAATGGTTAGTACGTGGGAAGCGGTTTTGAAAAGGTAAGAAGTTTGGATGTCGTGGTTCTTCTGCTAGGGTTGTGGAGTTATTTGGCAGGGTAGGCTACATTTAATTTGACCTTCCCAGGCTCTGAAGAAGGCCAAATTCCAGACAGTAGTCTATTGAGCTTTGGCATTAGCAATCTCTCGTCATACGTAGAAGAAAGCACTGACTTATGTCACTGTTAGTCTTGCGACCTTCTAATGCAAAGACAAGTGTTGGTCGCTACATGATAATTTCTTTCGTCGTTTTGAATTTTGGAGTAATCTATTCTCGGTGATGTTTTTGCATTGAAATATAAGCACCAACTAATGTAATATTCTAAACTCTGTTCCATTGATGAGAAGGTGATAGTACAATTGTAAGCAACATCTTGGATAAAGCCACAGTTCTTCTATGCCAATGATATGGAACGGAAATATGGAAACAAGTCAATGGTGGTCGTTTCGAGGAAAACAATCTTTCAAAATCATCCAAACAAATATCCCCTTCGCTACCTTATTGCTTGTCAACTGTTATGTGTGCCAATTATGCTCAAATTTGTGAGAATAGGATATGATATTCGTGCCTTTGATAGTGCTGATGAGTTCTTTTTGACATTGCTGCTGTTGACTCAGGATTACTGTCCTCCTTACGATGCTTAAATCTTTGTGAAAATGATTTATTGTGGTTGAAATCACCCGTTCATAAAATCGTACAGACACATGATTATACAGACAAAATGGTTGTTTTTACACTGATTGTCAGTGGTTGTCGAAATTGTGTTGTAAGAAGGCTGTCATCATAAGAACAACAGATACGGGTAGACCACCGACAGCTATATTCTGCGTAAATGCGATCATCACTGCTGATGTTGACTTGTCAGCTTCTAAAAATTTAGGCTGGCTATCTGATAATTTTTTCTTGAATATGGGCATTATGTTTGTCTATCATTTTCGCCCATACCAAAAGTTCTGGTGGTTTTTATGTTTTCAACGATTCGTGGAAATTTCGATGCAATTCCGCAGTAGTATGGATGACGAGCGATAATTAGGAAGTTCAAAGTAGAGCTCTACCAATTATGCAGGTCAAATACTCTATTTGACTTCTACAGCCTAGGTATAGGTATAATCATAACTCTGGCTTCTTATTAGAATACACTCATGAAACACTGAAGTGCTAATTAGCATATTTCATACAAAATCTCACCTAGTTGTAGTTCGTGACTTTGAGCGACTACACCAACTTCTTTCGGTGGATTGGCTGGCGTTGGCAAGCGGTAGGTTTTGATATCAGAGCAGACTGCCGGCCACCTGATACAATGTAATACAAATACAACTCTTCAAAAGTCTAATGAAGTGTGTTTCTTTCGACGTATACACATGCACCATAAGCATATGATTGTGTAGAGGAAATAGTGATGTTTCAAACTATCAAAAAAACTAGAGTGATTTTCTCTGGAGACTGCGAAGAATTTTTAATCAAAGAAAATCGCGCTTTTCGGGACGGCAGTAAAAATTGCATTTTCGCTCAACTGGCACCACATAAAGTGTACCATTCCTGACGATTCAATTCGTTGCCTTTTAATTCTGATCATTATGTTAACTTTTCTACACTGACCGAATGCAAATATCAGCACCACTGCGTAATAAACGAGCATTTTTTCTTGATCTATTAGAGTTTTATATGCTCAAAAATATGGGAGGATATGTGAAAAACCACGGAGTATCAAAGTAATGAAGTAGACTCAATATTCCTTTTTCAAAACGCAGGAAACTCTTAACTAAATAACAAAAATCGCGCTCCGCTTGCGAATTGCTATGCGCACAGCGGTCTTAACTGCCGTCCCAAAAGGGCAGCGATGACTAATCACTTCAAAGGGGAATATGGAGGCACTACCTCACACTCTTGAATACTTACAAGATTTTACTCGTTGTCTGGAATAGGATTTACCGATATGAATCGACATTTACATATATATTTTGATCCAGAGATTTATTTTGTCAGGTAGGGCTCCCTTACTACACGTTTTATGTTCATAGAATAGCCTGCTAATCCATATGTAGTAGTCGTAGATGAAAACGACCGATAATCCACGCTCAATGATTCTTTAACATATTCGGACGAGTTTGATAATCAATCCAGAAATCCAGTCCCATTGCCCGCTGTGAGGCTTCGGAAGTGCATGATTTTAGGAATATATCAATTTTTCTAGAGCGCCTTAGAGAAGCGTCGAAAGCGCGATATCTGTATGACCAAAATAAGTCTATATTTTCAGTGGGACCTGAGAAAAGTAGGTCCTGCTGAGTTTTTTTAAGACAGTCATCCTTTTATTCAGTTTCTGGAAGGACGAAGAAAAAGGGTACTGTTCTATTGTGGCGGCGCCACTTGATGCCTTCGGTAGAAACGTATTTTTTACTTTTGCGAAACGTTTCTGTAGTTTATCGACAGCTCAAATCAAGTGAATTTCAACGGCATGTTTAAAATCTCAAATAGCTCATTTTTGGCGCCGTACTAGTCAAAAAAAGATTTCGTTTCTAATTCAAAGATTTCCCACTGATAAAAGTGGTACTACTATATTATGGCGGTGCACTTGAGGCCTTCGCTAAAAGCGTATTCTTTGCTGTTATCTGACGAATGTATGACTATCCGATAGCTTGAATCAAGTGAATTTTAAAGATTTATTTTATTTCTCATAGTGCTTGTTTTTAACGCCGTACCAATCAAAATGAGATTTTGTTTCACATTTGAAGATTTCTCGCTCGATAGAAGTTTTTTCGTAACACAATTATAACTATTAGATAGAGCAAATCTCTCTGATTAAGCAAATGTGTTTGGTCTTTGTTATTACAACTGTACACACATTCCAGCCGACTAGAAGTGCTTACTGAGTGTGAAGCTCAATATTCTTTCGGTAGTTACAAAGCTCGAAGAAGTCCTTTCCGAAAGCCAAATATACCAAAAGTTTGATACAACAAAACTTATATCCAGTGAGAAATCTTTGAATGAGAAACAAAATCTTATTTTGACTCGTACGGCGCCAAACATAAGCTATCAGAGAAATTAAACATGCCATTAAATTCACTTCATTTGAGCTATCGGTAAACTACATAAATGTTTTGCAAAAGTAAAAAATACGTTTTTACCGAAGGCCTCAAATGACGCCATCATAATAGAACAGTACCGAAAAAAAAAGAATACAGACCAGTAAACGGCACTAGATTGGTTTTTTGAAAAAATCATTGTTATGAGAACATTCTGACCTGCTAATTACGTTCATGTCAAGCGCCATTTTTTCCATACTGGCAAAGGAACGTCGTGTCAGGTCAATGACGAGATTCGCTGTGACGAAATCGCACCGACTAGCGATCGCCGGAACATCGCAATGAAGCGTGCACGTCACATATCTACGATAATCACTTGGAAATTTCTTACTTTCCATTCTGTTTAAAATGTTATTTTCGAAATTTCGAAGTCGAATGCTAACTTCCATGTGAAATACGGCAAAAATTTTTGTTCTAGCAATATATTCAGTGTATAGCACTTGCGCTATAAGAAGTTTTTCACTACATAGGACCGACTGGGGTACTCTTGCACGCGATAGGGAAAAGTGGAAGAGTTGCTGGTACCCGGTCGAGTCACTCGACGATCAACGGGACGACAGATGATACAGGTGAAAGAAGAGTACGTGCTGCTGTCAAAATCCCTTTATTAAAGAATAACTCTTTTGGTTGATAAACTTATTATTCAAATGGGTGATGAATTGATGCTTCCTTCTTTCTGATTGTGTGTAGTTGCAAAAAAGTATAGGATCTTTTCACCTTATCTTCTTTTATCCTCAGGGTATCATAATTATTCAAACCCCGAACCCTTCATACAATGTCCGTTGGTGATCAATTGAGTTAGTCACTCGATATAGTGCTTTTAGACGAGGAAGGTAGATTCACTTGTGATTTAAGGTGATGCGTAGACTACATGTTCGCCTGTATAGGGGTCAGTTATTTAGATAGCTCTTAAGACGCCTAAAGAATTATACGCGTTTGTTTGGTCGTTTTCTATTTTTAAGTTTATATTCAAACAGCACTGAGAACAATCTGAAGAAGGAACGAATGAAGAGATAAAAAGTAAAGTGAATTTTGAGCCCCCTTATAAGTCACCTGTGCATTGTTCTCAAACCTCGTTTTAGTTTAGTTTCCCAGTTTATCTCGCTCTGCTTTTTTTGCGCATGAACCTCAAGTAACGTTCTTGATACATCAAGAGATTATCATGCATGTGCAGTCTTTTGAAGATGAATCGAGGTGCTGTTACTTCAATATGGCGTTTAATACTCATTAGGCCTTGTTTCGATCTCGCTTGGTCAGCTAGGCCTTCCATTCCCTAGGATTTGTGCAATTAGTGCAGGTTTTCTCGAGCTTTCTTTGATCAACAATAAATAATTTCTGCCAAACCCCTGGCGTGTTGTCCTAGGATTCTAGGAATAATCTATTATACGAGTGAATAACGATGTCGAAGAAGATATAGAAACATGATGGGAGATGGAGGAAACGATTTTGAAAGAACTGTGAGATTGGCAATGATAGAAACATGATGGGAGATGAGGAAACGATTTAATTGAAAGACTGGTGAGATTGGCAATGCTGGCGAGTCTTTGCAGCGAGGCAGCCCTTGGGTTTGGCGCGTGTTGTTCTCGTGGTAGACCCACTGCTCATGCTCAATGATCGACTCCAGAAAGTTCTGCCTGTGTGGTCGCAGAAAAAAACTTTTATTTATGGTCACACGTACAGCGCGGTTGTGGTCGGTCAATGCATGGAGTATCCATTAAGACATCAAGTAGTCGAAGCCCATTTCGATTTGATGACGAACGACGATGCTATAGCTTTATCCAAGTATCTAGCTGAAGCTGCTGAAACATTCTCCAACAAATCACAGCCTTTTGGTAATAATCCGATCTTAGATAGAAAATATTAAAGAAACTAATATTACGAAAGAAATTATGGGGCAGCTGAATATCACTAATGGAAGAAGATCTGATAAAGCAGTTGCTATTTGCTTTCGTTTTTTGAGAGATAGAAATGTTGCAATGTAATGCATAATCGTATCATTTATCTGTCGTTTAGTAAAAATCATGATGTTCTTCTTCATTGTTTCTGTATTTGTCCCCTTATTGTAAGGAAATAAGCTGGACAATATTGTTTCTTGGCTCTGATCCCGTCCTAAGAGGTCTATAGATTACATCTTTCTTACCTTAATATGGACGACACTGCGGTACTACCGTACACATGTGGATGATTAACCATGTCTCACTGAGGCACTCTCGAGAGGAGAGAGAGCAACTCTTCGCCCGTGACTACTACGACATTCAAAAGAAAATTAGCACTGACTCGCAACTTTGAGCCAGATATTGTTCAGCACGAGTCGAATCACCGTTCAAAGCAAGGTGTCGGAAATTATTGATGAGCGACGTGACAGCATCGTGATGTCGAGTACAGGATTTGATACAGTCCGTGTTTGAAATCACCTTTTCGAGACACGGAAATTTGGCACGGATTGCTGAAATACGAATAGAACGTCCTCTTGCGCATATCTTTTTTTTCACCATACAGTCACCGCTAAAAACAAGAGAAATTATCTGGGCTATATGACTGAAGTAAACACTTCTCTATTAGGATGTTCGAGTTTATTTCTACACCAATCTTCACTTGGTAAATGTGGTTTCATTAGGATACTGACCTAGAAAGCTTGTACTCAGTGGTTGAAGGGTTCTACCGATACATAATGCATGTGATCTGTGGTTCGGTCGCGCACACCAAGCTAATTTGGCCTTTCGGTCCCATGTACTCAATAAACTGCGGGAAATATTGACAAGAGTAGTCTATATCTATCAAGTTTCAAAAGACACTTTCAACAATAGTGTCATTCAGGTAAAAAAAATTGCACAAGCAGATTTTTTGTTGAACTTGTGTTGAACTTATGAGGGAACATCATGTTTTTAAAGGTACTCTTATATTCGGAAGAAGCAAATGGTTTAAAATCAAATTCAGAGCTAGCAAATGGAATATCCTCGTCAATGGAGAGGAAGAATGTAGAAAACTGAAAAAATAAACCGCTTCTAATATTTCCAAAAAGATCTTCAGATTTGGTTTTGCAGTATCTCTAAGCAACGTAAAATTTGAGAAGAATAGAGAAGAATCGTGCCTTCGTAATGGTAAACGCAGTAGTGATCGATAATCTCTGAGCTTTTCATCAATAACTGATGTAAGTAACCGGGCTCACATTTCGACGAACAGTGTTGAAAGTTATGGTAGATTCTGAAACATTTGAAAGTGGCTAAGAAGCTTTGAAAATCTGCAGATGCAGACCTAATCAATTGTATGGTCGTGCACCACCGATGAAAAGTTTTTTTTTTCGAATCATTATCGAAATAAATTCTAGGCTTAAATTTTTTCTCGGGAAGCTCGGTTGAAAAAATTTCATCCCAGTGCGTTCGTTTTGAAATACCTTTCACAACTCACTTGCAGGAATTCTCAAAGAATGTCGTATTTGAGAACGCGACGAGGAAATCATTATAGTTCAGCTGAAAGTGTTTGATTTATAGAAATATATTTTTATCGAAAAGGAAGTTTTGTTGCTGTCCACTTTACCTGCAGTAGTGATGCCGTTTTAGCGTTGCCCAATTGACTTCTTATTTTTTCGACAAATGTGAAAGCACATTGTCCAACGCACGAGTCCGGATGTGCACCTTTTGGACTGAAACTAGTGTAGTTTACAAATTTCCCAAAAAGAAGTGAAAACAACATTGTTTACAGCGTGTTTCAGTTTGACTCCCATCTTCTCCATAAGGCTAATCTGTTCATCTTCATGATAACACTATCCTATTCCTTCCACTCTAAAGATGAATGTAAGCCGAGACGATAAAAGAGCATGTTTATCGACGCCCGTTGGTTGAATGCCTGGCCGTCGATCAGTATGCACACAACCACCAATCATGGACCTTCTGTTCCGTACTTTCGATTATCATTCAATCTTACTGTGTCGTTTCAGAAGTCGAATTACTTTCAGTACTCTCTATAACTTATCAAATAGACATTCGTAGAGTGAAAACATAATCACATGTTTTTAACCCGTGAGTATGTCAGAAGTTAATTTCGTGCTTGATGCGATTAAAATCTGGGTCAGATGATTTTTTTAAAGGTGTAATGGAGGTGGTTGACTGATTGAATTGTGGATAACTTGATCTTTCCAGGCTCTGGAGAAGACAAACTTTCGAAACGTCAGCTGTTTGAATATAGATTAATATAACACATCGCGCGCTCATGGCTCACCAAGCCATCCATCTCTCCGGAGTCAGTAAATTAGTACCAGACTGGTCTCAAGATTGCTTGGGAGGATAAGCAGCACTGACTCGGTGCAACAGGAGGCTACCGCCAGTCATTGTAAAGGCCAGATATGCATTCAATACCTCAAATGAAGTTTGATATTGAAGAAAAATGCATGGCGCATCCCTCAGGGATGGATCAACGCCAAGCGCTTTATCCTTTTTATCCTTTAACACCTCGTGTCTGGTTTATAAAGAGATCAGGTTGAGAGCCTACTCTATGGTGTATTAAAAGTAACAGTCTTTGATGAGTGCACTTACTGTCATGAAAGTGAAGGATTGTAGAACAGATTTGTCGATTTCTTCAAAGGCTTATAGAATTTTTCTACAGCTTCATTTTAGTTCTAGGTTTTTCAAGATCTGAACTATCAAAAACCTCAACACAAACTCGACGGTTACACAAATTTTAGCACCTTTACAGAACTGTCGAACTCCGTTAGCATTGCAGGTGAGATATTAGTGTGGATGATAAAGATAGAGAAAGATCTGTGAATTTGGAGGAAGGCAAAATCTGATCACTGTAGGGTGAGAGGATTTGGGTATTGTTGGCAAAGAGATGCAATTGTGTGTGACTCCTTGGGTCTCATATGGTACATAAATAAACCATTGTTGGCAACGTCGCGTGCCGCGCGTCAGGATTTCTACGGCGCGAGCAGCAATGGAAATGTGCATGTTATCTGTTGAATTTAGGTCTTAAGAAGACAGTATTACTAGTGAATGATAGAATATCGCAAAAGAGACATCTATTAACGTGCTTTTTGTTATAGAGAACGCCTATGTGTCGAGAAATCTTCTATATCCGTCAAGAAAACCACATCCTTTCAAAAAGGTGAACTATTATCAGCTGTTATATTATATTTGTTTCTCTTCTTTTAGTTTGTTTTTGTAGTAGTTCGGCAGCTTTAGGAATTACAATTTCGAATTAAACTTGGTTTGTGAAAGAACTTTCATGGTACGTTTTATTAGCTAAAAACGTTTTTCAATCGCAGTCCATTTTTCCAATTTCACAGCGCACTTTCTGATAATATAAAGCGAAATTTTGATTGCGGACTTTGTCATTATAAAAAAATAGAGTGTTGTTCGAGAGACTTATGAAAAGTATTTTTAGTGTAAAGAACTCCCAGTTTTTCTAGAAAGTTCCACTTTTCATTATGAATTGTGTGGGATGCAGCCGCACTGTATAAAACGTGGTCGTTTTCCTTGGCTTTTTCCGAATACACGATTTTAATAGACTATAGCTTCATATTTTAATTCAAGTCACTTCCACAACTCTATAGAGACGTGAACTTTTGAAGTTTATTAATAATAAAAAGATCTTTTGAATTGTCGATGAAGCGGTTTTGTGCTGCAATGTTCAGTATCATTTTGAACGAACAATTCATAGTTTTGCAATTTTTTGACACATTTCAGCTAATAGTCTTACTGAAGTCTCTTTCATCATATCTTGCCATTTACTGCCGATAAAAGTTCCTTTTGTAACGATAAAAATCTAAATTCCATCAGAAAATTACTACATTGCTACTGGAACGTGCTGCGCTCACCGCATAATCCCGCTGCCTGCCGCATGTAAAATCAACTTGGGACTGAACGGGTTAAGTTTTTGGTGCGACAGGAGCACGCCGCACGCGGCGAGCAATCTATAGTGCTGAGTGGTTAATGGTGCCGAATGCGCCATGACGGGGCTAGCGGCGCGCCCCTGTCCTACACAAAGGGTTAAATCAATATGCGTCATTATGAGCCGGAAGATTGATATTCGAAAATGAAAGGTAAAGACAGCTATTTTTTTCAGTGTATGAACATTGAAACGAGTGATTAGAATTGAAAATATATTGAGATGTTTCGGATTTGAGTTCGTTTTCAGTACATTCATTATTTCATCGCGTTGATGCAAGCATGTGCTTATTATTTCTCGATTTAAATTTTTGAACCGCGTAATCTGCCGGGTTTCTAGGATTTTCAAAGCTGCTGTTGTTTCGTGAGATGTTGCTTGTGTATGAGAACGAAAACTCGCCCAAAACGGCGAGTCTTTCCGGTGCGCAAAACGATGAAATGCGAAAATCATCTTGTCCTTCACTTTAGCTTTTGATCGCCGACATCGTGGAACGAGAAGATGAAAGCTTGTGAAACAGGTTAGTTGAAGAAGCTGAAGGTCACACAATAGTGTTGAGGTGAACATTCCACAGAACCAGAACTCGGTCTCGGTGGGAGTTTTGAAATCCTGAGAACCCAGCTGTTTATTATATCTTTAGATTCATGGGTGGATGACTGTCATATCTGTGTAAGCACCTGCTCTTCTTCTATGAAATCAATTATAACATATCTCACCTAACTGTCGGAATCCGCTGATCCATCATAGTAGGAGCATTGTCGAAAGCAGAAATTATTATCGGTAGCATAAATGCCAGTATCATTGCTACATGAGTATATTCTTAGAAAGACAAACAATTCTATATCGTGTGACATCAACGAATGATGCAATGAAACGATAGAAAGAAAGGAGAAAAGTAGAACGTAATTTATAGATAAAAGAGTTATATCTATGAAGTATGCAGTCTTATATATTATGCACTCAGTTTGATGGAGAAACAAAATCGTTTGATCAAGAACATGAGGAAATTTGTGTAGACGTTTGCTAGGCGATTGAAAGCTGCGAACTGGACTTTATAATTAATTTTATGTTTGGAAATTGAACGTTGAATATATTCCAAGGTTCGATGAAGAACAAAGGAGAAGGACTGGGTGAGCTATATAATGAAAGGAAGAAATAGAAGGATTGATCAAAAGGAATAGAAATATAAGGGAACCAAGCGGGACAACTGCTATCATGGCGAAATCGTTGATGAATCATTCTATCTGTAACTTCTGTTTCGTATATAAATAGTGAAGAGGTAACAAGTAAAGACCAATTCTTTTGCTTTCGCAATGGGTTTGGAAGAGTTCTGAAGTCAGAATATGTCATAAATAAACGTATTGCCAAGGGCGTATTGAATGGAATGATTAAGAGATTTTTATTACACGCATGGTCTTCGCTCCGACCACACCCAGTACCACCCAGGCCTCGCATATTTCAGGAATCAGAAAATCAGCATGGAATTCAGCTGAGTAAAAATCTCTTCAAATTGCAAAGATTGCTGAATATATGTCTTAAAAACTTCAAAGCGTAGGAGACCTATCGTAGAAATCTATGGGAAAAGCGGTTGGACCAGAATTGATAGACGAAAACTAGACCAAAATCTTCAAGTAAAGCCGCCGAATTCACACTCGAACTTGAATACTGACGTGAATGATAGATGTCAGACAGCTAAATGATTGAAAGAAGTGATGAGAGATGAACAATATGTGAGGACGTGTCACTGTAAAAAGTTCGATGTTAATGATAGGAGCGTTGATGTCAAATCTTCAATTATGAGGGCTTACTCAAAGAAACTACTTCTACTTTTTTTGAAGCTCAGTTGTATGTGAACTTTAGAAGGACATTGTACCGTCTTGAAACTGGAGTAGTTTTTGTTATCGAGCTTTTATACCAGTACTCAATCTCGCGCTGTTTTAATCAATTTGTTAGCTAGATAAAAAGAAGCGAACCTTCAAATAGCATGATAACATGTTTTGAGCAACTTGTTATGAAGCCTGATATGGGCACTTGTAGAGTGCTAGATAGGCGCCTCTCCTTCCGGACTCATCAGTAGCAAAATTTCCCTCTGTTCAGTCAGTTCTTTGGGGATATATCCCTGTATGAAGGAATCGGCGGTGAATAATGGAGCACCACAGGAGGAAGTTTGTCAACTGGTTTGCGAGGCTCTATTATTCGGCCCCGATTCCTTCATACAGGGGTTCTATACCCAAGAATCAACTGAGCCGAGGAAACTGTGCTCCTGATGAGCCCGGAAGCACAAAACAGGCGCCTGTCTAGCACTTTATGAGTGCCCATATCAGACCATAGCAATCGGCTCAAAACATGTTATCATGTCATCAAACTATTATTGTTTTGTGTGTGATCTTTATGAATGATTGAGAGTAGGGTACTTCGAACAGCATCTGGAAGTGTTATCTTTTTTACCATCCTAAGCTCCTCCCGAAGGTATGTGGTAGATGTTACAGGTATTTTTTTTTATCGAAAAACGACGTATTCTCGAGCTAATGTTTTTGATTAGCAATCGTAGAGATAGGTTCAGTCTCTTAAGGTAACTAAATTTCTAGCAAATACCTCTGGTAGTTAAACCGTTCTGGTCGAGGCCTTTATAGCTTCTTCCTCAGATCTTTTAGCAATTCTTCGATATCTCTAAATCTCAATGATTTCGAACTAGTTTTACTTCAAAAACGCCTTTTTATTGCTCTTTGCCAGCAAAAATAAGATTACGGTGCACTTTTGACGTTTTTTTGTTCAGCTACGGTGTGTGGATGACTATTTGATAAAGCTCTATTGCTCATTTGGTAGCTTCAAAAATGATAATTCTACAACTGATTTGTTTCTAAAATGGTTCACACAAGAGAAATTAATGCTACGTTTAGCACTCGAAATTATGTGCACAAAAAGCATATGATGATATAGAGAAAGTTGTGCTGTGCCAAAATATCGGGAAAATCCAAGATTTTCCTTGGAACGGAGAAAAAATGCTAAATAAGTAACGAAAATCTTCTCACTTTAGGACGGCACCTGGGAGCGCTGCGCATATTGCGATTTGAGAGAATGTGATTTCTGATTCATTGAGAAGTTCTTGCTTCGTTTGAGAAAAACGTTTCTAAGTTTTTTTGAATTAGGCTCATATAAATTGATTTTATTCCATCATTCTAATGGTACCAGCTTTTATTTTCGTTTCATACTCCTATTTTGAAACTATGAGAATCCGCTATAGAGCTCAAGCAACTTTCTATTTACTTAGTGTGTAAAGTAAAAGCATTTTAGCTCTTACAGCTCTCGATGGAGACCTTACAAAAACCAAGTTCATCTCAGACATCATCGAGATCAAAACTGCCATATGGTCACTGAAAGCCTAGTGAGAGACCATTTACAGATCCCAGCGGAGTGAACAAAGCAAACCAGGCGTCTAACATAATTTTATTTCTGCTGCCTCAAGGCACTGAAAGAAGGCGCCAGTGGCCGATTGATTGTGATGCTCGCTGAGGCGCACGTGGAGCCGAGCTCCAGCCCCAACTCTCTTCGGCAGCAATAACAACGCCCTATGGAACGCCGCGGCCAGGTTATCCTCAAGTTTGCAAGGAGACTCGCTCAATCAGTATTTTACGCCGTTCAAGAAGAAGGCGATAAACGATTTGAATGTTAGACGTACTGGGATCCGCACAGTGAGAATAAGACACTGTGATGACCGGCCAAAGATGACTATGCAAAGTCCAACAGAAAAACTGTGTCCGGGGAAAAAGGCTTATAAATGATTATGGTACGAAAACGTACTATGACGTCCCGAACGGGTTGATTATTCTGAAAAGGTAAATGTTATAAAATTATTTTGGCATAAATTTCAAACATCATAAATGTTAGTGAATATCTTTAGCCATATTTGCTGGGTTTCTTTTCTGTTCAATATTTTACCGGTCGGGCAAGATTGTCTTTTGTTGAAGTGCTGAAATGGTCTTGCCAGGGCGTCCCCAACTCGAACCTCTTGTAAAACGGATCTCAGGAAGATTTTCTTGCTTGTCAACAGGTAATCCGGTGTATGGTGATAAATTTTAACATTCCTTTAGTCTTGGATGGGCTCTCCGATAGAAATTCCTAAACATTCAGCTTACGAGACTTATTTAAGCAAGTGAATTCACCGATTCAGATCGCAGTTCGACACGTAGGATTACCGTCAGTGACGATGGGAGGTAAACTATTGTAGGACCATACTGTTGGCAGTGACAAAATTTGCAAAGGTAAGACGCTGGATGAATGCTCCAAAGTAATTTAGATAATGATTTTCGTGAATAGGAATGGACGTAACGTGTAAATGACATCAGAAAGACTGCAACATCAAAAAGTGAAGAAAATAACAAGCATTATGAAACCAGTCTAAGATGAACGATAAAAGAAGCACTTCGCGATTAAGCCAATAGAATGATTGTGGTGCCTAAGTGAGACTGGGCGGACTGTCTTCTCAAACGGGAACGGCTGAGACCATCGAAGAAATTCAGTGTCTCTTGGACCTCATTACTAAGCTGCTTTATCATTTTTATTGTCGCAATCGCTTTCATTAAAATTTTCGTGTTCTACTGAATATTTTGAAATACCATGAAGTATCGAAACAGTGACTGAGTGCATATTCTGCCTAAGCGATGACTTTGTGAGGCCTAAGAGTGCATCGAGTCAATATTATATCGCCTCAGACTACTCTGTTCACTAATTCTCGATGGATTGAAGCTTCGGTTTACCTAGGATAGGTGATCAAACTAGCGACCAAATATATATGCATCGCAGGGGAATCTTTAGTCACAGCGCTACATCTGAGCGCTAAAATGTTGCTATGAACGCTTCATATGCCATTGTTTCGATGGTCCGAGGCTAATATGGCAGAATCAAAAGCTGATGAAGGCGAGTTCAGTCAGGTTACAATTCGTTATTGAGAATCACAATAAGATTGAAACTGGCGAAGATTTGAAATGGTAAGATTGATAGATGTAAATTCGTGAGATAGAAAGGTCAGAGCACGAGATAGCATGCGCTTATCGAACAGCACTCAAGGTCGGAATGACATTTGAGTTTGCTGTTGTTAGCATTGGTCGGCTATATACGAGGCGGTTTACAGTATGGCGGAAAGCGATCACTGACGTCTAGAGTAGCTAAAAGAATCCAGTTTTATCTATTCGTTTTGCTTTCACATGCACACTTGTACATTTTCGTCTACAAGCGAATCGTGTCTTGGCACATTACAACGTCTAAGTCGGTAACGATACTCGACAACATCCACACGATGTCCTTTCTTTGTCGATTTGACATCCGTTCGCCACCACTGATGGTGTCTGACGGTTCTTGTTTGAAACTGCTTCGTTTTTGAGTTTTTCCTGGGTTCTCAGCACCAACCTGTCATAGGCGTGATTCAACTATCTATGTCTATACAATTCCAATATCTGTTCCTTGGCAGGCAGACACTAAAGAGACGCCTTGAGCTTTTTCAACTAATCGTTCAGAAAGTGGGTGCCATTTAGGTGAAATGTAGTGCAGGGTACAAAATTTGATAGATTATTCGCAGTGTCTTCTATCATACCTCACATTAATAACGCAGAAGAAAGTATCACTGGTTTATATATGTATGTTTGATATTGGCTATTTTGGGCCATATCAGAAGCTGCTTCCCGTGGGAGAAAAATTCTTAGAAAATGGATGAAACAATCGCTGAAGGAGTAAATAACAGTGAAAGTAGTTATAACTAAATATGGATTTTGGCTAAATCTGTTAAAGAAGATTTGCTTTACTTTTTCTTGCTACTACCACATCCAAATACCTTTTTGTCAACAGGATTTTCCTCGTGTATATTAGACTCACTGAAAAGTGCCAACTATCCCCAATAGTCATCATGTCAAAAATCGTTCCTATCCTGCCACCAGTAATGGTTCAGTTACGACGTTGATAAGTAATTTCGGTTAGTGAGTGTCAGTTAGTTCAAGATATCGTGTCGATAAATAAACCAAAGGAGGATTACTATACAAGATGACCATATTTTGGTCAAGAAAAATTTCTATGATGAAAAGCTCCTTCTTCCAATGCTTACGTCAGGAGCAAGCGTCTTCCTTCCATAATGACACTAGAAAATTTGCATCATATAATATTGCAGAAAATAACTCTAGAAACGAAAATAAAATCAGACGAAGCAAGTATCCGAAAAAAAAATGAGGATAACAGATATGTAGTGACTAGAATCTCGTTATACACTGTTGTCCGGTCTTATGAGCCTCCTTTCATTCACTCAGTCGAATCAGTTTAAACACTATGAACTTCACGGCTATGTAAAGCGTTCTCTCTATAAGATCACTCTAGCACAGCTGTTGCAAATTCCAGAGGTAATCATGCTGGATCAGTTTTTTCAGTTCAGTGAAAGAAAAAGGCAAATACTCAAGTTTTTTCAGCCTTCAAACAGAGACGATTGTTTCTGTGAAATCCAGCCAATTTCGAAATGGGCATGTAGATGCTAAACCATTCCATCATAAAAACGTCGCGATCCAACAAACAATTTTCCGACTCATAAAGCACGGTCTCTACCTGCAGTAACGATCGAGGAGCGCCTGATATGTTTATCCTTGGCCTTCAATAAACGATATCTTCCTCAAAACAACGAAAGGTATTGCATTGATCGGAAATCATTGGTAACAGGTTGCCCAAATAAATGAGTGTATAGCAATGCGGGTTTGAATCCCTTCTGATGTCAAACTTTTGCTTATCACTCAGCATCATTGGTTCTATTTGTAACCTCATCACACGTCTAAAAAGAGATTAAATAAAAAGATTTTTGTATATCGATGATAGAAACTCTTAATCAACTGAAGTCAAAATGAAATACAGGAGAAAAATGTCAAATTTTTTGCACTTGTTACATTTTGTATGCTAAAATCCCTCACAGTATTTTTCAATTACATTCCGGAAAAAAATCTTTGGTAATATTACTCTTAGTATAATCTCTACCGATAAGCCTTTACTTTAAAGTGTTATTTGGAAACTATGATAATTCAGTACTTTCTGGTTATTATTCCAACTACTTATTACACTCTTCAGTTATCGTTCACTCATTTATCATCACATTTATCACATCATTCAACAATATATATATATTACTCGTTTCTTTGTACGACGCCTTATCACTTTCATTATTGCGGATCTCAGTTCTTCTAGAAGCTTATTCGTCTCTCGTAATCATTTTATTATTTATAATATAAACAGAAGCATGACAATCTACCAAACAGAAAACTTTTGCTTGAGCTTGAAAATCAAATTTATCTCTCATCGATAGAAGAATCGAATAGATAGATGCAGATCAACGTCTTGAGAAAAAAACAGACCTCTGTTCTCCTTTATCTTATCTTTACAGTTTTCCTTTTTCCTCTGTCTCGTTTTTTCATATTATAGTTATTTTAAAAGAATTTTTACATTACACAAAAGATAATTATTCGAGAAATATCAACAATTGAGATAATGCTTAGTGAACAGCTCACATGGTATGAACTTGTGAAGACAGTAATGGATTTTGTCTGAGTAAATCGATTTTTGTTCTTTTCCCTGGAGAAGGCATTGAGAATTATTTACACATGACCTAAATATGTATCGCGACTACAGTAGTGAAAGAAGCGTGTTCAGAAAAAACCTATGCGGCACATTTCAAGCCATCCCATATCGTAAAATGCAGACGATGGGACGAATGTGAAATGGTTTTATCCAGCCCTAGAAGCAATTCCGCGACCAGAGATCCAGAACCATGTGATGTAATGGGTATGTATGTGCGGCTGATCTTCAATGAATGATGGATTTTCAAAAAGATCAGAACGGTCAGTGTCCAAAAGGAGCTGCTCATCATGTGAGCCAAACGTTGCGGATCATGTTCTTTCTGCTGGGATCATGAAAGTGATTAAGTTGAGTTCGTGTCAGTCTTACTTTTTTGATTGCGAGAAAAGCGATACTGTCGAAAAGCCAGGTGACATTGTATTGCATAAACTTTGTCTTTTAACAACCTTGTATCTGCTCAAATAGAAAACAGTGATTATTTTGATCTTTATCGAGTTTATTATGAAGCAATCCTTGAAATTCAAATGAATCGTTACAACCTTGAAGAAAGCAATACATCACCGACTGATAAGGCGCGCGCCTCTGATGAGACGAGCAGGGCCGCCGTAACGTACGCAAACCACTGACATATCGAACCTCGAAAAGGCTGAAAACATTTGCTCAGGTTACGAACTAAATGTTTATAACGAGTCGATCGAAAAGGCAGTATCTATACAATAAGTGACAACCATGTGCCATCGACTATAAAAAGCCCAGACAACATTTCATGTTGCCACGTCTTAATATACTGTCTCCCCTTTCCAACTATGTTGGCGTTGACTTGTGGGGCGTGTGACGCTGATGAAATGGGTGAGAGTGCTGAAATGTACGTAAGCCACTGACATGCTCAACCTCAAAAACGCTAGAAAGCATTTGCTCACACTATCACCGAATCATTTGTGACATAAGCCTTGGCTCAAGTATATGTCGTACTGAGTCTGTTTACAGATTCGCTTAGAACACATTGAGCACAACTTTGTTCTATCAAAACTTACATGTCGAAAAAGTTTCACAATACTATTGATACACAACATGAACCTAAGACTACTTTTAACCCTTGGCACAGCATCGATGCCGGCCATTCTAAAATACTTGACGTGATTAGACACGACTTGGTGAGTATAAAAATTGCGATCAAGCTCGAACTTAGGTTTGAGCTTACATCGTCACTATTGGAGCTAACTCACCGCATAAGATTTCTTACTGCAACGATTTCCGTTATCTTTTTGTTTGTACATGTGAACGCGCAAATGCGGACTTATCATTTGCATTTTTGAAAACACCAGGAACATAAGCAACGAGTAACGCAGTAAATTGTAACACTGTTGAGTGAAGTATCGCGGTACTATGGACTGCTTTCACGTCCACAAGTATACCATACATTCTACATTAGAGGAATTAGACCATATTTGTCTGTGATCAGCTATTGCATACTCCACTCTATAAGGAAGCTGAAGACGATGTATGATGAAAGTAAGAGAAATTCTTAGCACATCTATCCCAGGATTTTGAGAAGTGACTCAAACGGCCTTGAGCGGCATCTGTAGGGAAGAAATTTCTCAAAGCGCCGATGGTACTTTCATATAGAACTTTAGAGATCGTCGTGGGATGCAGGTGCGAGAAAACTAGCCGATACATTAGAATGGGCACAATGAATGTGATACCGCATCTTTACACCTCCCTTTCTCCCGATATCCTCAACAATGGTTTTGTAGGACTTGTTGACACCAAAAACTTCTGTTTTTATCAAGTTGTTTGGTAGTGATAGTACTACTGAATACGAAGGTGCTTCTTAGTTTTCTTAGGTTCTCTTCGTTGTCTGGCTGTAATGGTAGAACGATATTTGTCGATCTTCTCTATGATTCTTCGAGTATTTGGTAAACTGTTTATTTCTGTTGATTAAAAAGAGTATAGGTAAAGAATCAAGTGTAGCACACCGGATATAGATGCGCTGTAACGCACAAAGGGCCTTAGATTCGATCCTGTACCTCAAGTTAGCCAGACCTCGCCATGTCGCCGAATGGGTCACAAACACTTGGTAGATCTTTGTGCTTTATGAGTCATCTACTTCTTTGTCTATTTATTGTAGTCTTCTGGGCAGCCCATAGTTCCTTAAGAAGTTAGAAACCAGAGAAGGCGAGCAACGTTGCGGGCATTGCCATCTCTTAAATTACACGAGTTTCCTCAGTGACTTTGCTTGCTGTATGATTACAGAATATCCAGGAAATTGGTAGGATAGGCGCAATTTGTACATCTGCTTTATAGTGATTTTTTTAGCAAATGTATCGTGTTTTAATGGACAGCAATCAAAGAATAGCGTTATAATTGAAGTGAGTTCGAAAAATGTATCCTGATAAATAATGCTCTTCGAGTTTCTTTTATTATTCTTCCTCCTCTTACGAATAAAAATGCTACAAGCTTATTTTCTTTTCGGCAAATACAGCAATATCACGTTAAAATTCCAGCCGTTGCGCTCAAATAAAATGTGTTTAATAACCCTCAAAAAGTCTCCTAATGAAGCGATTTTTATGCAACATGAGTGCCCTTCACTTGGATGTCACACCAACGTCACTTCTGTCTACTGGTAAGACTTACTTCTCGTCTTTGCTTGAGTAAACTGTAGAGTTTCCAAGTAGTGGTATAAAGTGTAGTTATAGGTAAAAGAGGTGAGTCGCAGTGACTAAACCTAGTGAGTCGAGCATATTTGGCGGTGATCCCTCGCCCAACTTATACCAGAAATTGGTATTTCAACCAACGCAGACCTCCCAGTAATCAATTTTTATTCCATTCCTATACGACGGATATCAAGTGCCGTAAAAATTACCTAAATCTGTAGCACAGTACTAGAGAAATCTCATTCGATATTCTATTTGTGAATGACCAGCAACTGGAAAGATGTACAACAGAGGTTTCCTTACTACATAGCGCAATTCGAAGTTGAAATCTGCTGAGAATGGATTAGATCCTATATGAAAAATCTCCAGTCGCATCTATGCTATAACTAAGAGTTTGAAAGAAAGTGGGGAAAACGAAGCGGGGTCATTTCCGTGCTATAGAACATGATATGTGGAGTGCTGTGCAAAAACGTTTGCGTCAGCTGAGATTCGAACCCAGATCCCACTCTTTCCGCTAGCATACGCTCCCGGAAAGAGTGAGATCTGGGGTTCGAATCCCGGCTGACGCAAACGTTTTTGCACAGCACTCCACGTATTGGGTATACTATAACATCATACCACTGCAAGTGGCAGTCAAAATAAAAAGAATTCAGACTGATTATAGAACATGACTTCCGATGAATGCCAGTCGGAGAAGATCTAGTCAGAAAATAAACTGTGCATGAATGAGTGTATCAGTTATGCAAGGCAGAATTCTGATTCGCTCTTCCGTATAACTTCGTCCAGATCGTGATCAATACCACCATTTTTTACTACTCTTTTTAGGCTACAAAGGAAGCTCCTCAAGACGAGGCATACCCTGTAACCTCTATCCACTAAGGTGTGGATAGCTATTACACAAGAGATCCAACCACCAGTTGTTACAATTTCTCTAAGCTGTATAATTCTTCCAAGTTCTTGATTATATCTAACAAGGAGAGGTTCAGTAGAGCAATACCATATGCTAAAAGTATTTAGTGGCACGCCTCAAATGGCGGTGATTTCGCTCGTGAGCGGCAGAAATAAAGCGCTTTCCACAGACCTTGGCTTTGCTATTGAAATCTTCTTGACGGTAAAGCAAGTTGCAGTATAAAATGACCAACAAAATAGGTGAAGCGTAACACGTAGATATGCAAAAATTTAAACTAACCAAAGAAATCACGAGCTTATGGAGAACCTGTGGAGTTCAATGATTCTTCAGAAGTGAAGGCCACAACTCACATTTGTCTAGACGTTCAGAACATAATGAAGCAGTTAGTGAGTTTGAAGATAGTGTTTGTGCTGTTTTTACACCGAGAATCGTTCACATTACCAACCGAGCATATGTACAGCATGTTGTGAGACAAGACTGGTACATAACTTCAATCTAAACTGCACAATCAAGTTTTGAATGACTTTTGTTCCCCATTTTCTATCAGATCACATCTAAGTCACAAAATGGACAGGTTACTTTCTGGATGATTTATCACATGGATGTATTCCCAGGTATCGATCAACAGAACAGATGTACAGATACGTATTCAGTCCACATGAATGTCGTCTATTGAAAGTCGAATACGAGAGCAGAGATGAATTTCATAGGCAAAATCTTGAATAATGCAAGATACCTCGATGGAAAGTCGTTGGAATGAGAACAAACGATGTGAAAATTATTCTGTGATCTGAGCAGTTTTTTGAATTGCAGCAACTACGATAGAAAAAAAAGATGTAGAAGTCCTTGGTCTATGTACTAAGAGGGAGAAAGAGGAGGTAGATCAAGTGAGAAAGCGAGAGGGAGGGAAATCAGGAAGATAGAGAAGGAAAAGAGAGTGACACTTTTTTGTGCTTTTCTGACGGTAGGAAGCATTTTTTAAGATTTGATTCAAATTTCAGTTGTTGTGATACAAACATGTGTAATACGATCGCATTCTACCAACTCAACAGCCCGGCAACTTACTTTACCCAATATTTGGGACATTGTCTTATACTTATAATCATTATTGCTAAACTGGTAAATATTAATTCTCTAATTTGTGATTTTCATTCACTCTCATATTAATTGGTGATATTCTGGAAACACGATGTTTTGCATTTATCAATTTCAGTTAATACTCTTAATTATTAACTATGGTAGCCATTTAAAACTGTTAGATAGGAAATCAAGTTTTGAAGATCAAATTCACGTAAGTGGATATAAACATTTTCATGAGTTTTATTTCAAAAATTCATTAAAAAAGCAAACAAAAATGCCGTTATCTCGGTAGCTTTCTTAAGCATAGTACAATTACGTAGCTGATCAGTTAAAATCATCTCTATGGTTTATCGCCTTACTGTGCTTCAGAAATCTCCCATATGTCGAATCTTCAATGTGTTGTAAGATTTGCCACTTCAGCATTGTCAAGCCGACAACGACTCAATAGTTCAATCGTAAAGCTCAGTTTTTAATCTCGTCACTTCCCGTATTGCAGTATTTTCCTGCTGTAAGGGCCGCAGTACTCCGCAATTGATCTTGTCCTGACTTGTTGAAGGATTTCTTCTCTTTCATGAAAGTTCTCAAGTACTGGTAGAGCACGTCTCCATACAATCTCGAAAACAGCTATCCTGAAGCCTTCCGTTAGTGCTCGTTAACAATGACCGAAGAACGTTGAGAGACTAAAATGAATTCCGCGTCGAGCCGGGAAGAGCATCACTAGCCACGCGCCACGTCCGTAAAGCTCACATCATGGTAAACCAACACAAGCATTCATTGAAGAGAAAGCTTTAGACAAAGGGGATGAGGTATCATATTCTGGATTCCTGAGGTCAGTCAATGCGTGCGGGAGAGGGGAAGGAATGATCTAATCATAACAAGGTCATCTTGACAGTGCGGGAATAGTCTCCATTAAGCTAACGAAATGCCACTCAAACAAAGAACTCAACGGGAATACATCCTTTCTATTACGCATTTAGGAAGGCTGACTAAATGGCAGAGAAGCTCCACTGAATTAGAGACAATTTTGGCCTGTTTAATGCTCTATAATCATTCAAGAGTGACTTTTCATAGGCCCCACCATCACTAGTAATCATTAGGTGTAAATCTATAGGACTGCCCCTGTCGAGCTTATGCAATATTGGTATGAGTTGCTGCCATTTTCGGTGTGATGCAAAGGCGATGGTTTAGCGATTAGGTCTCTCCAAAACCTAAGCGTGTTTCATGTAACGCTAATTTATAACATTGGATCATCATAGTACTATTGAAGATAAACAAATAATCGCCACTTTGCCAGAGAAAAAACACCTTCTAAATTGCAAGGTGTGAGATTAATCGTGTTATTCTCGTGGAGACGTTTAAACCCCTTGAGATCAAAAACATATTTGTCAAAATAGCAAGGGCATTTCTCACGACTTACTCATGTTCTACAATCGTTAATTAAGCGTACTGTATTTTAACATTGTTGTAATTTAGCTCAACTTCACCGATTTCACCATTGAACCCAAACTGTCATTAGCAGAGGCCAATGATGTGATTGAACAAATTTCGTCATCAAATGGAAGCGTTACATACACCTCCTTACAGTCAGTAAAAATGCGTGCTGTAAGTTTAATCATGGCTCTATTGCAACACTCAAAACAGCAGTGTTATCGCGACTAGTTCGGTCTTCCTCTCTGAGAGAAAGGCTCTGTTTTTTCGTTCTTTCTCATTGCCTTATCCTCTGAGGAATAAACATTCTAATCTTTTAAGTCCGCAATAAGCTATCATGCTATTAAAAAAAGGGCAGTGTAGACGCCTAGACTTCCATGATGAACGGTAAGCCTTCTCGTCACCATTGGAAGGGATGTTAACCATAAAAATGTTAAGACACGAGCAAAACCTGGGTCATAATGTGGCTTCGAACTCGCGATTACATTTATCGGGAGTTTACGTGCTACTGTCTTTACCATCGAGACCATTGTTCTGCTCTTCATTCGGCCACTTTTGCTGACGAGTGACTGCCATCAGCCACCTACAAGGTTAAGTTTGATTAGGAGAAACACAGAGCAAGGGCTTCAGCGGTTAACACTGAGTATTGGAAAGGGTAAGTGGGGGTATGAAACTGGCTCAGGTTCCAAGTTTTGCTCTTATCTCGACAATCTAATGGTTGTATTCTACCTCGTACCCTGCCATGTAGAAAAATGAGCAGTAAATTAAGTTTGAACATTGTGATTCAATAACTGCAGAAGTCATGTTAAAAGTCGAATAGGGCTCGCTATTAATAGTAGAAACAGAAACAGTTTTTTTTTGCTAGTAAACTGCCTCACAATATAGCTATCTTCAGGTGCTCACTTACGCAACCAATGATCGAATTACATGTAGGGAGGCAAAGAAGCAACCGACGTTGTCGAATGTGAGTAGAACGTCTGCTATGCGTGACATACTGTTTGCGGTTGGTTTCCTGCTTTTTCATAATATTTACAAAAAAGAAGCAGTGTGGACTCTTTCCTTGTAGAGATTATAGTGCTGTCATCATTATCCCTAATTTAGCAAATCATTATCCCTAATTTAGCAAATTTTCAGTGATCCCTGCTAGAGGTTTTTCCGCATCTCAGATTTAGCTAACATTTTTTAGTGGAACAGACAGATGCTGATAACTGTTCCTCTATAGTGTGCCAATGACTGGGTGTAAGATACTTTTCGCCCACTGATTCTGTAACCTCAAGCTAAATATGAGTTAGAAATATTCCTGGACCTCGACCTTTTGTGGAGAACTTCCTCAGATTGAAATAAAATGCTCCCATTTCGTTTTTTTTTTCATAAAGTGGCGTTCAACGCAGCATTCTGCACGATGTTCAACTTTATGACTTCTCTATACCACTTTTGAAGTATTTGAATCTGTTTCTAAAACTGAAATCTGTCTTAAGGGTCATTCGTCTCGGTCCGTGTGAAATAGACTGGCAGTCAGATGTTATGCTTGCAATCCTGCGCCGAGGTTACCGTGTACTTAAAGCAGAGCCAACCTTACTTAAGGTTCAGAATTATAGAAGAACTTTTTTGAAGCTATTTTTCAATTTAATTCTTTAATTCAAAACATTTCAGCACTTCAGAAGATTTAAGCCTTTGAAAAGCGTGTTTTCTGTTTAAGGCAATTATTTAGAAGCGTATTCAGTGAGCACGAGTTTTTTCAACTAGAAATCCAAAATCATTCGATAGCTTGAATAACGGCAAGTTCAGAAACTTGGAATGTTTTTTCGAAAACATTCCTATTGCGCTGTATCAGTGGAGTGAAGGTTATTGTGCGCACTCGGAGTATTGTTAGCCTGCCACTTGAACTACACCGAGGGTTTATGGGTTTTTATGTAGCAGAGTTTAAACGTTGGAGGTATGTATTGTTGTAGGAAAACAGATAAGCTCCTATAAAGGTACTAGTAAAGGAAAGCGGAAATTTGTTCTAACCACCTTCATTTTTCAACCGAAAAGCGCATCCTTACGAGAAGAATGTACTTGCAATTATTACTGTACATTTATACCGCCTGTTATGTAAAAGTTTCATTCAAAAGCACATATGATACTTAACAAAACGTAAAAAACCCTAACCAGATGGAAAAAATGACGTGCCGCTTTGAGAATAGCCCTGCGCGGCATTTCAAATGCTTTCTCCAAAGGTTAGAAAATGGATTCCTTGAAAATTTGATTGAACGTAACACCTTAATCAAGAAATTTTACTAAAGAGCAGCTTAATGGAATGTAACTTTCTCGTATATCTATGCTGGCACAAGGTGGTACAGAAAACTTCTATTCACATGACGTTTCGGCGACTTCGTCTCCTTACATAGCCGGACTGATTCTAATAGAATATGATTCTTAGCTGATTGTTTGTTGCGGATTAGAGTTCCATTATAATATCGTGCCAATGAAAGAAACCATCGTTGAATAGAAAAATTTCTTCGGCGGTAGTCTCCTACGGACGTTAGTCATTTGCTGCCATCTCATACTACTTCCTGGCGGTATCTTGTAGCAGTCAATACTTTAATAGCTGACGCTTAGCTAGTTAGCTTAGTTAGCGTGATACTGTCTTAAAAGCCAGCGACCCGAATTCCTCCACTCGGGTAGTGCTCCCCTCATTAGATTTGACTCCATGCGGCTACAAGAAATTGCCTCGTTACAAACAAGTGAATGCTGTGAACTTTCGGCTTGGATCATCGCGCTCACAAAGAAGGCGAATGCGCTCATAGATTAGACGAATTGAGGTCTTTCTTTCCATACCAGTGCATTGCATCTCTATATGTAGGAAAGTAATTGACTATTCTTACGGAGTTTCAGTGGAACTTAGTTTCCAAAGTTTTGACTCCGAGATCAAATCCATTCGATTTCTAGCTATCCGCACCAATTACTATCTACGGCGATCTGCATGGTCAGTATAGTGATATATGGAGATGGTTTCGTGTAAATGGATGGCCTCCGGATACTCGTTGTCTTGGGTGATTATGTCGACAGAGGACGTCATAGCACGGAGGTTTGATTCCATGAATCGGTTTCAAAGTGAAATTCCTGCTTCAAAGAATACGAATAATGTAAATATTGGTTGAAAATTTTCATTTAATGAATTCATTTGAGTGAACCGTTTATTTTCGTGAAAATATTGCGTGAGTTCTTCTTTTTCATTAGATCCGCTTGCTCACATCCATCGTCGTTCAGATGTGTGCATGGATTTGGCTTTTGTAGGGTAGTTCCTCATCATGAATATAAGTGGCGACCGAGAAAATTCTCTATGAAAAACTGGATATTTGCGACAGGGGTCTCCCAAATTCTTATCCCAAGCAGCCGTCAACTTTTGTGGCTTAGTGTAAGCTTTTATCCGACAACTCTGGTGCCCACCTCTAGATCTTATAACGATAGGAAGATTGATTGGCTTGCACATAATAAAGTGGATTGCACACTACAGCCTTCTACATGATACATGATATTGGGGTTCGCCACCTCGTCCTCATGAGACCCAAGATTTTTGAAGTGTTCATGTAAAAAAACTTCCCGTAATCTATCCAAAATGTTCCAATCGCTGAACTGGGTCATATTTTACAGAGAAACGTGGACTTAGCCGCTATTGACGACTTCGCCGATTTTTTGAATCAGTGTCGTCAAATGCTCTTCTATTTAATCATCTACAATATCATCTGGTTATCTGCTACTTAGAATGTTTATCTCGCTGCATCAAATGAAGCTTATGTTCCAAAAAACAAAAGAAGAAATTTCCATAAACTCTCGATTGAAAGGCAGTTTGCGACTAATATCGTCTCATCTGTTGATAACTCAGATTTATGTAACCTATCACTTGTGATTGCTAATGGATTACCTTAATTAACTTGAATTATTGTAAGATATTTAGTAGCTGGCACTCAGGTGACTTGTATACAAGATGAACTTATGTCTTACCTTACTGGTTTTTCTGTTTGATAAAATCTTTTAGCTGATATTTCTAGCATTGGTGTACTCTTACCTAGTCTTTAGGAAAGTCAAGGTCTAAATCATTTTAGATCCCAGTCCTATCGTGCAAATGACATTTGCTATGACGTCTTAGGGGCAAAAGTAAAAGTGGTTCTAGTTTTTAAAGCTCATACATTATGGTTCCCTTAAGAGTCTGCTACGAATTTCGCTCTCGTAATAAAACCTTTACATACGGAATTATTAAAATTTGGTAAAAGCAAAATATAGATAAACTTTGGCTGATTGCTGACTTTTATGAAATATTTCTTAGGTTTTGATGTTTGTGCTACTTCTGAAGATAGTCATGCCAAAAGCTGTATTCCTATGTCGAGGAAATCACGAAGATCCTATAGTTAATAAGGTAATGGGATTATTGTTTAAATGATGATTCGTCAAACGTAAAACGTGAAATAAATTTAGTCATATAACTTCCGCAGCGAGATCAAGACTCGTTTTCCAAAAGCATATAGAAAACTACTTCGACACATCGGTAAAGTATACAGGTAAAAATTTTTTGGTTCTTTCTGATCAGGAAAGAACAAATGAACAATCAATTATTCACTGGAAAAAAACTTTTCATAGGAGTGTTAGCAACGAATCAAAAGCTGAGACTTGATGCTACAGCACTATGTCACGGATTTTTCAAAACAATTCTTTATAACGTGTAAATTTAAAATAAAATCATGTTTCATAAAACCGCGTGTTTTCTCTTTTATTTTGCTTATATTTCGCTGGACAAAGCTCCTTTCTCAGAGTGCTGATGCTCAAACTATAGCACAAGCTTCAGAGAACTCAAAAATGTGTTTTTGAAAATGTCTTTTGATCCTTTGATCTCCTTCGCTGTTTTGATTTACGCTTTAAACGTCGCCGGACAAAGCTCTTTCCCTGGACTATCAGTAACCATCTGATAGAGTAATGTTTCCTGATTCCAGCGACGTGCTTATTTTCTGGAAATACGGATTAGGAGAGATAATAAGGTCGAGGCTTTATATTTTTGGTAACGTTGTTTACAGGCTATTCGACAAGGCGAGGGTGAAGGCAGGAGACGTGGCAGGGGAGGGATGAGACGGGACAATCGATATTCTGTTCTTCAATTGGGGTTTTTCCTTCGCTTCGAAGGAAACTCCAGACAAAACGCTGGGGTAGGATACTATGAAAATTTTTCTACATATTGATATGCTTTTCGGCTTCCATGGAATTATACGCGTGATAAAAATGATGGCGAACAGTGAGTATGGAACATTATTTTTGATCTGGACGCTACAGCATTGTAAAAACTGGTGACGTGAGCTGCAGCCTCAGCTTTTGGATGGCTACTAACACTCCTATGAAAAGTTGTTCTCTAGTGAATTAGATTGGTTTTTCATTTGATCCCCCCTAATCGCAGGTAACCAAATTTTTTTCTATAGTTTTTCGTTGTCGAAACTGTTTGAAGTCTTATGAGACGGCAAATTCAAGGGAAACTAAAGGCAGTGATTGAATAACTTTGCGAATTTGAATACAAAGAAATAAAGAAAGTATATATATATATATATATATATATATAATATATATATATATTCGCACCATATTTGAAATGTGGAGAGGAGCGCATGTGGCGTAGTGGTCAGAGGTGCTCTGCGTTGCACGCGAGGCCAATGGTTCGATCTCGCGCTTATCGCTCATTTAGCCATTCATCCCTCCGGAGTCGGTAAATTGGTGCTAGACGTGTCTAAAACTTGTCTGGGAGGATAAGCAGCACTAACTCGGTACAGCGGTAGCCCCGAGCGATTGTAAAAGCCAGATATGCATTCATTCATCTCGAACGATGTTAAAAATTGAAGACGAATGCATGGTGCATCCCTCAGAAATTTATCAACGCCGAGAGCTTTGCCCTTTTTTGAACTGGTCCTGTACAATGGCTTTTGACGAACCGGATCACGTTTTCATGCTGTCAAATAGGTGTAATACTATTTTGGCGGGCGACGGTGAGATAGAGGGACTAGTACTCCTTTGAGCTCAAAATTGAGCCAAGGGCATGGATGATGCAAGATTCTTCCATGCGCTGACTGACGATTGCTCCTTTTTTCAAACCTACACACAAGCGACGTGAGGAGAGGCGGTAAAATGCGTACTCGATCGGTAGATTGACATTTGGTGGCCTACCGATGTAAAAAACTGGAATTAATTTCCAAAACCGGCTACCTTTCAATCACGGCATAGTTGGAATTAGTCAGTAGTTTCTTCTGTTGAGTCGTTCCGAGGTGTTATTGAAAGTATTTATTAGATAATAGTGAATCAATGCAACAATGCAGTGCAGTAGTGCAGCATAAATATTGCATTAAATAAATACTCGGACTGCTCAACAGAAAAACTACTGATCTATAAATTTGTCTTTTCCTCTCCCCGACAAATCTGGTAACAATATGGGGTATCCTGAAGAGATAGAAGAGCATGTTAGACAAGATTATGGAATCAAGCCATCATTACCAAAACTTCATATGTTGTGAGCCATCTTTCACTGCTGCGCAACATTTGCAGTTCCATAAATCTATCCGTTTCTTGAGGTAGAATGAAACAATATCTTGCCAGAACTTCTAACGACACAGCAACGAAAACCTTAGCAATTTCAGTGTGATGTCGATTGCGTATCTTATTGGTGAACAAATTCTATGCATGCATGGTGGTTTGTCCCCTGAGATTCATACGCTTAGTGAAATCGCTGCACTGAAGAAACCGCTCGTTACTAAGCATAAAGATGACAAGCATATCGACATCTTATGGTCAGACCCTCATCTCGATGCCTGGACATTTGAGGTAAGCGCTAATTATAAATGATTATCACTGACAATGAAATATCATCAAAGGTGAATCATAGCTAATCGGTTCGAAGTAAATCAGCATAGGGTCAGAAAACATTTTCACAAATCTGGTATGTTAGTGCAAACGTCAGCAAGGTATCAAGGGTGCATGATCTCAGCTAGGGAGAAAGAAGAATGAGCAAGATCAGACAAAATGGAAAGTAGAGAGAACTGATGAAATACTTTTGGTTTTCTGTGTATAATCACAAAGTTCTGCGATCCGATTTCGCTACGAATATTGGTGAGAAATTGTCATCGGAAATTCTCCCGTATCATTAGGATTTGGGATAGTTTATAACGCTGAAGAAATTTCTCCGCAGCATCTGCCAGAAGCAAATTATATTATCGTCGTAACCAGGTAGTGGGAGTGTATGTTCAAATCCCAGTAGCATCCGAGTAATGAATAAGTCTAGAATTCCTCAAGAACATGCGCCCCTCAAAGGCACCTTTGTACTTTTGGGTTGTAGGCCATAGAATGAGCCATTTTGAGCTATTATTGAAGTGCTTAGCCTAGTTAGACCTGGTATGATACAATTCAGCTTAGTTTACAAATTAATGCACACTATTATTGTTATACTTGGATGTGACTTGTACAACATCAGCAGCGACAAGTACAGTTGATTGATTCTTTATACGGATGAGTCCGTCCAACGTGGGATTTGTTGTCATCGGTGGCGAGTGTATTTACGTGTAGTCCACTCTAGTTGAGTATGCGGCAAATCCCTGTAGCTTGATCAACACCGAGTGTCTTATCATTCCAATCGCGCATACCTCTAGGAAGAGTTGCCTTCCTTCCTAACACTCTCTATTTTCCTTGATGCATTGAGTCTTCAGGATACAAAGGGCACAAAGAGAATTATGCATTATAGCCAAACATTTGTCGCGATCCTAGCGGTTCTGGTGTCGGCCACATATTCGGTCCAATACAGATTAGAAGGTTTATTAAAATAAATAAAGTACGTGCTTTTTGTTTCACATAACAGAAATTGCAATCAAACCATTATCATTTTATCAAGTAAAGCCACTTTATGTTTACGAAGTGTTATAGACCAAATATGCATCTATTCACGTTAAAGATAATTTATACGGGCATAGTGTATCTCCATAGTTATGAAGACTGCCAAGCTCTCTATCTGCTTTTCTTCTTTGACTAATCCGGTTCAAACTCCGACGCACTTGAAAGAGTCCCATAGAGTACAATTTTGGAAGTCATATTCAAGTAAAAATAAAATGCAGTTTCACAAAAAGCAGCTAGGCTGTTTTGGAAGCATGAATCACTTACGAGAAAATTGTCTCAACAGGTTCACCTTTACGTTTTAGCTGTCACTGATTGTACGTGGTCACCAGCCGCCTATGAGTGGTTATGAAAGGATCGGAAAACATCTTGTAACAATCTTCTCTACACCAGGTTACCGGATTCAGCAAAATGTTGGCAATTTGAATCAGTAAGTCATAGGAAACTTCTTACAATGGAATGAAATAGGCAGAAAATACTTCTTGCAAAAAATTGACTCTCTTTACAATTAAACGACAACGACTCCGGACTTTAGTCAGTGATTAGAATTCTGAAGTGGAAATTAGGTCAGTTCGTGTCACCTCACGGAAAACAAAAACCATTACTACAGACTCGTTCATTGTAGAATTGAATTTGGCGAATGTAATGCATTAGAAAAAGGCTGAAAATGGTATAAGAGAAATATCGTTGGATGAATCGGAATTCATATTTGACCGCCTCTTTGCGGTGGCATAATCTTATATTATACCCAATAATGTAGAGCGCTGGGCAGGAACATTTGCTTCAAACGGGATTCGAACCCAGATCTCACTCGTTCCGAGAGCGCGCGCTGAAGCGTCGGTAGTGCAACGGTTCAGCACGCGCTCCCGCAAAGAGGGAGATCTGGGTTCTAATCCCGCTTGAAGCAAATGTTCCTGCCCAGCGCTCTACATTATTGGGTATATAGTATGATGCTTGAATTCCAACGGTAGATGCCCAGTATTTGACAGCGAAACGGCCATTTTAAAGAATCTTCAGTTGAAACGAAACCAGTAAAGTTTACATCTAAGAATTCGAACGGTTCAATCTTTCCTAACGCACAGTATTGAGGATTATTGACTATTGCAAATTTACTGTTCGTACTTACAAACAAAACTGGAAAAACTGAAAAGGCCCATACGTTTTGCTGACAATGAACACAAAGATCTTAATCATTGAACACCTGCAGGTGCGTCGTTAATAATCGACGAGGATGGAACGATGGACATCATACGATTGCAAGCTGGAGAACAACTTAAACTCAAACGACAACGTTACAAGATGGATAAGGTGATTGCAGTAAGGCTAGAGTTTCAGATGTGCATATCCTTAACTCAAGTATATATGCATCACTTGAGTTGAGTGAGAATAACCCTCAATTATCATTCGTACATAACTTCAGGCGTATTGCTGATATAAAACATAGATCTAGGAATTAAGAATATAATATAGAATAGAACAGAATAGAATAGTATATAGAATATATAGAAGGCGAACTGCCGAAACGTCAGCTGTCAAATAAAGTTTAATGTAACTCCTCGTGTTTGGCTCTAAGAAAAAATCAGGAATTATTTTGAAGCATGCCGAGGTTGATAGACATCGGTTTTGAAAATAAAATATAAATTTCAATTGTTACTTCGTCATGAAACAGCGATTTTAGAAAAGTAGGATTTAGAATGATCAAATAAAAGTTTTTATTCAAGCGCTTTTCGTAATTTTATAATGTTACATGTATACCCAGTGATGCAGAGTAAAGTGCAAAACTTTCGTGTCAGGCGGGACTCGACCTCCACATCTCACTCTATCCGGAGCGCGTGCTCTAACCCGTTGCACTACTGACGCCCCATTTTGCCCACCACTCTTTCTACTCTCATTCAATACGCAGTGTCTGTCAGCGTAACTGAGTTCAATGCCGATACCAACTACACATGCCATACCGTAGACGGTTGGCGACTGACAGGTAGATGCGTTGTAGCGTAGAAAGAGTAGTGGGCAAAATGGGCATCAGTAGTGCAACGGGTCAGAGCACGCGATTTCGGATAGAGTGAGATGTGGGTTCGAGTCTCGCCTGACGCGAGAGCTTTGCAAAGTAGGATATAATTCCCATTCAAATGGAAAATGTTACATCTGCAGGGGGATCGATACAAAGACTGTGGAAAACCAAGAAGAAAAAGAAGAGCAGCTTCGGAGGACGAAAAATACGACTAAATAATTAGAGAAGAAGAAAAGAAGATAAGACATTGAGGTGTAAGAGATGGTGTGAAAAATAAATGAGCCATTTGATTCTTGCATTTAATCCTTGAGCAGCCACGATATTGATGATAACGAATCTTTTTCATTACTGGCTTATATTTCAACCATTTTGCATTCTTCACATGGTTTGCAAAAAGATGAGTCTACTAGCCACAGCCGGTGACCAGCCGCACAAGCTCTTACACGGGTAATAAACATGCCTGGCTCAGTAGAAAATATCAGCCTGAGATATGAGACGACACTCATGATCACAACGCAGTGCTCCCTATTGCTTCCTTTACTAAATTTTGTGATCTTTTCACACGTATAACAATTCATGCCACATTCATTGCTATTTTCCGTGCTCGATTGTTAAGGTAAACTTAGAGGGTCGAGGCTGCTTTTGCGCTACGGGAGGACTGATAGACAGCGGAGGTATGTAGGCAATGGGCCGACGACGACGGCAGTCGAGCTCCTTCAACTGGCCCGTGCGGCCGTCTGGTTGCCTTTCCTTTCGTGTTCGTTTCCTCTCCCTTTTAGCTTATCGATAGCCTACCATTGATGTTTATGACTCGATGTAGCTTTGTTGATTCAACAATACATCATTAACTGCCAATATTGGTTGACTTAGGCCATAAGAAGTTAATTTGTTCACCAACTTTTTGCTTGATGGTCGACTGCTCGATGTTGCAGTAAAGATTGTAATTGCAAACCCAGGTCACGGAGACGAGCCCAGAGGTGGGGGTCGTGGGCGGCTAACCCCCAGGGATGTGTAGCAGGCTAGTAGGACGATCCCGAACATACAGTGTGAGGTTTATATGACATATACCACTATGATACTCACACATCGTCGACCCGGCATACCGCTCTGGGGCTTCGTCATTCCAAAGCGACCACGATAGCCTCCCTGCCCCCTTCCGTCTCTTGATTGAGGTTTGCAAACCTTTCAAGTAGAATACAGTCGGTTCTCGCTTTTTGTCTTCATGTGTTTGACTCACGTAGACATAATACTAATGTTAAGAAGTGGATACTAGTCGAGCTATTACAGTGCATTGATTTAATGGTTATTACGTGATATAGTTTTTGATCCGCCAGTTGGATTGGTTGGCGGATATGAATTTATTTTATTAATTATTCATTATTTTAGGTTGTTTTCTTAAGCGATTTATTCTTGCTGTAATTTCTGATAATTAATCCGTGTGGCAGGTGCACAAACACATAGCAATCGGCAGGGCATTCACTACTGTAAACACTACAACAAGGCTTAAAGAAGGAGAATTGCGTTGATGTCTACATTCCTAGGCGAGGACAGTGATTTTTCCTTTGAAGTTTTGGATTTTCTGTGTTATTGAAAAGGGAACTCTAAGGGGGTCTTGCTGGACAAAGATTTCCCACTAAGCAATCAAACTCATTCGAAAGCTTGAATCTCGAAGAATTGAATAATATCTTTGCTTTGCAGAAAGGTCTTTTATAGTGTTACAACACGAAATAAAATTATGTTCACAGGTGCCGCGCTTCATCGCGCTTACATCTCAATGGATGGAGCTCTTTGAAATTGTGCATGCTTTCTTTTTTTGAAACACTTCTTACAGCGCTGTAACAGGGATTATTAACTTAAGTTCCCTCCGCGTTCTGCGTTAGTGCGCATATTTTTCACAGTTCAGAGCTATTCTTACGGATTATCGATAAGCGTATATTAGAGTAAATTTCGAAAATTTTTAAAATTTATCTAATTTTTTTGAAGAGCGTTACCGCGTCAATTTTCCCCATCTCAAAGATTATGTTCTCCGTTTCGTTAAGATTTCTGGGTTTCATGTAATAGATATGTATGAGAATCTTTGTTATATCGTTCTGAAAGTTAGACTTTGTATTCTATTTTGTTTCCCCAAATGAAATCCGTCAATATACTTAAGCCTATGAAGGAAAAACCTGCGCACGAAAAGCGTATGAACGTTTAGAGGAAATCTTGGAGTATCACAGTCATACATTTTATCTGGAGTTTTACAAACGATTTTGAATCTTGAATATCAGCAACGAAAATCTCACTCCACGTGTTTATCACACTACCAATCCACAGCCACTCATGCACGCCAATATGCAAGGGTTCATGTTTCTGTTTTGTTTTTGTTTTTTTTTTCGCCGCGACATGTTCATGGTCCAGTTTCATTTTCCCTTCTACAGTGAGTAAAACAGTGTTCTCAGTAATCAAGTGTAATGATGGAATTGCCAAAACATACGTTTCGATTGATTATTAGCACTCCGTGAAGAGATATCTGTCTAACGAACAAATACGCTTGTGTGAATCTGAAAATTATCTTCTTTGTCACAGTACTGCAAACTGGTTTTCAGAAATTAGATGTACTTTCAAATTTACGACATTTAAGCTAACGACCAGCTACTAGCAATTCAAAAAAAAAAATTGTCTTCTGAAATATATACGCGATAATGCGCGAACGCGTGTGAAATACGACGTTTTTTTTTTTAGCTTTAAGCTCGTAAGGAAATCCTTTATGAGATGGGATTGGAATGATGACTTTTCTGGACATCTGAGCATTCAAAGGATCATTTGAATTCCAACGGAAAATTATTTGCCCTTCAAAAAAATTCTCCCTTTAAATGGCGCCCGTCTAATAACAAGATGAATTGCAGTTTAGTTCACCTCACTCAGAAGATAATCTCTAGGTTCCATATGTTGAGCCTGGTAATAAAATTTCCTTTAGCACGGTCAAGTACGCTTGCATATGTAACTCCTACGTGCTAAGAAAATTTCAAGTGCGAAAAGCATTCTCTTTTTGCCTATGCTTTGCACTATCAACACTTTCGCAAAAGCCAAAATTTAGTCGCAATTGCCAGCATTTGTGCTATCGATTAAGTATTGGCTTAGTCTAATAAAAAGTCATCCACAGACCCTAGTCGGCAAAGAGAGCATTCTGAGTGTGAAACATAATACAATTTTTGCTGGTATACTACCCTATGGAAGCTTGTTCAGCGACAAAGTACAGTGTTTGGATTCACTGAAACTCAGATTTTCAATGATTACTAAAACTCTGATGAAAGAGCTCTGTTCTGCGAAAGAGACCGCTAGAAGCTCGTACACCAAAAACGATTTTTACCGTCCGCAAAAAGCTGATTTTTCTACTATATGGACGAAGTAAGAACAGCTACAAAAAGACGTTAAAGGAGGAGGTGGTCTAAAAAAAGTTATTAACTGATATTAGTGTAAGCAATCACTCTGAAACGCTAGCCAACTCGCAACGGCTTGTGTGCTCATTTGTGTTCAAAATAACTTCTAAAATTTGCACTTAGGGTTAGAGGAGATGATTGAATGATTTCGGTTACAAAGACGCAATTTCTTTCTGCTTAAGCATACGGGGACGATTACTTCGGCTAAACGGGTTGACCACCCTGCCTTCATATTGAAGAGGTGATACATCAGCTCGTTGAACACTTGAAATAATTCTAATACAGAAATTAATACATGTAATTTGAACGATTGTGCTTTGCTTTGTTGAAGCACAGCTGCTGTCCGATCATGTCCATATTATTGCTGTTGTTATCGTTCAGTGACTAACTTGTCGCCGAATTCTTCACCTTCAAAGCCTGCACGTATTTCTTGTGACGCTATTCGTGCAAGCGGTGGATTTCTTGTAGTTTCAGGAAAATCTGTGATAGCAATAGATGCCATTTTATTGAAAGAAAATTACTCATTCATTTTGTGAGACGCAGAACTGCCTTTGTTGTCGGTTTTTTCCTGGTCATTTGCATATATAAATAACAGAAAAATCATGGGATAAAATTGGGATGGAAAAACTCGAACACGTGACCGTGTAAAAGCCAAACTCGGGATTGGCACTGATCAACAATTGTATTCTTCGTGAGCAACCGCGTGATTACTGTAACATTGATTTTCCCTGAATGATTAACATTTAGCGGACTCACTATCAGAAATTTCTGGTATTTTTGCAGCGTTTTTCGCAGTGTTATGATCATTCATATATTTCTGAGAGAACTGAGTGGTGAGCAAAAACACAGCCTCAGGCGGGAATCGAACCCGCGTTTCATCCTATCCAGGGACGCGTGCTTACCACTATACAACCGGGCATATTGAGCCACCACTCATTCTTTATCATCTCTATCTTAGCTATCTCTATGTTAGCGGGTTCGATTATCGCCTGAGGCCGTGTTTTTGCTCACCACTCAATACTCATAGGCCTCTCTTTCTTCAGAGCCTGTAAATGTTGAACTGATATGATATGATCTAATTTGATATGATATGGTTGAACTGAAGCTTCAGCCAGCAGCCGAAAATTTCGCCAGCAATTACGACTTCTACAAAAGGCACTTTTCTCCATAATAAAATCTTGGGATTTTTGTGACCATCCATCCTTAATATCAATTACATTAAGAGTCTACACAAGCTGGACTTCACGCTAATTATTGATAACATGTATATGGACAAAACAAAATTCCATCAGTAATGAGAAATTGACTATAAATCTTACAAGAACTACTTGACATCCATTACTGGCTGAATCAGTTACATCTTGTCCTCAAAATTAGTGATATTGATAAAAAACCGTAAACATTTCGCACAAAAATGTTGACTAACATTGTCATCATCGAACGTGGCAGTGAAACGAAAGATCTCTTCTGTGCAACCCGAATCGAAGTCAGAATACAACTTTTATCTCAACGTGAACAACAACATTGGAACAAGAGGTTCAGTAGTCGCAACTGCAAAATTTTACAGCCGCGAGGGAAAAAGAAAGTGAAAATCTAAGGAAAGATTGGATCTAATAGAATATCTACTGCGCTGCAATAGTTATACGAGTGGATGAAGGATCAAAATTTTATGACAGGTTACCTTATCACCATGCCGCAGATTGAGATGCCAGCCAGATGTTTAGTACGTAAATGAAGACAGGCAGGATGAATTCGCATGTTTCATCACTATTGGTCTAATTATGCTGGCTTCTGAAGAGCAGCTATTTTTTTTTAAAATCTGAGAGCTTTGTTAAAGTCCTATGTCTCACAGCGTTTCATTGGCTGTCAAAAACAATCCAGCTTGCAATAATGATTGATTTAGAAGGCGTATCTCATGAATATATCCACAAATTTCACCTGAGTACCGCGGTACGCTACTGGCTGAAGTAACGGCTCAGAATATTACATTAGCAAAATGATCAAAACAGGGCCAATTTAGGATTAGGGGTCAGAATCTAGCATTTCGTTAACTATGAAAAGGCTTGCGGTAATCATAACTTTTCTTTAAATTATCAATAGCTTATCAAACATTTAATTTTTAATCTCTACTTATCTAAAGACAGCTTCCAATACTCTTGCGCTTACGTCTGATCTAGACTGTTGAATGGGATGATACTCGATTTTTCTTTGGGATCACTGTGCTACCTAGGTTTGTTAGAACAGAGAGGCTGGTACTCTCCCTGTCCTTTTTTATTGTGCTTCTGTTAAATAAATCGGTACTCTTGTGCGATTTCCATCGGTACTCTTTTGATAGGTGTTGATTATTTCCCGGCAAGCTACGCGGTCGCCGGCCGGCGAGTGCGCTCCATCAATGACACAGTTTTCTAATGAAATTGGCTTTTTAGTGTCACCTAAGTGAATCCTAGCGCCAGCAAATAGGAGAATATAAATGAAGAACTAATGGCAAAAATATTCACTATAGAAAGAAAACCAATGCATCCTTTTCAACCTCGCAGTTGTGACGATATTACTGAGATACTTACGATAATGTCATACTTTGAACTGTTATTGAACAATTCCTTGCCATCTTATTTCGATCATACTATCCTTCATTTATCATATCAGCACCAAATCAGCTTTGTATGTAACATGTGAAACCATCAAATACATTACTATTTTATACTTTTGGGATCTTATACTGTGATATAATTTTTCCAATTTAATTATACTACCATTTTAAACAATACAAAAGAACCGTCATATTTCCTTGTTATTTTCTATAAGACACACGCAAAGTTTTACGACACAATTTTTTCTGATAGCTGACGTTTCGGCGGTTTACCCCTCTCTAGAACCTTTAAAGATTAAACAGCTTATAACGCATTCAGCCAAACACCTTCATTAATAGAAGAGGAAAAAGCACTAAATCCATTTCGAATGCATCAAGCGCAAAACGAACTTGGGCATATTCAGAGCTTGTTTACGACTACCACTTAGAGATCAGAGATTACTGAAGAATGCCGTGGTTAATAGACAGTGGGTCATGCCAGTCAACGTAGTGTTTGATATCAGGAAGCAATTAACAATTTGCCGAAAATGATGCTCATCACTGCATGTGATGCTACTCCATCGACTACTCTCATCAATTTTCCACTATGCAAACTTTTCACTAGGCTTCACTTAGCAAGCTTTCACTCCGATTATTGTTTAAAAGGTGGGGTATGTTGGAGAATATGCCTATGGACAAAATATGTTCAGAGCATAATATAGCTAATTGCTTTCTAAATGAAATGAGTTACCGGAGTGATGGCTTGATGGACTCCTCATGCACTGACCGACCACAACCGTGCTTGTACGCGTGATCATCTAGGAAAGTCTTCTGGTGTTACCGCACATATAGGACACTCTTAAGTCGATCATGATCAAAGATGAGCTCTGAGTCTATACGAGAACAGCACACGACATTTCACTGACTTCCTTATGGCCAGGACCTGCAGATCAAACAAAGCCCGTTTTCTGCGGATTAGTAAGCATGTTGTTTTGGATACTCGACAACAAACAAACAGTTAATGCTGTCGTCAACTCTGGAAATTGCCCGAAGAGTGCAAGAGAATTGTCCAAGACGACTCAGTGTAGCCCCTCTCTGGGGCAACGCTCGACCTCATATTGCAGTTCGACTCACCACATTCTGGACGGGTTAGACAATTTGTGAAATGGCCTTTTTTTGGGCTGTAACAACAAAAATAAATTTTTGCTGAACAAAGTTTTTCTCTAGAATTTTAGTAACCTTTCGATAACTTTTAGTTTGTCAATTCCAATAATATATTTGGCCTTCGAAAAAAAAACTTCTTATTGCGCATAGCAGTCGAAAGAATGTTGAGTTTAGTTCAGCTCAACATTGACACCAAACCATCATGCTTTGCCAGTAGTGTGATTAGAGATTTCGCAACATCGCCGCCTGGCCACCGCGCTATTTGTGGTAATAGTTTTGCGTGACGCAACGTTCTTTTGATCGTCACAACTGGTCATGGAGCCTTTTTCAGAAATTAATATGACATTGAAATCCACGAGATTTATGCTATCGAATCATTGCTAAAAACCCAAAGGAGAAACTTTGTTCAGCGAGAAATGTTATTTTAACAAACATAATTATAATTTCATTGTTACATCGCATTAGTAAGCTGTTTCGAAAATGAAGTACATTTTCAAATTCTGTGATATCTATGCTCTCAAATTACTCTCAGACTTCAAAATCTACCGAAAATAACTTTTTTACGTTCGCTGGAAGTGGGTAGCAGAATTTGGTATCCTTCAAATGCACAGTTTCTTGTAAGTACATGGCGAAAAGTTTTCCCGATGTCTCTGAGTTGGTCCAGAATTAGTCTGTTTTCTGTCCTTCCTCGTATAGTTCTGCTTCTTTTGATTTCTAGATGGTTCAAAGTCTAGCTCTGAGGTCAAAATATGCATTTATCTTAGGGTTGACAGAACAGTTCTCTCATGAGAACGTGAAATTCGATCAGACTTTCTATAGGCAACGGCAGACTATAGAGTTCAGCCATAGAAGTGAAGGCAAGTATTGCTTTTTGGACTTATCTTGACTTTGTGGTCTCTAAGGTGTTTTGTGGAGTAAACTTCAGAACGTAGTTGAATCGTAACACTAGGCGCTCACGTGGTTGGAAACGTCTTTCAAGTGAGCTAGAAGTTTGCATATTATACTGCCACTATAGAATCGTTGGAGGTGTTAGGGTCAGGCAACCCAGAATCCGTCTGCATGAAGATTCGAATAACAGGACAATAACAGTTTACTGCAGATGAAATCCAGATATGATAAGAAATTCACAAGTAGGCATTTTCAGAACAGAGCCTATATAAATCAAGGTAGGTGTGAGGTCTTTTTCGTCGAAGCTCTGAAAAACACGAAATCGCTAGAACGTCAGAAAGTATATAACTTTTTGTGTCCGGTCCAATCTCAGCTGCTCACGTAAAATAGTGCTTTTCAGTAACCAGCTTTCTTTATAAACTTTCTGAGGTGTATTATTTGATTATAATATTATTCACGGTTCTAAAAATGGAAAGAGCTTGAAACTGGTTGAAGTCACCTGAAACTACAAAGTGATTACGAAGAGCATGATCATCGTACTTACTTGCACCACGTATACGTACCTGACGCTATTAAGTTGATAAAATTTACTAGAGAGACTGGCAAATCTATTCGAAAAGGAAACCTTATCTCATTAGTAGGCAAGTTGGTAACATAATTGAGAAGTTATTCGATTTGCAACTTAATAGAATCAATTTATTAATTTTCTTAGGACGTTGCGGAATTCTGTTATACTATGCTGTTTCACCGATTCATCTTACTTTTGTTTAGTGATAACTATTTTTTCTTGCATTTCCGCTGCCCTTCTCAGCCGTTCTGGTGGTATTTGATTCACAATGAAAGTTACATCTAAAAATCCAGTTCGCATCATTATCTGCCTTTTTGTTATCAAATATACCAGCAATTTGTTGCAGGATATGTAGCTTTCAAAATTTTACCAACACTCTATTACATTTGTTTCTGTTCGATGGATGTATTTTTAAATTAGAAATGGAGTAAGAAGACTTTAGAGATCTTACCCAGTGCTGTCAGTTATTCAATGCTCTCAGTATGCAATCGAATGGAACTGAAACAAAATGTAGAGAGGTAATATATGGGTGCATCTATTCTCTTTCAATCTCTTTTCATCATATCTTTCGTTTCGAGTAGTTTCTTAGGACCACAGCCCAAATTTCAATATGCAAAATCATTTTTGAGCCACCCACACTAAGAATTAGCGACGACAAACGTTTCACACTTTACGTTCACTGAAATTATCACCAAACACAGAGTGCTGTACACTCGATCGCTCGTGGCTGGTATATTCAATGAATCATATCTTTTGTCTCGTGTTTTTTCTTAAGACCACAGCTCAAATTTTATTATGCCACAAACTCATTTTTGAGCTAGTGTAGGGAAGGGGCACCCAAAGAGATTAGCAAAAGACGAGAAAGAGTAACTGTTCGACTGACAAGACTGCAAGGTTGAAACACGTGTATCGGGCTCTATAAGTCAGCTCTTTTATTAACAGACCACACGACATGTATTGATCAAAAATGACTTTGTGGCATATTGAAATTTCTTTACTTCTTTTCCCTTTCAATTTCTGCAAAACTAGAAAATATTGGTTACTTAAGGAAGGACTGGATTTGGTAGAATATCCACTATATCGTACAGTTCAAGTGTTCTACATACTTCTATCACTGATGTCTATTCCACTATTGCTCTATGTGGAAATCAAACACATATTCTGTTCCACCTTTCATCGCAACATGAAGGTAAATGGTATCTAGCAACTATCAAGTATACCTCAACGTTTTCAATTTCAAGGGAACGTACCTCTAAGGAATTCAAGATTTATCAGAGAGTTTTGCAGAGTCTCAAACTAGAAAGGCAAGGTAGCTGTAGTGGTATTATGCGCTTTTCTCACCAAAAGATTACCACAGCAAAAGCAGAATTTGCTGAAATATTCTCATAATATAGTGAAGCAATTGAGAAGAATTGTATCTTCCGTTCCGAGTGTTTTCTTACGACCACGCGCTAATTTCAATATATCTTATAATTATTATTTGGAGCCAACTTGTCATGTGGTTTGTTAATGAGCTCTTGCACAGCCCAATACACGTGTTTTCGACTTTGACGGTCTGGTCAGTCGGGCAGAGCCCTTCGACATTTATCCAATCCTCTGTGAATGCTCAGTCCCTATACTAAGAGCAGGCGACGACAAACGATTTACACTACACTGCCGTCGAGTGATTTTCACTAGATCGGGGCTCTGTGCACTTGATTGCTCTTGACTAATATCGTAAAATACATCATACCTTTCATTTCCGAGTGTTTTCTCAAGACCGCGCTCTATTTCATATATCTCATAGATCATGACAACTCAGCTAACAATTATGAGATCAATTGAAATTTACCACGGACCTGCTCCTCCCGCTCCTGGCGAGAGGGTATCAAAATGCCAAAAACAGTAACAAATATGGGCCTCATTCCTCTGACCTCGAAAGAGCTCCTGGTACGGCAGCGCCAGGAAGAATGTCTAAAGAACGTCACACTAGGGACCCACGGACTAGAATAGAATGAACAGGGTGAGAGGCTATCTAAGTTTATCATGACGACCCAAACCATCCATGGTAACTCACAATTCCAAATGCCTCACTCTCAGCGATAGACGTGGGAGTCTCGCAATGGAGAGTACCATAACGAAATAGACCACATCTTAGTAAATCGAAGGTTTTGCCTGACCAATGTCGCTGTTGAACCTAAGTTCTACATAGGATCAGATCATCGCCTCCTTCTTCCCGTTTTTCGTGGAGAGGAGAGAAAGACCGCCAATTCAAACAACGAAGTTCCAGAACTACCATAACTGTGAGATGTATTCAAATCATTAGTCGGCTCTTGGGGAGATATCGTTGTCACAACATCGACGAAGAACACGATCGGCTCGTTGAATATCTTCACGTTAGCGCTATGAAAGTCGAGGGTCCTAACGTCACGAAGAGACGTTTGTCTCCGCAGACACTCGAGCTAATACGTCAACTTGGAATCGCACGAGCTACAGGCAACCGAAATCTTACGACCGAACTTGCGAAACGTTGCAGGGAAGCGATAAAAGAGCCTTCAAAGAGAGACGAGCAACAGTTATGGCAGAAGCTGGGAAGAGCATTCGCAAAGCCCAGCGAGGCTTCGCCAACTATAAGACCAAGATGATTGCACTCCGATACCCTGAAGGAACACTTGTACCTTCAAAAGGGCTATGGAGAAAATCATCCACCAATACTACTCGGATCTCTTCGCTAGTCATGTCCTCTTACCGTCATATAAATTTGAAAGAGAATGAATACGTCGCTCCACCTGTCCTCCCTTCCGAAATCCGGCATGCTATATCGTCGGTGAAGAACAGAACAACACCCGGTCCAGACAGGATTAGACCAGAACACCCGAAGAACCTGCCGTCAGTTCTCATCAACACCCTGGCCCGGCTCTTCACTCGCTACCTCTCAGAATGCAAGGCCCCATTCAATGGAAAACCAGCGAACCGTATGTTGTTCTAAAAAGGGAGACCTTCACGACATAGGCAATTATCGCTCAATCTGCTTGCTATCCGTTGTCTATAAACTCTGTTACTCGAGTCATCCTAAACAGGATTGACAGAACACTGGACGAAGGACAGCCATGCGAGCAAGCAGTGTTCCGAAAAGGATTTAGTACCATAGACCACATCCACAGATACAAGACTATGAAGTTTCACGAGAGTACAAACAACCACTCTGTTTCACTTTCATCGATCTGAAGAAAGCCTTTGATTCAGTGGAAACAGAAGCGGTTATAGAGGCTCTGGATAACCAGGGCGTCCCTACTCGGTACATAATGATCCTTCGTGAGCTTATAAAGATTTCACGACCAAAATATCTCCATTCTACAACAATATCACCATTGACGTAAGAAGAGGGGTTTGACAAGGCGATATGATTACGCCAAAGCTATTCACTGCCACCCTACAAAACGTCATGCGAACATTAGAATGGGACGATATGGGAGTGAAAATTGACGGTCGACAATTAAACCATCTTCGCTTTGCTGACGATATCGTCATCATAACACCAAACATTAGCCAAGCGGAACGAATGTTGACCGATTTCGATAGCGCTGTGGAAAGATTGGTCTTCAACTAAATCTAACAAAAACGATGTATAAGGCCTCATTCACGCTCAACGTAACGACAATCTCCGAGTGCTCCAGTCACGTCTATCCAGGTCGTGAAATCAACATGATGAACGACCTAGCTCCAGAGTTGAGCAGGAGGAAACGAGCGGCTTGGGGAACCTTTAAGAGCATCGAAGATGTGGTGAAGAGGACTAAAAACATCCGATTCCGTGCCCACCTTCCGACTCGACAATTATCCCTACCCTAACGGATGCAGCAGAAACCTGGTCGCTACGTAAGCAGGATGAAGGATCACTTGGCTTTATCGAACGCGCAGTCGAAAGGTCGATGTTATGAATATCCCGTACCTCGCGAATGAGCGAAAGGATCCGAAGTTTCGACCTGTTGACCAACGATCGAAAATGAGAGACGCCGTTCTGCACGCTAGGATATCGAAAATAAGGTGGACCGGACACGTAACGCGCTTCAACGACAACCGATGGACGAGAGCCGTTACCGACTGGATTACTCGGGACATCGAGCGCTCCACAGGAAGACCACCGACTCGTTTGTTTTCACGAAAGCTATAGGAGAAAGATGTGTTGTTCAGCGAATCTCCTAGAGCGAGGAGGACCCACTGGGTTACTCTTGCACGCGATAGGAAAAATGGAAGTGTTGCTGGTACCCGCTCAAGTCACTCGACGATCAGCGCAGCGACAGGTGATACAGGTGATTGAAATTTGAGCGTGGTCTTAAGGAAACACTTGAAGCGAAAGGTACAATATATTTCAAAATACCACTCAAGAGCAAGCGAGTGTACAAAACTGCCGATCTAGTATTTTTCACCTTACAGCAGTGTAGTGTAAGTCGTTCGTCGTCGCCTACCGTTAGTGTGGGGGCCGAAGCACCCACAGAGAATTGGCTAAATGACGAAGGGCTCTGCTAGACTGACGAGATTGAAAGGTCGAAACACGTGTATCCGGCTGCACAAGAGCCCATTAACAGACCACAAGACAAGCTGGCTCAGATAACAGTTATAAGATATATTGAGACAAATTGATTGTTCTATTTTCAGACAATTTTGCGACTCTATTACGCTTTGGCGCTGCTTCATGCGACTGCGCACTGCTGTGTTCAGGTGGAATTCTCATAATCAATTGAGTAAATATGAAAATTCATAATGTTTCACCTCATATCGTACGACTCAAAGGAAAGAAAAGGAGTGAGGTTGACTCGATTTTTGAGGCAGTATCCCTGGTAGTTCTTTGAAGAAAAAGAGAATAAGAAAACTGTCAATAAAGGAAAGGAGCCGATGACTGCACGATTTTGTAGACTTGTCGATGACGTATAAACAATACTGTTTACGCAACTTATAATATGGGTTGTACCCTTATTTGCTGCTGTTTGGAGGTTCTTGATGCTTACGCTTACGGTATACGTGGTTCAGAAACCTCTCAGACTATCTAGAAGCTACTGGTTTTTTTTTCCAGATATACGAAATTGGTAGCTCATTCGTGAGCAAACCTTGTGATTTCTTCTCGCCTCTCTACATCTATGTTCCTCTCCTTATCAGCACTATTTTCCCATGCTATGGCATGGTGAGTTGTTGAACTAACATAAGATTTACCATGTATGATCAGATGAAATTCTTTTTATTCGACCATTTTTAGCGGTGTTATGATTGCACAAATATATTCACTGATATTGAGCGAAGTGTAAAATACCAACGCCGGTTCTGCAATCACTCAAAAACTTTAATAGTCAAAATTTTTGAAAATGTTTTGTTGTGAGGATGAAAAGGAAAGAGCTGATTGTTGACCTAGCACTTTGCTTTTTGATATTGAGAATAATGTCTTACAAACAACCACACTAAGCTACTTAACGAAACACTTATGTAACGTCTGAAATAGCTCTAAATGGCAGTAGTCCACGTTAACTACTTTCTTTTTTCGTCCACTTGCAAAAGTCAACTGCTGTCGCGATTTTATTGTGTAATTTTGGTTGCGATCGATAGATGTGTCATGTCTCCCTTTCTTGACACTTGGAACATGATCATGGAGTAGTTCTGAAGCATCTAAAACCTTCACCTTCAGAGGTTATGACAATCTTGGTACCATAGTTATGTCTTCAACTTTGCAGGAACGACCAACAGTAGTGCTGAACTAGAAATGTAGTCAGATCAATACAACTACAATTTTACTTACAACGATTGGAAGTGGGAAGATATGGAAAAGGTTTAGATCCTCAGCCTGGCGGCGCTGTCCTGCGAACGGACTGTGGCGACGGTTCGCTCCAAGAAATACGAGAGCGACGGAATCGCCCTGAGTCTGCTTCTCGTTTTGCTTACGGCAAGTCAAAGAATTTCTTAGTATCCATACGAAAACGCCAATCTATATAAGACTACTTCGAGGAATATAAAGAGACAAATGTTCACGCTAAGGCCATCTTCAAACAATCCATTCATGAAAATCATTGATATCGATTTATTGATTGACAATTGTAACACAGATTATTGGCGCTGTTCTGGAGCTACGCTATGCGTTTGAGATGCGTGATTTCGGAAAAAGAGTCTGGTCGGCGATTTTCATACCTCCGGACGCTGTGAAAAGGTTCAATCAAGTCGCCATGCTTAACATCACCATTAGCTTCGTCTGTATGGTCACATTTTATGCCTTGTCTCGATTCAACAGAAAGCAATGCGCAACGTGAGCTTTTAACTTTTGGACGGTAGCAGCTTTTTATCTGATGTTTATATAATTTGCTACCACATGATGATTTTGAAGGTAGTCATGCAAGCACTTTCTGCTAATGTTTTTCGTATCTTGTTGATATACCATATGAAGAAACGGCCTTTGCTTGCCGTTTGCCTTTATGTTGCCCAATCACTGAGCTGGGATTTATTCGATTGATATAATGATTTTTTTTGCTGCTAGCAGCTTGTGACGATTGAAGTCTCGCATAGAGATTAATATTATAGAGATTATAATACAACCTCACACTTAGGTAATTAATCCTCTATCTAAATAACAATATTATTGACACCGACAAACAGTAACAACAATAACGGCCAAGAGGGTAATATGTGACATAAACGAGTGATATGCCTGATAATCATTATTTGAGCCACGCATGTCAGTGGTCTGTTAATGAGGGCTGACTTATAGAGCCCGATACACGTGTTTCGATCTTGCGATCTCGTCAGTCGGGCAGTTACCCGTTCTCGTCTTTTGCTAATCTCTGTGGGTGCTCCAGTCCCCACAATAAGAGTTAGCGACGACGTATGTTTTACACTCTGTGTTCAGTGAAGAACTCACCAAACACAGAGTTTTTTACACTCGAATGCTCGTGGCTAGTATATTTAATATAACATATCCTTCATTTCGAGTGTTTTCTTAAGACCACAGCTCAAATTACAATATGCCTGATAATCATTATTTGAGCCACGCATGTCAGTGGTCTGTTAATGAGGGCTGACTTATAGAGCCCGATACACGTGTTTCGATCTTGCGATCTCGTCAGTCGGGCAGTTACCCGTTCTCGTCTTTTGCTAATCTCTGTGGGGCTCCAGTCCCCACAATAAGAGCAAAAGACGAGAACGGGTAACTGCCCGACTGACGAGATCGCAAGATCGAAAACACGTGTATCGGGCTCTATAAGTCAGCCCCTCATTAACAGACCACTGACATGCGTGGTTAAATAATGATTATCAGGCATATTGTAATTTGAGCTGTGGTCTTAAGAAAACACTCGAAATGAAGGATATGTTATATTAAATATACTAGCCACGAGCATTCGAGTGTAAAAAACTCTGTGTTTGGTGAGTTCTTCACTGAACACAGAGTGTAAAACATACGTCGTCGCTAACTCTTATTGTGGGGACTGGAGCACCCACAGAGATTAGCAAAAGACGAGAACGGGTAACTGCCCGACTGACGAGATCGCAAGATCGAAACACGTGTATCGGGCTCTATAAGTCAGCCCTCATTAACAGACCACTGACATGCGTGGCTCAAATAATGATTATCAGGCATATCACTCGTTTATGTCACATATTACCCTCTTGGCCGTTATTGTTGTTACTGTTTGTGGTGTCAATAATATTGTTATTTAGATAGAGGATTAATTACCTAAGTGTGAGGTTGTATTATAATCTCTATAATATTAATCTCTATGCGAGACTTCAATCGTCACAAGCTGCTAGCAGCAAAAAAAATCATTATATCAATCGGATAAATCCCAGCTCAGTGATTGGGCAACATAAAGGCAAACGGCAAGCAAAGGCCGTTTCTTCATATGGTATATCAACAAGATACGAAAAACATTAGCAGAAAGTGCTTGCATGACTACCTTCAAAATCATCATGTGGTAGCAAATTATATAAACATCAGATAAAAAGCTGCTACCGTCCAATTAAAGCTCACGTTGCGCATTGCTTTCTGTTGAATCGAGACAAGGCATAAAATGTGACCATACAGACGAAGCTAATGGTGATGTTAAGCATGGCGACTTGATTGAATCTTTTCACAGCGTCCGGAGGTATGAAAATCGCCGACCAGACTCTTTTTCCGAAATCACGCATCTCAAACGCATAGCGTAGCTCCAGAACAGCGCCAATAATCTGTGTTAAAATTGTCAATCAATAAATCGATATCAATGATTTTCTTAATGGATTGTTTGAAGATGGCCTTAGCGTGAACATTTGTCTCTTTATATTCCTCGAAGTAGTCTTATATAGATTGGCGTTTTCGTATGGATACTAAGAAATTCTTTGACTTGCCGTAAGCAAAACGAGAAGCAGACTCAGGGCGATTCCGTCGCTCTCGTATTTCTTGGAGCGAACCGTCGCCACAGTCCGTTCGCAGGACAGCGCCGCCAGGCTGAGGATCTAAACCTTTTCCATATCTTCCCACTTCCAATCGTTGTAAGTAAAATTGTAGTTGTATTGATCTGACTACATTTCTAGTTCAGCACTACTGTTGGTCGTTCCTGCAAAGTTGAAGACATAAACTATGGTACCAAGATTGTCATAACCTCTGAAGGTGAAGGTTTTAGATGCTTTAGAACTACTCCATGATCATGTTCCAAGTGTCAAGAAAGAGAGACATGACACATCTATCGATCGCAACCAAAATTACACCATAAAATCGCGACAGCAGTTGACTTTTGCAAGTGGACGAAAAAAGAAAGTATCAACGTGGACTACTGCCATTTAGAGCTATTTCAGACGTCATATAAGTGTTTCGTTAAGTAGCTTAGTGTGATTCTTTTGAAAGACATTATTCTCATTATCAAAAAGCAAAGTGCTAGGTCAACAATCAGCTCTTTCCTTTTCATCCTCACAACAAAACATTTTCAAAAAATTTTGATTATTAAAGTTTTTGGAGTGATTGCAGAACCGGCGTTGGTATTTTACACTTCGCTCAATATCAGTGAATATATTTGTGCAATCATAAGACCGTAAAAATGGTCGAATAAAAAGAATTTCATCTGATCATACATGGTAAATCTTATGTTAGTTCAAAAGTTACTGAGTCTCTTCAAAGTCGAAAAAATTTCGATAGGCAGTAATGGTCATTATTGTCGTTTTTTGAAGTCAAAATTACACATGAAATTACTATAAATGGCAAATCGAGGAGGCTCTATGACTTTTATGAGATGATGAAGGTAAGCTTCAGAAAATGAGGTTCCCAATGTGCAGCTGCAGAAATTCACAAGCCGCTGTTCTAGAAAGATAGCGAAATTTCGTCCAGTAGAGAAGGGTAGTGTTCCTGAATTATGAACAATGTGAGCACAAGGCGATCTTGCGTCAAAAATTTCGAGGAATAGATTTTTTTTAGTGCCTCGAAAATTCAGCTCAAACATATATACGGCCGCCATTGATTTTACGGTGCTCGAACATATGCAAAAATCATCGATCCTACGGTGTTCGCAAATATACCTTAGAACTGAGTGGTGAGCAAAAATACGGCCTCGGACGGGAGTCGAACCCGCGTTTCATCCATACTGGGGACGTGCGCTACAAGTGCACCACCAGAGCTTATATACGCCACCATCATTCCTGTAACATAGTAACACTGCGAAAAAAGCAGTGAAAATATTGGAATGTGGTGTTCACAAAATAGCTAGAACTTGTCCGCTATTCAAACACGGCAGTACTTGTTTTCAGGCAATGAACGATAGATCTGCTATAGCCAAAGCATTCATAAGTTGAGAACAATATAGATTTGAAGATGAAACATTATAACAGCCATGATATTGAGCCATGCTCAGTGATAGAAGTGATCGTGGACATCACAAACAGTGTTATTATCTTGTTGTTGTCGCTGTAAACTAATATACCAAAGCCATTGTCAGGACATGGAGGTGTTTTATAGCTACAAAGTTGCGGAGGTACTAACAAAACTCAGTGCATGAAAAGCATTAAACCCACAGTTACCATGTTTTAGTGCTCACATATTGTCCACCACGCGATCAGGAACATTTCTTTACCATTCTCTCGGTTCTCTCGGCTATTTTTTTTCGCAGAGGCAGAACAAGTGTCGCAGTAGCGCAGCGGGTAGCACATTAACTTAGGGAAAGGAAAATTATGAGTTTGAAGTTCACCTCAGATTTTAAATCACATTAGTGTTTCAGCACTCTTCTATGGCATTTTATGTCTCACCTCACTACCTAGTAACAACCGAAAACAAAGGAGCCACAGACATTCTCTCACAGTACGTATCGAGCCTGTCATGTCATGTTGTGTAGTCGACTTCTTCATGTAATCATATTCTACCATTAAACCAGTGAAATTAAAGCAAGAATGATTTTGACTGCCACTATTACCACCCATTGTCACGATAATTATTGAGCAAATCGAGCCAAATTCCATTCTCTTGAGAGTGGCCCAGTCGGCTCTTCTTTCTTTGGAAATTGACGTCTGATGTCGCAAGGAATCACGAAAGTAGAGGCTTTCATTAATCTATTGTCGTAGAAGCACATCACATGCTTGAAGGATGTGAATTCGATAAAGAGGTGTGCATAGCGGAGTCTTTCAGTTAGATCGTCCACACAGGTTGAAACTTTAGACGTTTCTTCCACCTACGAAGTTAGCAGTTATGCGTTCAGTAATGCTCACTGTCCTCTCTCTTGATTGGGTAGTGCTTAGGCTTTTTCTTCACATGTTAAGGTAGAGAGGAGACCTGATTCGAAAAACGGGCGTACAGATGGGGCGCAAGTGTTCCGCATTTTGTTTATTACACCTTCACAGTTCACAACAATTCCTTAGCCATTCACTTTCTCGTGCTTGACTTTTACGCTAACACGCTTATCACACTGATTTCCTCACTCATATAAATGTTAGTCATAGCTTTCGAAATTTCGAGATGTTCACCTCCATCACGGTGAGTGGAGCATATCAAAGCAATCCGTTTTAGAGGGAACATCGCTTTGGGAGGTGCCATCAAAGCCAATCATTCCACAATAATGAACTCAACAACATTCGTTCTCACTCATTGATGCTCTGCTTCTGAAAATGGTTGCATCAGCAAAGCGAAGACGGTGTAATTTCGGTCGTCGATTTTCTCCTATATTGTTAAGTTCAATGTCCAGAGCTTCTGCAAGTAATGATGCTCCAACTAAGTCAGTAGCATTTCTGATCAATGGGGATTAGAGAGCATTCCTCTTGCACTTGCATAACACCTCAATGAGATCATCTAATGACGGGCCCCGCACGTTCATTGCTATTAGTGGGCTTCAAAATTTGTGAGTGGTCATTTTAGTCATCACAATCTCAGGCAGCCTCTCACCGCTCAATATTAGTAATGTCAATGATGGTGGTCTTCCCTGTACTTCCCTATAAAGTATCGCCCTTCAACGCATGATTCAACTCTGTGCTAGTTGACATTGACTACAGTAGGATGGATTGACCGCTGAAAATAAAATATTGTCAAGTGGCAGCCAGTGTCACTAATAACCGTTCTGTTTGTGAGGCTGCCAAGAGTGAGATCGCTGCTCAACCGAAAAATGGTGTGACTTGAATGACAACGGAGACGAGGTCCGCAAATAGGACGAACGACTGTGAAAAATCGACTTGATCATCGGCTGTGATGAAGACGAAAAGGTCGAAAGTTGGCCGGACGAATTTTCAGGCTAACTTTCCGGTGTCGACCAAATTATGAAGAAGTGTTATTGAGTTCAGAACCTCAGCACGAAATACCACTACAACTAAACAGCAGGAAACAATAGTTTTGAAGCTAGCAGTGGTATAAAGGATCTAGTAGAGAGGATAAAGAGGACAAAGGGCACTTAGTTATATTTGCCACTCTTTGATTTGGATATTCTACCCGCTTGAACACAGGGTAACAGGTATCGTGCAGCTTTAGCAGGAAAAGAGGCTACCCACCCATATCAAACACGTCATTATCGTTATGCGAAGAATATCACAAATCATACAGTCTTTCAAAAGTCCGATTTTCTCTAAACCTTGGCATGAGTAAACAAATGTAAAATCTGTTGTGAACTGCTCTTTTCTTTAATTTAGAAACACTTGAAAATTAAAGCATGATAATACTAGTGCAAGTTTTAATTAAAGAGAAGGAAATACAATTTTTAACATTTTTTCGTCACTGCACCCTGTTTCAATCTTTTGGCATCCTGAAATTTTAGTAATAATTCAATAGCTTAAATAACAAGTGTTCTCATGGTGTACTTGTTTCAAGAATTTCTTAATGCAGATTAGCAGTATAATTGGAAGTCGTGAGACTCACACTCGACGTACTTTTACTCGTATTTCCGTCATTTATTAAAGAGTTTTTTTTACTGCATTTTGTAGTGATTTCTGAGTTTCTTATTTTGTTATTGCAGAACAAACTTTGTTCTATCGTTTTGTGCTCTTCAGTTTTCTATTTCCATGTCTACTGCCTCATGAACACTCTAATAAGATATGAAATCTTGAGCTGTTACTTTTCTGTTGGCGTGATGGGAGCCAATTATTTACTTGAGAGTATCGTTGTTTCAAGACTTCATCTATGAATATCACTTTCATTCCATGATTCCATTTTGGCCACCGTTTTCAGTCGTTTCAAAAGCATCTACTTCACATTGCTAGTTATAACTACAAATCCAATTCGCATCACAACTCCAATCCATTTTTTCGAATGCATTAGTGATCTATTACGAGATATGTCACAGTTATAAGTTTACATATAAAGCCATTGCATATGTTTCTGTTTGATAGAAACATATGAAGCTAGAAATGGAACTCCGAGCTTTCAAAAATTTTCTCAGTTGTCGATTACTCAGTGGCGAGAAAAGTTGTTACAGTTTTTTCAGATATTTCACAGATGAAAAAAATATAGCATAATAAATACCCTATTCAATTGGAAGAATAATCAAGTTTATCAGACAATCAACTACGACAAAAATATTATACCCAGCTCTTAAAACTGCTGAGAATTATTTCTTGAGGCTGCATGTTATGTGGTCTGTAATGGGCACTTGTACAGCCCGATACATGCGTTTCGGCTTTGGCACCCTCTTCAGTCAGGCAAGCACTTCGTCTTCAGCCAGTCTCTCGGGGCTGTTCTATCCTCCCACATAGGAAAGGCGAGAAAGTACGATTTACACCTGCTGCCAAGTGAAATAAATAAGTTTATCGGCAGTGTTGCACATTCGATAGCTCCTGGCTGGTATTTTTGGAATATTATACCGTTCGTTTCGAGTGTTTTCTCAAAACCACGCTCGAATTTCAATAGATCCGATAATTATTATTTGAACCAGCATGGACAGGTGGCCTGTTAACACTGCCGATCCAGTGAGATATTTCGCTTGACGGCACGTGTATATCGTACATCACTGAGAAACTGGAGCACGCCCGAGAGGATTGAATAAAGGCGAAAAAAAGGGCTTGCACGACTGACGAAGCTGTCAAGGCCGTAACATGTGTATCGGGCCGTACAAATGCCCATAACAGTCCACATGACATGTTGGCTCAAATGATTATCATTGGGTATATTGTGATTTGAGCGTAGTCATAAGAAAACACTTAAAACGAACAGCATACTGTCTCAAAATTGCCTCCTTTGGCTTTCATACTTTCACGAATTCGCTTGCAAAAATTTCCAACAATGTTCGCACATGTTCCCACCGTGATTCTATTTCAAACATGTGCCATAGTCGTTTTAAGCTCGTCTATGGCAGTATAGCTAGTGCCCGAGACTTTTTCCTCGAGTATAGAGCACGGGAGTTAACATTGGTTGAGATCCGGCGAGTTTGACAGCCAAATGTCCTTGTCTCATGGCATAGTAACTGCTCTTGATATACGACAATCGTTGAGCGGGGCGAATACGCAAGAGCCCACTCCTGGAAAAGCGCAAATGTATCGGGCTAAAGTGTTGAGTACTACCAAGGCTCCAATACGCCCCCATAAAACTTGCTGCTGATAGCTGACAGCGTTAAATTCGACGTTTCTGTTTATTGAAGACCAGCGGTATCTTCTCGGCGGCGCAAATGTCGACCCAGAACATCATACAGACCGGAAAATAAAAGCGGTCCATGGTCGTTTGCTACTGCGGACTTCTGCTAGCTTTTCTTGAAAAGGTGACGCACATTCTGGCGACTGTAGAGCGATTCTATCGTAAATATCTCCTCATTCGTAAAAAGCACCTTTGCCAAAGGGGTCTCAGCTATCAAGCGAATCATTCGGCAAGCCTTTGAAAGCAGGTTTTTTCATCTTTTTGTCCAAAAGAAGAACTCAACCAATCCTGTAGCTGCGCAGCTTAAGCTTATTTTCGACAGTGTTTCGGCCGCTCCCCTTGCTGATCCCAAGCTTCTTTGCCACTTTGCCATCGACCGCTGTGGATTTCATAGAATGTGACAACGGATCTCCTGAATGTTTTCGGAAGCAGATAGAATGGTTAGACAACTTTCTCAAGGATGGTCTTCTATCCCTCCAGTCTCTTTGAAATGTTCCACTGCTCTGTAAAACTTGGTTCAAACAGTTATTTTAGCAAGGTCGGCCGCTTTCAATCCCGTACCGGGCAGCTCAACTACTGCGATACTCCATTTTCACGATCCATAACATGAGCACAACTGAGAATAGAGAAGTAAATAAAACACATTCCAGACCAAAATCAAATGAAGGGATTCAACAAAGTTATCGGAATTGATTAAAAAAACGTTATTTCAATGCTGAAATCAATAAAATACAAGATTATTAATACTTATCTCGCATTCTACCCACTGTTTATGCAATCGAATGGAATGAATTAGATTATAGAACATAATCAGTGGGCACATTGTCGCTCTCTTACTTGAGGAAGTATTAGATTTGGTATCGTGTCCACTGTGTTGTATCAGTATAAGAATGAACGAAGGAGTAATTTTGATAGGTTAGCTTCTTCCCTGCTATGCGTTGAGACAACTCCAACCACGGAAAGAAATGCGCAGATGTAGACAGGCGGGAAAATTTCAAACTTTACACTATTGGACTACTTATGTCGCAAATTCAAGACGAAGCTATTTTCTAAGAAGTTTGAAAGCGTTGTTGAAACCTCGTGTCTCAAAGAGTCTTACCAACTTCCGGAAAAAAAAACCGATTTAGATAACAATAATAAATGGTTGAAAAAGCGCATGTCATAAAATTCATTTCGAGCACCGCGAGTATTACATTGATGGAAATAGCGTCGACGAATGATATAACATTAGAATGTTTGAAAATGATAAGAAAAGCTTAGAAAACTAATCTTTATTTAGAGCTTCACGAGGTTGGTATCTTTTTCCCCAATCGATTGTTCTTCTTTCCGGTCGATGGGTTTTCGCGTTTGCTTGTGGCTGACGTTTCGGCGAACACGCCTTCTTCAGAGCCTTACCATCTAATCTAGGGACTACCTCAGGTTGTTCCCGGAAAGATGAACAATCGATTGGGGAAAAAGATACCAACCTCGTGAAGCTCTAAATAAAGATTAGTTTTCTAAGCTTTTCCTATCATTTTCAAAGGTTTATATTATTGACATGCCGAGGTTTCAAGAAAGTCGGTCTTTCGAGTTATAACATTAAAATGATTTGGAAACATGATGATCAGCAGTAGTGGTTAGAAAATAGCATTTCTTGAACTATGGCCAGACATATGGTAATCACAATCTCTACGGTGTTTTGAACGTCACCACGTCACCAGCTCATCGAAAAGCTCATTTTTTTCTTTGTTCATCTAACTACAATCTCACAACGACACCTGATCTCGAATCGTCTGCGAGAAAATGACGTCTCTCCTTCGTAGGGGCTCACTTTGTAATATTGTGGTTGCTACGTCACACACCGTGTCAGTCTTCCTGTTTCTGTTTACTTTCGTCTTCTGTTCAATATATCGCTGTTTCTCTGCGTCTTTCCTCGGTATCCTTCCAGAAAGGCGTTGATTTATCTTCTGGCATGCGGCACGGTGCTCTAATGACATTACTATAGTTTTCTAATGAAATTTAGATCTATATCGTCATTAAGGAGGGCTTTGCATCAACAAATTCTAGTCCAGAAAAGTGCTGTCGGAACTTGTGCTCGCAGTCCTATAGATGAATGTCGATGAGAATACTGGAACTCCCCTCCATGACATGGAATTGATATCAGGGAAAACACACTGGAGAAAAAACCACCTGGAATCGTATCTTTTGAAGTTTGAGCTGCGATTGAAAGCATAAAAACAGCGCAGCTATAGAACCCAATAACATTGCTGCCGAATTTCTGAGAGCTGGAGCCATAATTGGCATTTCTTTTCACAGCACATATGACATCTTATCTTCGAAAGGAAAAAAAACCATATCAGTAGAGGACATCGCGCACAGTCATCCTCCAAGAAAAGGGTGACAGAAGAGACTCTTGCAATATTGCAGGATTTGCTTGTTGAGTACACTCTCCATGCCTTTCACGAAGATCATTCTTTTGAGCATATTGACGATTTTCGATGAGGCACAGCCATGTGAGCGAACAGGATTCCGTAAGGGATTCTGTTACATGGACCACATAAAACCGTGTCACGGGTCATTGAAGTCTGTCGGAAATACCGCAATCCTCTTATTCTAACTTTTAACGACCATGAGAATGCGTATGACACTATTGAGACATATCTTTCGTTTTGGGTGTTTTTCTTAAGACCGCAGCTCAAATTTCAATATGCCTAGTATTATTTTTTAGGCCACACATGTCAGTGGTCCATTAAAGAGGGCTGACTTATAGAGCCCGACAGACGTGATTCGATCTTGCGATCTCGTCAGTCGGACAGTTACCTATCTAGTCTTTTGCCAATCCTGTGGTAATGCTCCAGTTCCCACACTAAAAGTTAGCGACGACGATCGTTTTACACTCTATGTCCAGTGGAATTATTACCGAACACAGAGCGTTGTACACTCGATTGTTCTTGGCTAGTATATTCAATATATCATATCTTTCGTTTCAAGTGTTTTCCTAAGACCACAGCTCAAATTCAATATGCCTGGTAATTATTTTTCTGAGCCACGCATGTCGGGTCGATTAGAAAGGTTTTAAAATTTGGAAAAAATCAAAAGATAAAAAATTGAAATATGAAAATTAAAAGGTTCGTCGTCGCTATCTCTTAGTGTGGGGACTGGAGCACCCACACAGGATTGGCAAAAGACGAGAAAGGGTAACTGTTCGACTGACGAGATCGCAAGATCGAAACACGTGTATCGGCTCTATAAGCCAGCCCTCTTTGATAGACCACTGACATGAGTGGCTCAAAAAATGATTATCTTCCATAATAGTTTTTGGTGCACTTCAAAATTGAGCTAAGGCGCGAAAATCAGTAAGTGTGATTTTGAAAGAGAACCTGCAGCAAATAAATTACTAGTCACATTAACTACCACTTCATTCTTTGGCAAGTAGATAACCAGCATCACTGATCAGTTTGTCGGTTATTGAAGATTATATGAGTTCACCTATTGGTAAGTCGCCATTTTGGTGAGTAAGCTAAATATCACTAGAAATAATGATAAAGAAACACGGAATTCTTACATATCATAAATAAGCCTATTGTAAAGGTGTAACATATTGTTAGGATACGCCAGTGACATCATTCAAGAGTTAATAGCACCGTCTCTCCACCAAATCACCGTCAATAACTTCTTGCGCTCATGTATCTGAGATAAATAAAACCACGTAGACATCTCAAACTTAGTGATGAAATAAACGTTGCTTGAACACTTGCACGCTTCCTCGACCATCAGTACATGAGCAACAAACAGACCCAGTTCCTTACCCGTATTGTTCTCTCGGTCTCAAAATCACCGCCCATTCCAATTACGTGAAATAATCTGTACATAGTGAATACTACTGAACAACTATAGAACTGCTCCCGAATACAAGTGGCGTTATTAGTGAAGTTATTTGTTCTCTTTTCATTGCGGGTTATTTGCATTGAAGAAAGCGTTTGGAAAGGGGAAAAAAACGAGATAATCGAAATGAAATGGCTTTGTAGCGTGTACTAATGCTGAAATCTCTTACTTGCAAACACGTTTATGCATCAATTTTCCAGCATATAAATCTGTTATCAACTACTTCACCCAGTTGTTTGCAGTAAGGAATAACGTAATGAAACTTAATTCTATCGCGCAACATCATTTGTTCTACTTAAATTCGATAGAAATGGCTTTAAACGATGGAGAAAGATAAATGACTTAAGATAAATCACAATGTGCAAGACCTTAGCAAAAGAGATGAACAAGGAAATAGATGACTATCCATTGATCGGCTACAGTATGCCAGCTTTCGCAGCTCTTCAGTTTGTCGATCAAGCACGTCCTTATTAGCCGCAAATCTAAAATTAATGATATTAAAATGCTCAAATTGCTTCTATCTGATATCGCACGGAAAAGATATCCTTTTCATGAAAATATTAGGGCAAAAAATACTCTGAAAGTAGGAGAAATCAAAACTGATTGGTGAAAATTTGGCATAAACTTAGTTGAACACGAATAGCTAGCAATACGTCTACAGTCCAAGTGTTATTTACTACACCACCAAAGCCCTTATCTCGCCCTTCCATTAGCCATGTTTCGACCGTATACGTGCTATCAGCAAAATAAGTTTATCGAAACTTGGAGCGTAACAAAGTACTGCGCACTCAAGCGTAAAGGTCAAGTGTACGGCACTGCTTAACACCCGCGGATTGAACTATGCATTTCAAGCTATTTGTGGCATCCTAGAGATAATCAAATGGTTCTTATAATTACTTTTGAATTCCTTCTAATTTATCAATTCATTGATTCTACCCTCTCAGATAAGTCTGGTACCAATTATTTTACTGCAAAGCTGCAGGAACCTTGATTTGCCTATGACTCGTGATCGAAACCAAGGAAATTGTGCATGTAAAATTTTGCTTCATTTAACTGCGCACTGCTGCATTCAGGTGGAAATAATGCAGAATTTTATAAAAATGAAATTTTTTAAAGAGTTTTACCCTCAAGATACTGCCTAAAAGGAGCGTTTGGTTGAGGAGCTATCTATAAACCCCTTGGCTGTGTATATTTTCCTTGAAAAAAGTGAGGTTGACTAGATTTTATGAAACAGTAGTTCCGCTGTTCAGTTTCCAAAAAGAATAGCAAACTCAAGAGACTACAGCCAATGAAGGTGCCGATGAGTGGAGAATGACTTCTACACGGCGCACGAGCAACACAGTTTGATCACTGTACATTATGACTGTACATGGGATCTGTTTGAAACCCCGATATCTTACAAGACCATTTATTTTGGGAAAAAAACTTTTAGTTTGATCAGAAGTTCGCTGTTCTTTTCAGATAAACGAGATTGGTATGTCACTGGTGAAGCGAGCCTTGTGATTATTTCCCACCCTTCAACATTTATGCTCTTCTCCACATCAGCATTAATTTCATGTTATTGCATCGTGAGTCGTCAGTTCAATGAAAATTAATTAACCAATGTCTTTCTAGTGTTTTATTTGCAGTGATGAGGTGTTCTAAGGTAATGGACTGCTCTGAACACTTACTCGATGCGTTAATAGAACTGAGAAGAGACTCGGTAGATCCACACGAGAGTTCATTCACACCTCCAAATAAGTTAATTCACACCTCCAATATTTGGGACAAATGCTTGGAAGCAGTAATTGTTATCCATGGTACTTTGCTTGTTAGTATTGGGTTTAAATGTTCAATAAGAATATTGCGTAATTACTTCGTTCGATACTTAAATGAAGCTTGTAATATCTCCAAACGGCGTGCTGTCCTCGTCATTGCTTCCATTTTTCTTCAACTTACAAATACAACTGTTGAGGTGATCGCAATCTTATGGTGTAATTTCAGTGCAGTGTATAGATCTGATCCACGGACCTTTTTTGAAAGATCCCGCCCGGTTAGTCGCAAGGGCACGTAGCGCGTTCCCAGGTGATGGATAGGGGAATAAGCGCGAAACAAAAGCAACTGTGTGCCTTCTAGAGGCGCAGATGGATTCAGGGGATGAGCTCCCTGCTTCTGCAGCGCCAACTTGACAAAACTCCATTTCTACGAGTCAAGTCGGCCAAAAGCCTGCAATCAAGCTGCTGAAAAGTACATGGGAAGCGGTTAGAAGTTGCCTTCAACAAATGAGCTCCTCCCGCTCCTCCGAGAGAGACTGGCAAGCTACTCGTTAGTACCCAGCCCCCACGTTTAGAGCCTAGAAAGCTACACGTTAGGTATAAAATGCTAAAAACAGCAGCAAATATGAGCCCCATTCCCCTGGCCCCGAAAGAGCCTCTGGTACCGCAGCGCCAGGTAGGGCGAGTACGGAGAGGCTGCTAAAATCTCAGGGCCAAACTCGGCCGCCAAAATCAAAACGGACTAAAATGACGATCTATACCTACAATGCAAGAATACTTGTTCACTAGTCCCCTACAGAAGATTTATTGATTCAAGCAAGAAAGATAAGGTACGACGTCATTGACCTAGCTGAGACGAAAAGACGCCATCCTTTTCACGCTGTTTATGACACCGGAGAAGAACTATTTCTTGGAACATGCGATAGCAAAGGTGTCGGCGGAGTTGGCTCCTCGTCAAATCGAATTTGACCGTGAACATCGATTCATTTGAACAACTAACAACCCGTATCAGACGATTACGGTAGAAACGTTTGCGGTTCTATGCCGGCTTTGACCATCTTCGGTGCTTACGCACCAACACCAAGCTACGACGAAAACGATATCAAAGCGTTCTGTATGGTCCTCAAAAATTCCTTCAAAGAAATCAAATTCCAAAAGGTCATACATGCGCGAAAATAAGATCTAGGAGAACGTCTGAAGAACTACAATTCGGGACCCACAGACTAGAATAGAATGAACAGGATGAGTGGCTGCCTAAGTTTATCATGGCGACCCAAACCATCCATGGTAACTCGCAAATCCAAAGCCTCTTTCTCAGCGATGGACGTGGGACTCTCCCAATGGAGAGTACCGTAACGATATAGATCACATCTTAGTTGATTGAAGGTTCTGCCTGATCGATGTCGCTGTTGTTCCTAAGTTCTACACGGGATCAGACCATCGCCTCCTTCGCGCAACGTTCCGTTTTTCGAGGAGAGGAGAGAAAGCCGCTAAATTCAAACAACGAAGTCCCAGGACTACCACAAACTAGGATGTGAAAAGTCATCAGTCGTCATACCGTTGTCGACAACATTAACGAAGAACAAGATCGGTTTGTTGAATATCTTCACGTTAGCGCTATGAAAGTCAAGAGTTTCTAAGTGGATCCCCGAACCAGTGGCATTTTCTGACTGCTCGCATCGAACTCTATCTAAAAACGCCCTTTCCTGAAGTGAAACGTTTGAAAGAGATTAGAGATTCCCTGGAGAACAAACGTCAAGAGGAAAGCCTTGATCTATTTTCTACTGTACTCGACTCCATGGGAGCATAAATGATACTAAAAACGATACCGAGGAACGAATAAAGAGCGCGTCGATGTTGTCACAACGGTATCTTCCCAAGAGCCGACTAATGATTTGAATACATTCCAGTTTATGGTAGTTCTGCGACCGTTTCACCCAAGATTAAAGCCCGTTAGATATAGTTCGATGCAAGAGAATCAGAAAATGCTATTGGATGTCAGATTCTTTTAGAAGAGGCTAAGTAATGACGTTTAGAATAGGAATTTGTTGTACCATTGTGTGTCTATAATTTTTATACGAGAAACCTAAAGATTTTCACGAATCAGAGGAGAAAATTCAATTAAAAAGCCAAAAACGCCAAGTGTGAAACTCAATTCTATTTTTACTTCTATAGTGTGAGAAAACTTTTGTGACGTCTTCGCTTCGTCGGTACTTTTTTAAAAATCTTTTGCTACTGCGCTATGTGCTTCATTTATGGCAAAATTCTTTCGCTAATGTGTGATAATCACGATAAAATTATGTTTCACATCCGCCGTGTCCTAAGGTCACGAAGAGACGCTTGTCTCTGCAGACACTCGAGCTGATACGTCAACGTGGAATCGCACGAGCTGCAGGAGACCGAAACCTTACGTCCGAACTTGCGAAACGCTGCAGAGAAGTGATAAAAGAAGACCTTAAAGAGAGAAGAGCCGCAGTTATGGCAGAAGCTGCAGAAGCTGGGAAGAGCATTCGCAAAGCCCAGCGAGGCTTCGCCAACTATAAGATAAAGATGATTGAACTCTGATGCTCTGACAAGACACTTGTAGCTTTCAGAAGGCTATAGAGGAAATCATCCACCATTACTACTCGGACCTCTTCGCTAGCCATGCCCTCTTACCGTCACATAAATTGAAATAGGACGAATATGTCGTGCCACCGGTCCTCCCTTCCGAAATTCGGCATGCTATATAGTCGGTGAAGAACAGAACAAGACGCGATCCAAACAGGATTACACCAGAACTCCTGAAGAACCTTCCACCACTTGTCATCAACACCGTGGCTCGGCTCTTCACTCGCTACCTGTCAGAATGCAAGGTCCCCATTCAGTGGAAAGCCAGCAAGACCGTATTGTTGTTCAAGAAGGGAGACCTTCACGACATAGACAATTATCGCCCAATCTGCTTGCTGTCCGTTATCTCTAAATTTTTTACTTGGGTCATCCTAAACAGAATTGACAGAACACTGGACGAAGGACAGCCATGCGAACAAGCAGGGTTCCGAAAAGGACCATAGTACCATAGACCACATCCTCACGATTACAAGACTCATTGAAGGTCCACGAGAGTACAAAACCACTTTGCTTCACTTCCATCGATCTAAAGAAAGCCTTTAATTTAGTGGAAATAGAAGCGGTGTAGAGGTTCTTCATAACCAGGGCGTCCATAATCGGTACATAATGATCTTTCGTGAGCTTTACAAAGATTTCACGACCGAAATATCTCCATAATACAACAATATCACATTGACGTAAGAAGATGGGGTCTGACAAGGCGATACAATTCCGTCAAAACTACTCACTGTCACCAAACAAAACTTCATGCGAAGATTAGAATGGGACGATATGGGAGTGAAGATTGGCGGTCAACAATTAAGCCATGTTCGCTTTGCTGATGATATCGTTCTCATAACACCAAACATCAGCCAAGCAGAACCAATATTGGCCGATTTCGATAATGCTTCTGGAAAGATTGGTCTGCAACTAAATCTAACGAAAACGATGTTTATGAGGAACGAATGGATTTTGAACGTCCCATTCACGCTCAACGGAACGGCAATCTCCTAATGCTTCAGTTGCGTCTATCTAGGTCATGAAATCAACATGATGAACGACCTAGCTCCAGAGTTGAGCAGTAGGAAACTAACTGCTTGGGGGTGCATTTGAGAAAATCGAGGATGCAGTGAAGAGGACAAAGAACATCCGACTCCGTGCCCACCTTTTTAACTTGACCATTATTTCTGCCCTAACGTATGCAGCAGAAACCTGGTCGCTATGTAAACAGGATGAATAATCACTTGGCGTTATCGAACGCGCAGTCGAAAGGTCGATGCTAAGAGTGTCCCTTATCTCGCAAATGTGAGAAGGGAATTGGAGCTCCGACCCACGTCAACGATCGAAAATCAGAGACGCCGTTTTTCACGCCACGATATCGAAAATAAGGTGGGCCGGACACGTGATGCGCTTCAACGACAACCGATGGACGAGAGCCGAACCGACTGAATTCCTCGGGACATCAGGCGCTCTGCAGGAAGACCACCGCCCCGTTGGCCCGATTTTTTCACGAAAGCTAAAGAAGGAGGATATGATGCTCAGCGAATTCTAGAGCGAGGAAGACTCACTGGGATACTCTTGCACACGGTAGGGAAAAATTGAAGTGTTGCTGGTACCTGCTCGAGTCACTCGACGATCAACGGGACGACAGGTGATAACAGGTGACAGATATAGATCTGTTATGTTCTCCTTTCCTTCACTTAGAAAGTTGATCGTACATTAATTCTTCGATATCTATAACTTTCACCTCAGAGGGTTATCACGACTTTTACATCATAGTGAAGTTCCCAATTTTGCAGCTTCGACCAGCAATTGTGCTCAATTTTTTTTTAAATAAGAGTGTTTCTATGGTTACAACCTAACAAAGTTCAAAGATATGGAAAGAGTTCAGATCCTCAGCCTAGTAGCGCTGTCCTGCGAGCGCACAGTAGCGACGGTTCGCTCCATGAAACACGTGAGTGACGGAATCGCTCTGAATCTGTTACTCGTTATGGTCACGGGTAGTAAAAAATTTCTAAAAATTGACATACAGATGCCTATCTATTCGAACTACTTTGAGGAGAGAAAACAAATAAATGTTCACGTTATAGCTAATCAATCCATATGAGCCATTGGTAGCGATTTATTGATTGGCTGTTATAACAGATTATCGGCTCTGTTCTCGAGGTATGCTATGCGTTTGACATGAGTGATTTTAAGCAAAGATTTTGGTCGATGATCTGCGTGCCTCCGGGCGCTGTGAAAACGTTCAACCAATTGGCTATGCTTACCATCGCTATTAGCTTCGTCTGTATGGTCAAGTTTCATGCCTTAACGCAATTGAACAAGAAGCAATGCACAATGTAAGCTTCATGCTTTTAGGAAGGGTAGTAGCCACGTTTCAAAATTTGATATACTTTGGTATGAAATTAATAATATTGTGAAAAGACATAGGTTCAACTATTTTGCTAGTGTGTATTTCTTTCTCCTTGATACGTTATAGGATTATGAAAACTGTCGTCTTTTTCCCCATGACAGACTGTCTATTAACATTGACATACTTCAATGAATCCTTAATTTCGTCATTTTTCGAAGATATGTTCTCTCAGAAAAACCAAGCTATTACCAGACCATGAGATGAGCAGTCGAAACTACCTCGCGAGTAGCCCTTTTGAAGGTTGCGCTCAGACTTCAGTAGGCGCGATTCCAAGAAGATTTTCGTCGACATGTATTTCGGCGTTCAAAACTGGTGTTCTGGGAGCCTTAGATTTGTACAGAATTTTTCTGTCAATAAATCCATTCAATGGCGGAATATACTGATAATTCTACCTTCGTTCATTAGGAATCTTAGCGAAACACTATAGTCGCATAGATGACGGTTGCTTCGATCTCACGCTCAAGGCTCGCTAGGCCTTTCATCGTCCAGGTCCGCTAAATTGGTATGTCTTGTTTGGAAGGACAACAGCTCTGACTTGACACAACGATAGGCCACCACAGGCTGTTTCGAGGAGCAGATATGCATTCAGTTACCTTAGACGATATTAGATGATGTTCAATGCATGGTGCACTCCTTAGGGGCAAAGCAATGCCGAGAGCTTCAATCTTCATTACAGGTGCAGCACATGAAACACTGTTGACGGCGTGTTGTGAGCGTGGTGAATTTCCCGCCCCAATATCATATTCCTGTCCAGTCCGAAGATATCACATCTCGACGTCGCACGCAGATCCGGGTGTGCGGTGTGCACTGTACGGAGGATGAAGTTTCAATGGGTTAGCCATTATGGTTCTTTAAAGTCTCGTGCTCACTCTATCCGAACCTTTCCCAAGCCGTCACTTCCACAGGCAGTCACAGGCCCTTACGCACCAAAGCGAGCTCTGCCACATTTGCGACTTTTTGATATCGGACAGTCAGTGCTTCCTGTTCATTCTCATCTGGGCTTCCAAATGGGTACGCTCGTTTCAGTTTGAGAGACTTACCATACAATAAACGACGTACTGTATAAATCTCTGCGGCACCTGAAACAAAAGTCATTATTGAATAAGCAGTAGCTAAAGTGGGATAATACGTTACAAACTGCGGTGGTACTCAACGAGTTCCCATGGTCTCCATCTGATAATCGTGATTATTTCTATTAGAGAAAACGGCAATTTTGAAGGACATAGTAACTGCGAACAAAAAGCGATTATCTTACAACATCAAGACATTATCGGGTCATCAAAATTTCAAAGAGAGCAGCAATGAGCGCAATCAAGAATTTAGCGGCGCGCTCACAATATTTTTCTGTGATGCCGTTTGGCCGGAAAACCCCATAGTAAATTATTAGTCGTTTCTTATCATCGACTCTTCAACGCAAAATCTGCACCGTCAGTTCCCATCAAATACCTAGTTTTGGAAAAAAATATTGAGCTTATTTAGTTTTTTTCATTATCATTTGAGCCAACTTGTCATGTGGTCTGGTAAGGGCTCTTGTACAGCCCGATACACTTGCTTTGTCCTTACAGACTCATCAGTCGTGCAGAACCCGTCGTCTTTCGATCTTTTCATAGTCAGTTTCTCGGGAGCCCTACTCTTTTTACAGAGAGTTATAAAAGACGAACGTTTGACACTCTATGTTAAGTGAAATTTTCACCTAGCACATTGTGTTGCACAATGGTTTGCTCTTTGGCTGGTATTTTTATCATATTATACCTATTTAGTTATTTAATATTCAGTTTCTTAACATTACCTATTGATACATTGTGCAGTGAGATGATAAAACAAAAATGAAGAAAATTGATTATCATGAGAAAGTGAGTGCTTCATTAAACTACCAGCACTTCATGAACTACAGCTTTAGGCGTCTATCTGTCATTCGCATTTTGTTAATTTTAGTAAAAGGATAAAGGACAAAGTTTTGGGCGTTGATCAACACGTGATAAAAGTACCTTACATTTGTGTTCTATTTTTAGCTTCATTTGATATTATTAAGTCATATTTGGGCCTTGCAATGAATCGTGCTGGCCTACCGATGTATCAAATCAATACCACTTATCCTCCCAGGCGATTCTGGTACCAACTCACTGACTCCGAAGGAATGTAAGACATGGTCAACCGTGAGCGCGAGTTTGAACCATCGACTTTGTGTGCGACGCAGAGCACCTCTAGCCACTGGGCCGCATGCACTCTTATTATCTTTTAAAAAGTTGATATCAATGCTAAAGGGATTGCAGATCCAAGAATATCAAAAGAAAATGAAATATAACGTAATTTCAGAAACACAGCCACGCTTACGACCCGTTATCAAACACGCGAGAACGTCGTCACCACTCAGTTCGTTACTTCCATCGCCATTGTTCATGTGTCAGTCTTCAATTTCTCCACAACATATATGTATAAGTGGTATTCACCCTTGGAAGATGTGATAACTGCGACAGAAATGAACCAAAAAGCTTTTCACAAGTTGAAATTGCTACACTGAAGTAGCTGGCTTTCCCCTACGACAACCTTAGGATTTTTCTTGACCCGGCGACGAATCTAAGTGATTATCGAAATGTAAAACCGATCTGATTAACTTCGATAGGTTTCCTTCTCAAAATTGCACTTGAGCAACTTATAACTTTGATTTGCGTTTTCGCAAATGTTGATGCACAAATTTCCTGTAATTGCCATACTTTGACTAACAATTTGATGTGGAACATTGACAATTATGCCTAATATTACAACATGTTTCAGGGCTATCATCGTTATGTATGCAACAAGTGGTATTTCATTTCAACTGTTTGGTCCTGTGCTATTTAGATATAACAAAAAATTGTACCCTGCTGCTCGCAAAATTTGTGTCGTAAGAGATTTTATTTAGCAAAGAAATGTAGACAAAATACTCGCTTTCACTCGAAACGAGTCTAATTCAGTTACCCTCAATCTTCAGATTCCTCTCACCAATTTACTCGTAACGTCGTTGAAGCACTATCGAATAAATAGAGATGCTAACATCCGATCAATTGTGATGATGGAAAGTCGAGGTAGAGTTGGTACTCGAAACTATGAGGAGACCATTGGTAAGGCTTGGCAGCTCAACGGCCCTTAACATTGATCATTTTTCTAGAAAATAAAATTCTGGATCTTTTGTGATAACCTATCTTTACATATTAAATACAATGGAAAACTTACGTAAGAGTAACCCTGAGAGTTTTATTGGTAGCTTGTAGATGGGTGAAATAATGAATTATATTAGTAGCCGAGAACTATCCTTTTCTTTAGATGAAGCTTGCACGAGACTGGTTTTGCTTTCTAGAATATGATAGCTAACATTCCGGCGACCTCGCCCTCGTCAGAGCCTAGATTTGCCATTTCATACCATATCTGATTATTCGGTTAATGATTCGTATGTTTTGAAAGTCTAATACAAAACAATTAGACAGTTTGCTTAATGTACAGAAATCCTGCCTTCTTAGCACTTTTGTGAGAAAGGTGTATCGCTGTATGTAGCATACTGTGAGAAATGACCATACTAAAATTAGAACATGAATCTGATTAGGCGCCATAACTCTTGAATTAGCAGCTGACAAATTTGCTATAAGTTCGTACGACCCGTACTAATCCTTCATGACTCCCTCATAGGACTTCCCTAAAGTCACTCAAACTCTTCAAAATCGGAAATATCTCTATAGACAATAATGACCAATACCATCAATCCTTGATGTGGAAGTTACGGTAAACCTTTGCTCCAAAATTCACAATAAGGTGATTATGCGGCTTGCAGAAATTCACACCAGCGACGAGAGAGAGAAGTCTGAGTTTTGTCTGTCAGATATTGATAGTGTTTTTGAATCTATTAATAATGTGGGCACATAGAGTTTTTGAGTTAAAAATGTTTAATAAGGGAGCTTTTTGATCCTTGAAGAATTTAGCCGTAACCCATATATGCAACACCGTTAATTTTACAGACTTAAGAATGAGTAAAGTCGTCAGAAGCTTAAACAGGGCAGTTTCTCTTTTCCAGGCAAAGAACGATAAGTCTGCGAAGCCTTGAGCATTTGTTAAGTTGAGAACAATATACACTTGTAGATGAGATGTCATAGCCATTATTAACTGTTGAACCATGAAATGGTTAATAGATAGTCGGTTGTGGAATTACAAACACTATTGCCATCCTGTCGCCAGCACTATAGTTGACATACCAAACCCACTGTGGTCGGCATATGGAAGTGTATCATAACTACGAAAATGCGGAAGTACGAGCAAAACTCATAACGTGAAATATTGTCAAACTCACAATTATCCTTTTTTGCGATTCATTTGCTCATCACGCGATCACTGTAGCAGAAGAAGTTAATGAATAGTCTGTTATTTGAGTTGATTTGGCCACGCGGGACTTCTAATAAATGTTTCTGTATCGAACTCCTCGTATTTGGATCATCGTTTACCTAACAATACAATACACCAATGCAGATATATATATATATATATATATATATATATAGATGAGAGAGAGAGAGAGAGAGAGAGAGAGAGAGAGAGAGTATACCGAGCCTGACTACAACTTCCGGCCGCATATCTTCACTTCGCTAATGAGTGGGTTCAAGGTTAGTATAAGACAAAGTTAGAGGATGGAGATTCCAGATTGAGATTATATAGCATACATCACTGTTGTGTGAAGAGGTTAAATGTCAAAATAAGTCTATTTACGTGAGTAATCCAAAAGTACAAGGACAGGTCTTCTGACAGTCGCGAGTTGTTTACGCACTCGAAGTGAAGAGAGTCAAAAGTGCAATCATCTTTCGCAGCGCAGAGCGTACAACTTACGAAAGCAGAGTGCATGAGAATATTTGATTGAAATGTTCAAGTTAATGATTAACACGTGGAGAGAGGTAGACAACATCCGTTATGTTATGTAGAACGTTGTCTAGAGTTACGACCATTTTTCTGCCTTTCTCTCAGCTATTCTTTTCGGACTAAAACAGAGCAAGTGTCCCGATAGCGCAGCGGGTAACACGTGAGCTCACGGAAAAGATAGTCGCAGCTAAGAAGTGCACTTAGGTTTTGAGATTCAGTAATACCTTAGCATCCCTGTGATGGTATTTCACGTGATACTCTAGCGCGAAAAAAGAACAGTAAGCAAATAAACACTGGCATTCTTTTCTAGTAATTATGTGGCCTATCACAGTATATCATTTATTCGATTTCTTGATGGAATCACAAAATCCCAATATATCGATGAATAAAGTAAGAATGATCTCAACCATCACCACTTCCACCCACCGTCTCAATGATAGGCAAGTGAAACGCGTTAGTTCGTGTAAGATTTCGTTCCACCCAATAACTTGCAGGAGTAACCCAGCGGGCTTTACTCGATTCAGAAAGTTTTTGAGAATCATGTCATCCCTTTAGGAATTTTGTGCAAATACCCGACCATCCTCCCGATAGTCAATCTGTTGTACTTTTGACTTGTCACAAGAATACTTTTCAAAATCATGTAGGGACGGCTAGAAATGAGTGCACGAAGAAGAGGAAAGGGAACAATTGCTAAACTTAGAGCGATAAATATTTTCAATGGTTACGAAACTTCAGCCTTTCTGGTTAGTTCAAGTGGTAAGTTTAGGACCAAAAACAATACTCCGCATTTGAATGAAATCGCTTCTAAATTACCTTTTATATCAAACAAAGTTAGTGGAGCTATTGAAACGTGCCTAAGGAAAAGTGGTCTCAAAGGATTGTCAACAGTCATAAAACTCCCAGCCACACCTTGCAACAGTTGGTCATATTGAGGTTATTTCAAGACTTTGGATATTGAGGAGGATACAGGGACCACATTAAGGGCAACCAAATAAATAAACGTAGAACACGCAGAATAAGGGGGTATTTCCAGTACAAAGGTTTATGACGGCGAATAATGTTCAAAATAAGGTATAAGTTGTTGTATAGAAACGAATGCTTGCAGAATGGTAAGAGGAAACCTGTTCTATAATCTTATGTAGGCCAAATTTCTTCATTACACTAAAAATTTGAGAATTATTGAAAGTTAGCGCTAAGCTAGTATCATATGCACTGTTTAGCATCGAATTACTAATGCTTTTTTGCCTAGATGTGCCTGTATCTAACAAAAATAGCATATCATTATGTAAGGCAATAGAATCCAAATTAGTGGGTTGTAGAAAAGCTCTGTCGTATTGCTTGAGAGAGTGATTTTTACACATCTATTCTGTGCAAATTTGGCGCATCGGAAAGCTTGTCTCCTTGCGCGTCGAACGATATGACATTTGTCTACACAGCCTTCAGACTGGAACTGTCCAGGAAAGAAAATCGTCTGCTCCTCCATTTTGATTACAAATTGAGTGTGAACGCTTCTATGGCGCGTGATGACGGAGTTTGCGATGTTCGTACAAATCAGTGTTAGTTCAAGACCGAAACATCTTGATTCGGAAGGAGACTACTATGATTATTAATGTGTCATTTGTTGAATCTAATTGGTTCACAAGTTAAGTTTCTCTATGAATCTTAAAAAATGCGGAGAACTTTTTCTGTAACCTTTTATTTCGGTACAAAATAATTATTCATATTGAAAAAACCCAAGTGTGGTTGTTAATTATTATGAATCAGACGTACACCATGACAATAGGAAAAAATGTAGTTAGAAGCAAAAAGTATGATAATTCATGAAGCGACGATGAATTGTAATGATGGAACCACTGAATGCTCCTTAATATCCATAAGGTCGACTGTTTCTATTCTTATTCTGCTTCTTATTATGTCGCGAATCAATAAACAATTCCTATTTGGAAGAAATGTTGTTTCAGCATACTGATGCTTCAATAATGCCAGATAAATAACCTTTCACGCTTCTAATGTTGTATGATACGTTAGACGTTTAATTTGAGGAAGAGCAATCTCCGAGCCAAAGTACTGAGCTCGAAGTTGGATGTTCATTGTCGTTCATGCCAGATTCTATTCTCGACGAACTTATTACCTTGAAAACCCGTTAATCCTTTTTGACCCAGTGTGGTGCTCTGCCATTAGTTAGGCGATTTTTCGACACTATTTTAGTTGGACGTGAACACGACAACAGAAATCGTAATCACTCGTGATATCAATCAGTAGATAAAGAGTGCTACTTCGGTGCGTGAGGTGCATTATGAGTTCATGTAACCTGTGCCCGGTGGTCTCCACTTGAATAATCCGGTTGGAGAAGCCTGACTTTCCAGGCAGTGAAGAAGACAGCCGAAATGCCAGCTGTCTGAGTAAATACTAATATAACACCTCATATATGGTTCAAGAAAGAAATTACTGAAGTTCCCGAGATTAATAGATAGTCGATGTCGAGAATTGTTGCGGAAGCTAATCTTTCGTATTTTGTCTCGAGTAGTAAGGGATTGTTGATGACAAGAAAAATATGGTGACTACTAATCCTAAAAGCGAGAGCTCTTAACAGGGAGAGCCATGCTTCTAAAGATGGTGAGTATGACTTCTCAGACACGTTACCGGCCTGTGTTTTGCTTCTTAGAATTTTTGTAAATGGTTTTTCTTTGCTCTATCAATATTGATTTATTTGATGAATTCTTTTATTTTTATTTACTGGATTTATTGAATAAATTCCTGCCTTATTAATGAGAATGCCTACATTTCATAATCAACAAATGATCGGTGAAATATTACGCAGAAATAAGAGGACTAGCAATCGGATATGGCACAGCGCTGAAACTGAATTTTGTCACCGCCTTTATATACAATGTTACTACTAGTCGACCTCCGGCTATTGGTCTATTGTAGACATACAGATGATTGCTTGACAATTTGCAACAAGAGGTGAACAAATGTTAGGTGTTGTTAAACGAACAGTGAGACCACATATTATTCTTCTAAGAGAAACCAAAGGCAGACTAGTTTTAATTTTCGATAAATCAAATCAAATCATTAAAAATTGCCGCAGCACCTAATGGTGCTTTGCACCAGCTGGCGTCCTTTCCATAGCCTAAACTGAACATCAAATAAAAATAAGTTATTAGAACTAAACATAAAAAGATAAATGAGTAGCATCAAAAATATATTTAACATGGCCATATTTATTTGAGAATACATTCCACTATCAAACGGCGCATTTCAACTTTGTAAAAATCACAGTTACGTTTCATCAACTTATTGGTTCTGAGGACCACAATCTTTATTCAAACTGCTACCCAGCCGACACGGTCGACCTATTCTTCGAATGGAATATTTTGCTCAAACAGAAATCTGTCGGCATGTGAGAAAATGGCACTCGACATTTCTCTTACATACCTGCCACTACAAATTTTCTAAAAAATGGCTGCCGTTTACTTTGTAATCATCATAAGATTGACGATCTTATTTAGAACTTACAAGTTCTTTGCTCGTATTGTAATCATCATCGTTATTTGCTTATTAGCCGAGTTTCTTGATTTGAATACCTTTTAAGTCATGACATTCGTTTTGAGTGTTTCTGGAAACCTCGCTCCAATTTCAGTATGCCTTACTATTATTTTGAGCCATGGATAAGGTCTGCTATAAGCACATATACAGTATAATGCACGCGTTTCGGTCTTCCAGACTCGTCAGCTGCACGGCGCCTTTTCGTTCAGCCAGTTCCTCGGAAAAGTTTTCCTTACATAGAGGAGTCGACAAGGAACATTCTACACATTCCAATAGGTGATAAAATCAACGAAGGGGAAAAATTTTACGATTATCAGCTAATAGCGATTGAGTGTGCAACACTGCCTGTGCATTAATTTTATCATCTGACGACTCGTTAGAACGCTCGGTGTTGACTCTTCTATAAAGGGTAGATCACTAAGGAACTGGCTGAACGAAGATTCAACGTGCAACTCACGAAGCTCAAGGTCCGCAATATGTGCATCGGCAATCTTCGAATTCTCATAAAAGACCTCATGCATGGCTCAAAAATGACTATAAGGCTTTCTAAGTTCTATGAGTCATTCAAAATTTTACTCTTTCTGCGGAATCTTGTTACGTACATTTCACCTTTTCTCAGGTTATTCCTAGTAACAGTCTTACTAACGATGTCGATTGAAAAATACTCACTGATTCTTGCTGCACTCAGTGTTACAGGACATAATGTCAAAGCTAATATTGAATTCGCCACAACTTGTCCCCGCTGCGAAAAGCACTTTAGTGCTTAAGACTCAAAATGACTCCGGTAAAAAACGTTCAGAGCAAATGCAACATGTAGCTCTCTTCAAAGCGTTAAAATTACTAAACTCTAAGTAAAACTGAGGAAAAGGCTTTTTAATAAGAAATAAACGTCATCTTGTGATTTACTGTAAACTGTGTCTTCACTACAACAGCGAGCGATTCACTCCACGGACCTCCCTCTTTGAGGGATCCCGCCCGGTTAGTCGCGAGGGCACGTGGCGCGTCCCCAGGTGGTGGATAGGGGAATAAAACGCGAACCAAAAGCGACCGTGTGCTTCCCAGAGACGCAGGTGGATTCAGGGGACGAGCTCCCTGCTTCTGCAGTGCCGACTTGACAAAACTCTATTTCTACGAGTCAAGTCGGCCAAAAGCCTGCAATCAAGCGGCTGGGAAGTACATGGGAGGCGGTTAGGAGTCGCCTCCAACAAATAAGCTCCTCCCGCTCCTCCGAGAGAGACTGGCAAGCTACTCGTGAGTACCCAGCCCCCACGTTAGAGCCTGGCAAGCTACACGTTGGGTATCAAAAATGCCAAAAACAGTAACAAATATGGGCCTCATTCCCCTGACCCCGAAAGAGCCCCTGGTACGGCAGCGCCAGGTAGGACGAGTACGGAGAGGCTGCTAAAATCTCAGGGCCGAACTAGGCTGCCAAGATCGAAACGGACTAAAATGACGATCTGTACCTACAATGCGAGAACCCTTGCTCAACAATCCGCTGTAGAAGATCTGTTGATTCAAGCAAGAAGAATAAGGTACGACGTCATTGGCCTGGCTGAGACGAGAAGGCGCCATCCTTTTCACGCTGTCTATGACACCGGAGAAGAACTGTTCCTTGGAACATGCGATCGCAGAGGTGTCGGTGGCGTTGGCGTCCTCGTCAAATCGAATTTGACCGTGAACATTGATTCGTTCGAACAACTAACAACCCGCATCGGACGATTACGGTTGAAACGATGTGGTTCTATGCCGGCTTTGACCATCTTCGTTGCTTACGCACCAACATCAAGCTATGACGAAGACGAAGTCGAAGCGTTCTATATGGACCTCGAAAAATTCTTCAGAGAAGATCATACATTCTTCAAGGTCATTGTCGGAGATTTTAACGCAAAAATTGGACCTAGAAGAACGTCTGAAGAACGTCACATAGGGACCCACGGACTAGAATGGAATGAACAGGGTGAGAGGCTATCCGAGTTTATCATGACGACCCAAACCATCCATGGTAACTCGCAATTCCAAAAGCCTCTCTCTCTCAGCGATGGACGTGGGAGTCTCCCAATGGAGAGTACCATAACGAAATAGATCACATCATAGTAAATCGAAGGTTTTGCCTGACCGACGTCGCTGTTGTTCCCAAGTTCTACACGGGATCAGACCATCGCCTCCTTCGCGCAACGTTCCGATTTTCGAGGAGAGGAGAGAAAGCCGCTAAATTCAAACAACGAAGTCCCAGAACTACCATAAACTGGGATGTATTCAAATCATTAGTCGGCTCTTGGGAAGATACCGTTGTCGACAACATCGACGAAGAATACGGTCGACTCGTTGAATATCTTCACGTTGGCGCTAAAAAAGCCGAAAGTCCTAAGGTCACGAAGAGACGCTTGTCTCCGCAGACACTCGAGCTGATACGTCAACGTGGAATCGCACGAGCCGCAGGCAACCGAAACCTTACGTCCGAACTTGCGAAACGATGCAGAGAAGCGATAAAAGAAGACCTTAAAGAGAGAAGAGCAGCAGTTATGGCAGAAGCTGCAGAAGCTGGGAAGAGCATTCGCAAAGCCCAGCGAGGCTTCGCCAACTATAAGACCAAGATGATTGCACTCCGATACCCTGACGGGACACTTACAGCTTCCAGAAGGGCTATGGAGAAAATCATCCACCAGTACTACTCGGATCTCTTCGCTAGCCATGTTCTCTTACCGTCATATAAATTGAAAGAGGACGAATATGTCGTTCCACCGGTCCTTCCTTCCGAAATCCGACATGCTATATCGTCGGTGAAAAATAGAACAACACCCGGTCCAGACAGGATTAGACCAGAACACCTGAAGAACCTGCCGCCAGTTCTCATCAACACCCTGGCTCGGCTCTTCACTCGCTACCTGTCAGAATGCAAGGTCCCTATTCAATGGAAAACCAGCAAGACCGTATTGTTGTTCAAAAAGGGAGACCTTCACGACATAGGCAATTATCGCCCAATCTGCTTGCTGTCCGTTGTTTATAAACTCTTTACTCGAGTCATCCTGAACAGGATTGACAGAACACTGGACGAAGGACAGCCATGCGAACAAGCAGGGTTCAGAAAAGGATTTAGTACCATGGACCACATCCACACGATCACAAGACTCATTGAAGTTTCGCGAGAGTACAAACAACCACTCTGTCTCACTTTCATCGATCTGAAAAAAGCCTTTGATTCAGTGGAAACAGAAGCGGTTATAGAGGCTCTGGATAACCAGGGCGTCCCTACTCGGTACATAATGATCCTTCGTGAGCTTTATAAAGATTTCACGACCAGAATATCTCCATTCTACAACAATATCACAATTGACGTAAGAAGAGGGGTTCGACAAGGCGATACAATATCGCCAAAACTATTCACTGCCACCCTACAAAACGTCATGCGAACATTAGAATGGGACGAAATGGGAGTGAAAATTGACGGTCGACAATTAAACCATCTTCGCTTTGCTGACGATATCGTTCTCATAACACCAAACATCAGCCAAGCGGAACGAATGTTGACTGATTTCGATAACGCCTGTGGAAAGATCGGTCTTCAACTGAATCTAACGAAAACAATGTTCATGAGGAACGGATGGGTTTCTAATGCCCCATTCACGCTCAACGGAACGACAATTTCCGAATGCTCCAGTTACATCTATCTAGGTCGTGAAATCAACATGATGAACGACCTAGCCCCAGAGTTGAGCAGGAGGAAACGAGCGGCTTGGGGAACGTTTAAGAGCATCGAAGATGTAGTGAAGAGGACAAAGAACATCCGACTCCGTGCCCACCTTTTCGACTCGACAATTATCCCTGCCCTAATGTATGCAGCAGAAACCTGGTCGCTACGTAAGCAGGATGAAAGATCACTTGCCGTTATCGAACGCGCAGTCGAAAGGTCGATGCTAGGAGTGTCTCGTATTTCGCAAATGAGACAAAGGATCCGAACTTCCGACCTACGTCAACGATCGAAAATCAAAGACGCCGTTCTACACGCCAGGATATCGAAAATAAGGTGGGCCGGACACGTGATGCGCTTCAACGACAACCGATGGACGAGAGCCGTTACCGACTGGATTCCTCGGGACGTCAAGCGCTCTAAAGGAAGACCACTGACCCGTTGGTCCGATTTCTTCACGAAAGCGATGGAAGAAAGATATGATGCTCAGCGAATTCCTAGAGCAAGGAGGACCCACTGGGCTACTCTTGCACGCGATAGGGAAAAATGGAAGAGTTGCTGGTACCCGCTCGAGTCACTCGGCGATCAACGGGACGACAGGTGATACAGGTGACAGGTGTCTTCACTGAGCTCAATTAAACGGCTAGACAAATTCTGTCATTGATGATTGGAAACAAATGAAAGGACTCCTTTGGATGTTTTACTAACAAGATGTCTCCTGCTACTATCTAAAGTGACCATATATTTTACTCTTTGTGTTGTTTCCGAGCTTGTGGCTTGAGCGGGTCTATAAAAAGCGATCGAAAGGAGAATAACTAGAATCACATTTAGGAATGAAAAAAATCTGGGACATACTTATCAAAGCAAATCGAAAGCCTTTTCGGAATAGAATGGTGGCAATCCAATTCTCTCGTTCAAACAAACAAACATATTAACACGTGCACACGCCATTTAAACACAAAACTATTATATTTCGTTTTCAATTGACAAATATGGTGTGAAGACCGACTATTCTCTCAAATAAACGTTACGAATCAATTGCATATGAATTGTTGCTTGAGGCATAGCATGATGCTGTTTGGAACGGCAAAAAATCACTGCTCACTGCACGAATCGTAAAGCCACGCACGATTTTCCCTACTTAACAAGGGTTTTCTTTCCATTTGAAGAGTTTTTGGGTTTTCAATTATGATTTCACACATCACGATTTACCTACATGCTCGTATGCTTTTGGAGCATGTATAGCTCTTATGTGTGAAGTAAAACGCTAATTTACCATACGACCAGGTCTCTAAAAATTATTCAATTGCGATATGTCATAGAAATGATATTAAAACATAAATTCCTAAGTCTTAATAAGTTTCATTCTAGATAACGCTCGAAAATTGTTACTAGCACTTTAGCACTTTATCTGATCTGTCATCATAGTATTTTGTCACTGTGCGGATCCCAGTACTTCTAACATTCAATTCGTCTTCTTCTTGAATGGTGTAGAACACTGGTTCAGCGGGCTCCTTACAATCTCAAGGATAACCTTGCTGTGGCGCTCCATGGGGCGTTGTTGTTGACTACCGCTGAGAGTTGGGGCGTGATGCAACGAGCATTACAAACACTCAGCCACGGAAGTCCCGAGGCCATCATAGCGATTGAAAATCACACAACTCTGAACAACTGATTAAAAATGGCCATTCATACTGAATGCGAGATCACATCATCGATAACTTTCAGCAATAATAGGTAAACAAATATGATTCCGTCACTTTTTTTGCTGCGGTAATAGTAGAAATGAAGATATGCAGAATCTTTTCTTTTTGCTTGAACGCGCGTCAAAAAACCTTTTTTTATTATAAGCTTCCCTTATAAAAATGTTTTATATGATGGTTATTATAGGACTATAAAGACTTTTTTACCCGATAAATACCACTTGCAGGAACTTTACTTTGCAGAATCATTGATCAAATGTAATTGAAATTGCTCAATGGCATCGTTCAGTTGAGCATTTCTCACGAACATTTTGGTTTGCAACTTGTCTATGCTTGCTCTGAGATGGAGTATTCAAAGGAACAAATTTGCGTGCCACTCATACACGAATTGCGCGTAAGAGAAAATGCTAGAGAAACTGCGCACAATACTAATGAAGCTTGGAGCGAATTCCTTCTCATAGCAAGTACAAGCATGTTGTGTACCAGTATGTTCACAAGAAGATGGGCAGTTGAACACTGCCGAGTTTATGCTATGCTCATTGCAAAAATCGTATTAACCAAAGACGGAAAAGTTTGCAATTTTGCTCTGCGATCATGCTCGACTTCATGTTGGAAAGGCGATTGTAAATTTTATAAAAGAGCTGAGGTGGAAAGCTTTAGAAAGAAAAGTCTTATCCGCCTCACTCCTACGACATTGCATCGTCAGATCACCACTTAGAATTACCGTGTTCAAATCACGAATTACTAAATCAAAAAAAGGCGTTTTTGGGTACAAAGTCATCTCCAAAGTCCTAAAAAACGGTTATATAAAATATTTTGTGCATGAAAAACATGAATAGTGCTCTTAGAGGATTGCAACCTAGATAGAATTAAAGGACACACTTTCTTTTATTCTTCTATATGTGTTTACCTTTTATTTATTCACTTCTACTTTACTAAAACGATAATTCGCCGTTGCATCCTTTGTCACTGGACGTGCACACTGATTTTACTTCTACATGATTTTCAATTGATTACAGTCAAGGCGATTCCCTACTTTCTTAAATTTCTAACTCTTAAACTAGCTTCACCGTAGCCACGAACAGGTGGATATAATTGCAAGCACAGATCCGGTCCGCTCAACTGCTTTCCATGGGTATCCTCCCCACTTGAATCGAGTGTTGAATTGAACTTTGTTGATTTCTACGAACTATTTATAGTCCACATATGCGGAGCGTATTCGAATATTCTAGCGTTACGATAGAACTGCATGCAAAAAACCACAGAAGTTGTCAGGAATATTCGTATACTGCCATTTATCGTATGTTGATTGTTGTCAATCGGCATTCACTATAAGGATGTGCGCCTTCGGAAGCGGGGTCGAATGAGGAACTTGCGAGTCATTTTGGCCTTCCCATGTCTTGAAGAAGGGAGAGCTCTTATTCAAACCATTATTCAGCTGCACTGTGCTCAATTTAGTCAACGGAACGCCGATTGATGGACATTCGATTAGCATTGAAGGAGGATGCCGTCATCCACAATCCTACCCTACTCCTTTGATGACGTTAGGATGTATTTGAGGAAAAGTAAGGGTAAAAAGCAGGAAACCAGTTGACTTCTACGAACTGAACATGGCTGATATTTGGGAATTAGTTGCATAATAGACAAAGTTCTACGAGAAAATACAAGACTGATGAGTGGGAAAGGACGGGTTTACTCCGACCAGGTGGGCGGCAAAAAGATCATTTAGAGCTAGAAGTTCATCCCCAAAAAATGTCGTTACCCTAATCAAACATACGGATTATTTACACGCATAGGCGTTTTTTCACTGGAGATTCCTACAAATTCTCTTCGGGAATATGATTTTTCGGTGACGTCGAATCGATCCGATCATTCAAACGTCACTATATAACTTTGAACGAAAGCCGCTGTGATGTTCAAACAAAGGACCAACTAACTTGAAAGCTGGGCATATTTTTCTTCTTGTTGTTTTGCCCACTAAAAGAAACTCCTAAAACCAAGTTAACTGTTGAATTATCCATGTCCTCAATTACCAAACGACTATCTTAGCGAAAGAACACGAGGTACCATTTGCTGATTGAGCGTAGTGTAAATTCAGCGCAACAAAGACAAAAGTTGACCGGTGCTAAGGTATGAGCCAAGATAACTTGCTCTTGACTGATATTATTCTGTACAAGTTGTTGATTGTTAAATGTTTTGAGTAGAAAATCTACAGAATAGTAAGAATTTCTGAAAATTTGAATGAAGAAAATGCACCTTTCCGAAAAAGTACTCCACAAACCGATGAACTAAGACTCTACTGAGGCTTGCGCTAACAGCATACTAGTACTACCTTTGGATAAGTCACTTCAAGGAGTCATACTTCGTATAATATGTATTTTTGAATTGCACTCTTGCCCTATTTCCAAGAAACTGCGATTAAAGACAGGGGAGATTGCGTTACTATCCCAAAGACGTCGCTTTTGCGTTGAAAAGTAGACGTATGCAGGAAAATTAGGCGTTTTTTTTTTGTTGTAGATATGCTCATGGAACTTCTTACAATGATGATCTATCTTTTCGTATCGATATATTTCTCAGAATCAATATTTTTCTAAACAACTGCCAACAAAAAAAAAACAATGTGAAGTTTGAATGACGGGCTGATTACACAGAAATCAAAACGTTACCTCGTTCTCGTTGGTGGATCATATTTCTTAAATCAAGCTTAGAATCAAATTAGCATTTTTCAAGCTATCGAGAAACTGCAAAAGCATAGCTAAAATAAGAGTTAGAAGTTAATAAGAGCTGGAAATAAATTTCCCTCTGCAAAGATCTGTGCGAGGGTTTCTGCGAAGAAAGAAATGAGCTCTCTGCAAACATGGGATCTTCTTATAGAAAAAAGGGAAATCTTCGAGATCATTTGTTTACCTAAAAATAAATCTACAAAAGATTGCTTTATGATATTATGCCTTTTTGCAACGATAACGTGCCTCTAACATTAGGCTTTACTTATACAAATCAATAAGTCTGTTATGTAGTTCAAGCAACGGCCTAACTCTTCCAACGCAAAACGTATTCTTCCTTTCACAACTTTATAGAGTTCTCTTTAAATGAAACAGTTCTAGCTTCAGTTGCCGAAATTTAGGCTATAGTGTTTACTAAAAGCTCAGCAAAAAGCCATGCACAGACCCTGTCGGACAACAAAAGAAACCAAGTGTTGATTATAATTTTATCTTTACTGCAATAACGAAATGAAGAAAAGTTTTCAAGCCAGGTATATATCTGAAATCATCAAGATTTAAGCCACTGAACAATTACTAAGCGTTCAAGGAGAAGGTTTTACTCAGAGAAATGATCCTCAAACAGTCGTATGCCCACACATGCATTCGTCGCTCCTAACGGGTTGATTAAAATCTTTTCGGGCTAACGTTTCAGCCCGTTTCGTCTTCTTCAGAGCTGTGAATTGACTCCATCGTCTATGTAAAAAAAGATTCGACTTTATCAGAACGAAGACAAATACCATAAAGAAGATGACCGACTATGGGCATTCGACGCGATTCTCGCCTCTGTAGAAGAAGAAACGAGCCCCAAGTGTATCATGCGAGAGTTAGACCTAGTGGGCCTTAGACCTCTAGAAAAGGTTACTTTGAAATTGCTTTGAACAAGCCATCGGTCTCACATTAAGGCAATGGCTATCACCATGGTTTGGTAGCGCACTCATGTTCGTAGTGCTACCGTAATAGTTCATCCTCACCATAGTTTTGTCTTGACTCGAATTATAGGTTCCGAAGTAGACAAAAACGTCGAAAAGTTGGACGAATATATTTATTTTAACCAACCTTGTGTTACTGGCTTGGCTGAACATAGAATAAAGAATGACAGTGGTAAATAAGCCACTATCATAACGTTGACAATACGCGATAGCAGTTAGAAGATAACATATTTCAATTATCATCTCTTCTCATGAGTTCCGACACTAGAGCTATAAACATTAAATTTATCAGAAGTAATTAAATGCCTTAGCAACACTATACAAAGCACGCGTCGTCAGCTGTACACAATTCTGTCATCTCTCAGGCAACATATCAATGCCGCTTTGTGCAGAATTCATCGGCTATTCATTTTGGTACCAAATTTGTCCATACTTGGCTCAACATGGCCCGCTCAACGAAGGTCTCATAGAGATTCATTGCTTTACGAGTACAAATTGGGATGCTATGTACAGACTAGCTTTGAGAATACCAATCGTGCAAAGGCTCGAGAATTCGAATCCGGCATACAGCGTTTCGATTCATTGCTAAGCTTCGTGTTAGCAACATCAACTTGAAGAACTAGACGTGCTCAAGGCATCATAAAGCTGCAAGTCGTCAAATTGACAAAGAGGAAGTTGACGGAACTGGGTTAAGATTTACTCGATTATCCGCTCTTTGAGGGATCCCGCTTGATTAGTCGCGAGGGCACGTGGAGCGTCTCCAGATGGTGGATAGGGGTATAAACGCGAACCAGAAGCGACCGTGTGCTTCCTAGAGACGCAGGTGGATTCAGGGGATGAACTCCCTGCTTCTGCAACGCCAATCTGACAAAACTCTATTTCTACGAGTCAAGTTGGCCAAAAGCCTGCAATCAAGCGGTTGGGAAGTACATGGGAGGCGGTTAGGAGTTGCATCCAACAAATAAGCTCCTCACCCTCCTCCGAGAGAAAAGCAAGCTACTTGTAGTCCCCAGCCTCCACTTTTAAAGCCTAGCGAGCTATAAGTTCGGTATCAAAATGTCAAAAACAGTAACAAATATGGACCTCATTCCCCTGACATCGAAAGAGCCCTTGGTATGGCAGCGCTAGGTAGGACGAGTATGGAGAGGCTGCTATCATCTCAAGGCCAAACTAGGCTGTCAAGATCGAAACGGACTAAAATGACGATCTGTACCTACAGTGCAAGAACACTTGTTCACTAGTCCCCTACAGAAGATTTATTATAGCAGAGGTGTCGGCGGCGTTGGCGTCCTCGTCAAATCGGATTTGACCGTGAACATTGATTCGTTTGAACAACTAACAACCCGTATCGGACGATTACGGTTGTAACGATGTGGTTCTATGCCGGCTTTGACCATCTTCGTTGCTTACGCACCAACATCAAGCTATGACGAAGACGAAGTTGAAGCGTTTTATATAGACCTCGGAAAATTCTTCAGTGAAGATCATACATTCTTCAAGGTCATTGTCGGAGATTTTAACGCATAAATTGGACCTAGAAGAACGTCTGAAGAACGCCAAGTTTGGATCCACGGACTAGAATGGAATAAACAGGGTGAGAGGATATCTGAGTTTATCATGATGACTCAAACCATCCAAGGTAACCCACACCAGAAGCCTCACTCTCAACGATAGACGTGGGATCTCGTAATGGAGAGTACCATAACGAAATAGACCATATCTTAGTAAATCGAAGGTTTTGCCTGATCGATGTTGCTTTTGTTCCTAAGTTCTACACGGGATCAGATCATCGCCTCCTTCGCGCAACTTCCCGTTTTTCGAGGAGAGGAGAGAAAGCCGCTAAATTCAAACAACGAAATCCCAATACTACCATAAACTGGGATGCACTCAAATCATTAGTCGGCTCTTGGGAAGATACCGTTTTCGACAATATCAAAGAAGAATGCGATCTCTCGTTGAATATCTGCACATTAGCGTTATGAAAGTGGAGAGTCCTAAGGTCACAAAGAGACGCTTGTCTCCGCAGAGACTCGAGCTGATACGTCAACGTGGAATCGCACGAGCTACAGGCAAGCGAAACCTTACTTCCGAACTTGCGAAACGCTGCGGAGAAGCGATTAAAGAAGACCTCAAGAGAGGCGAGCAGCAGTTATGGCAGAAGCTGCAGTAGCTGGGAAGAGCATTCGCAAAGCCCAGCGAGGCTTTGCCAACTATAAGATCAAGAAGATTGCACTCCGATATCCTGACGGGACACTTACAGCTTCCAGAAGGGCTATGGAGGAAATCATCCACCAATACTACTCAGATCTCTTCGCTAGCCATGTCCTCTTACCATCGTATAAACTGAAAGAGGACAAATATGCCGTTCCACCGATCCTCCCTTCCGAAATTTGGCATGCTATATAGTCGGTGAAGAACAGAACAACACCCGGTCCAGACAGGATTAGACCAAAACACCTGAAGAACCTACTGCCAGTTCTCATCAACACCCTGGCTTTCTCTTCACCCGCTACCTGTCAGAATGCCAGGTCTCCCTTCAATGGAAAACTATCAAGACCGTATTGTTGTTTGAAAAGGGAGACCTTCACAACATAGGCAATTATCGCCCAATCTGCTCGCTGTCCGTTGTCTATAAACTCTTTACTCGAGTCATCCTAAACAGGATAGGCAGAACACTGGACGAACGAGACTCATGCAAGCAAGCAGGGTTCCGAAAAGGATTTAGTACCATAGACCACATCCACACGATTACAAGACTAATTGAAGTTTCACGGAAGTATATGCAACCACTCTGTCTCACTTTCATCGTCCGAAGAAAGCTTTCGATTTAGTAGAATCAGAGGCGGTTATAGAAGCTCTGGATAACCAGGGCATCCCTACTCGGTATATAATGATCCTTTGTGAGCTTTATAAAATTTCACGACCAAGATATAAAAATCCATTCTACAACAATATCACCATTGACGTAAGAAGAGGGGTTCGACAAGGCGATACAATTTCGCCAAAACTATTCATTGCCACCCTACAAAACGTCATGCGAACATTAGAATGAGACGCTATGGGAGTGAAAGTTGACTGTCGACAATTAAAGAATCTTCGCTGTGCTGATGATATCGTCCTCATAACACCAAACATCAGCCAAGCGGAACGAATGTTGACCAATTTCGATAACACCTGTGGAAAGATAAGTCTTCAACTAAATCTAACGAAAACGAGGTCATGAGGAACGGATGGATTTTGGATGCCCCATTCACGCTCAAAGGAACGACAATCTCCAAATGCTCCAGTTACCTCTATCTAGGTCGTGAGATCAACATGATGAACGACCTAGCTCCAGAGTCGAGCAGTAGTAAACGAGCGGTTTGGGGAACGTTTAAGAGCCTCAAAGAGTAGTGAAGAGGACTAAGAACATCCTACTCCGTGCCCACCTTTCGACTCGACGATTATTTCTTCCTTAACGTATGCAGCGGAAACATAGTCGCTACGTGAGCAGGATGGAAGATCACTTGGCCTTGTTGAACGCACAGTCGAAAGGTCGATGCTAGGAGTATCCCGCATCTCGCAAATAAGAGACAAGATCCGAAGTTCCGACCTATGTCAACGATCAAAAATCAGAGACGCCGTTCTACATGACCAGGATATCGAAAATAAGGTGGGCCGGACATGTGATGCGCTTCAACGACAACCGATGGACGAGAGTCGAACCGACTGGATTCCTCGGGACATCAAGCGTTCTATAATAAGAACACCAACCCGCTGGTTCGATTTCTTCACTAAAGCTATTGAAAAAAGATATGATGCTCAGCGAATTCCTGAAGCGAGAAGGACCCACTGAGCTAATCTTGCACACGATAGGAAAAAATGGAAGTGTTGCTGGTATCGCTCGAGTCACTCGATGATTAGAGAGACGATAGGTGACAGGAGATTGTCCTGATTTGTCGTCGTTTGGTAGCCTTCCTCTTCTGGGTTCTGAAACACTTCCTGAGCATGAAGTTCCGAGACATCCATCATTTGCGTCGAGTACTGAGAATTTTATTTGAATACGAGGATGACGAGTTCAAAGAGCGCGGTGTCGGTTTGTAGCTTTGAGAGGTGGCAGGAATGTGTTCAACGTGATGATGTTTACTTCGAATAGTGTTGTTAAGCAATTATGATTACTTTTAGTTAATAAATTTGGTATTTACTGCTGTAGCGCTCAAACTTACGAGAAGACATAGTATTATGATGGTAATCAGCGCATTTCCAAAATCTGATTTTGCTCATTGTGCCAATTTCTGTGAGTAGGACTATTAAAAATATGGTAATCTGATGAACGTGAGCAAAAAAAAAACGATTGTGCCGCTGTATACGTGCATTCACTACTCATAAAATTTCTCCAGGAGAGCAACCGTCGGCTTGATAGAGAATCGATGCAGCGAAATATTATGCTGTGGTCGGGCAGTAATCACGTAGCAAACAGCAGATCTTGTGAAAGTGTTGCGCCCTCATTGTTTCATAATATCATCATCTATTATCACATTGCACAATGAGAAAATAAAACAGAATAGCGAAATGAAATTAGACACTCTGAGAAAGTGTGTTATCGAACCTTCACCACTTATTGAACTGGAGTTCAGCGAAATTATATTTTATTCCCATGTTTTAACGTCAGTTTGAAAAATGATTCCAGCGCCAATTTAACAACATCCGAAGAGCGACAGTTTTGAACTTTGGTTCATTGCATAATTCTCATAGAGGCGGATAATGTGTATTATAACATCAAGAACGTTGAGATACGAGGAGAACGTGATGTCTGATGTTTTGTTCATTATACTCAGACAGCCATCGTCCCATTTAGGAATAGCGCGCTTGCGCGATACACTCGAGACCCCGCACCACTTTTTTCGCTGCTTCTCGCTTATCCAGAAACAAATGGACAACGACTCTTTTCGCTAAACAAAGATTTTTTCGTAAGAGTATTTGTGATAATTCGAAAGCTTAGATCCCTGGCTACAGCTTTACCAGAACATTTTTCGAAAAGACTCTTTTATAACTGTGTAGCATGCAAAAAAAAAGGTTTTAGACCTTCGGCGTGTCGTTATTTTTATCACGCATATAATTCGTTCGATGCGCGAAAGGCACGTGAGTGTGCAGGAAGAATCTTGTTGTATTAGAGTCACTCTTTTCACCTAAGTTTCTACAAAAGCATAGGAAAAATCTAAAATTAGCTAAAAATCGCACTTTGCATGTGATCCGCCTAGGCTCCATCGGTCGATAACCGCACCAAAATTGCGAGACTTCCAGCCCATGAATTGGCCAAAAAGCGAATTATGCTTGCGTGAATTGATCTTATTCTTCCTGCTATATTGCACAAAGACGGTCTTCACAAATAGCACAGCGTTGGAATCGTGGAAAATCACACTTTCGAATGGTTACTAAAAGTCCAAAGGAAGAGCTCTGTCCTGCGAGCGAACTTTTCCAAAAATAGAGAGCATTTTTCAATTCTTCAAGACTTGAGCAATCGAAATGTTCTAGTAGTCTATAACAACCGTTCTGTTCATCGAAATATAGGCGAAAAAGAGCGGGTCGTGCGTGTGAAATATCATATTATTCTGATTGCTACAACATGAGAAGGCTTTTTGAAAAAGCAGCAACGCAACGCATTAGCACTTTCAGATTGTTACCAACACTCTTATGAAAAGTTCCTGCCAAGTGAATGGGATTATTTTTTCATTTATCCTCGGATAACCAAAAGAACCTTTATTCCTCAGCTACCAGATGGGTTTGAGCGTTGGTTCAGAGAAAAGCAGAGAAAGAAGCTTGATCTTGCTGTGTGACGCCAGCTGCCCCGAAAGGGCATAATGACTGTTCTAATCTGTGCAAAAAACATCAGCTTTCACATGTTGCGCGTATCTCAGCATTCCTTTGTGCATGAAAGAATCATTGAAAAAGTCCAGTTGTCCCGTCATTTCAGAACCAATGCTACGCTCACGGCGTGATACCAGATACGCGAGAACGTCGTACTACCTAGTTTGCGACCCATATAGCTACCATTTACGTGTAAGTCTGACAAAATTATCTCTCACAAAAATCGCTCGCTGGCAAACCGATTTTAGAAACTGAAATATTTTTGCACGAAATTAGCTGATTTTCCTCTACCGAGCATTGAACTTATATCCGTACACTAACAGTTATGAACGGTTACTAAAATAGGCAATAAAGCTTCTGATTAGCACTCTTTTCCTTATGCGTTGTTTAAGCGGTTTCGATGAGTCTTCTTCTTTCAGTTGCCGCTGAACACTTACAGATTCAACTAGTAGCTGCATTTTCTCTTTGTAAACCAAATACGAAGTCGTTTTTGCATAATCTGTTCAAGCATTTAACGGTTCTGCGGTTTTCTTTAGAATATGGAAAGATCAGGTTGCCTAAAACCCAGTCAGCCAAGTGCTTCCATCACTTCAACAGGCTCAACAACTAATATTACAATGTAATCAGGAGCAAAAAGATTTTCTCCACGCGCTCACTGCTTCTCATGAGTCTTCTGTTATGTTCTTAAGGTGGAGAGTTGCCGTGCAGAGTTCACATGGAGTGTCACATCACGTGTGACAACAAGGCATTCTTTCTTACGTTTCATGTTAAGATTCATTGAATTTGTCGAATTTATCCAAACTCTCGAGGCGTTTGGAGAAAATCGATGAATCCGAACATGAATCACGGGGACAATATAACATGTGATATAACCGCTAGTTTGATATGAGAGACCCAATAGCACGCAGTGTGAGCATCAGTGGTTCACACAAATTGTATTTTGACAACATCTATGTTTGGCTTGCAAGAAACAACTCTGAATTATTTAAGAGTTTCGAGACTAATAGATTGTCGACCTTCAAAATTACTGTAATGGTATAACAACATGGTATTTCTAACTATGAAAAAGCGATATATTTTAGATAGAAGGTTGTATTTGCTCTACAAGAATCAAAGGTATTTGGAAAACAAACTAATATTCGACCTCATTTGCTACTCCTCTTATAACTCAGAAAGGAATTATGTTGCACACCTGTCGCACACCTTTATTTTCATATGAGAATAACTCGTTGGAAGCACGAAAAGCACATCAACGTGTAGAGAAACTTTTGTAGTATCTGAGTTTCGTATTCGATCGTTTTATCCGGAGTTTCTTCAAAGCGGAGAAATGATTCCTAATTGAACAATAACATGTCTAACGCGATCGGTCGTCCCGTCGCGCACACCCTTGCCTCACAGCGTTAGAATCATTGATACTTACACTATCGAATGATTACTAATAGTCTGGAAGAAAAGCTCTGTCCGACGAGCTGTAAAACACAAATTTTTTCTTTCTACTACATCGCTCTCAGAAGAGCTTTGCTAGAAAGCAAACACATTTCTGAGTTTTTCGAAACTTATGCTATCTTGTAATAAAGCTATCGAATGAGCACTTACACTCTAAGAAGGGAGCTTTTTTAGCGAAACATAAGGGACATAAGAAAAAAACACGTGGCTTCTTAAAATGTAATTTTTTTTTGATTTTACAGCGCTATAAAAGAGTGTTTAAAAAATCGGACAATTGAAACTGTAACCAGGAATCTAAGCTTTCGAATAACACACTCTTGTGAAAATTTTCTGCCCAGCGAATGAGGTCGGATATTCATTTCTATCCTTATGACCGAAAAGTACCAAGCAAACTTTTTTCTCCGCTCTCTAAAACTCTCTAAAACACTGACCCATTGTGAATATTGATGAACAAAAACGGCTGCACCAAATCTGCAGTACACTTGAAGACAGCCATCGAGTACTGGACATGGAAACACAAGTGCTGTGCACCTCTCTGTGAAACGAGCGGGACAGAATATTCGCTCAAGTGAAGAAGTGCGAGGCGAAGGAATAACACTGTTTTCAACAATTGGAGGACCTCATATGGAGTAGAACAGCTGGTGCGTGGTTGTTGATATGCGATTTTACTATGCCGAATGTAGAAGTTGCCTTTTCGAGAAAATTCAACGATCTTCTGAGTAAATCGCTCTTGTTTTGATTAGAAGGCGGCTCCAGGAAGACATACGAACACCATTAACAATTATCGAGTTGGCCACAATAGTGCAGTCGGTGTGTCAAGAAACTCAAGTATGACTATGTTAGGGAACGTGGCTCTTCCCGATGTTCTTCCCGATTGCATCAAAAAACTCCCACCATTTTGATCCATTCATAAGGAATCCTTGCGTTGAGTCTCATGCACATGCATGAATTTCAAAATAGGTTTCTTGAAAAGGCAAGAACTGAAAACAAATCAGGACTGAGGTGCAAGAAGTAGAAGCATTATCACTGACGCCATTTCCTCAATTATTCTGTAGCTGACAAGAGTCAAACAGTTAAGTTGTTTTGAGATCGGATGTAAGCGGACGAATCTTTCAAATCTTCAATCATTATTGCGAGTAAAAATTTTGCTCTAATCTCACCGCAAATCAAGAATGTGAAATGCAAGAGGTTGGAGAGCTGATAAGGTTACACACTGGACCGTTTGTTGGCGGTGAGGATGGGGAGTTTGTCGAAATTCCTCGCTAGTAAGATAATGAGATAATACGTTTCTGAAAGAAGAATTTTGAAAGCCAGTGCCGCGAATTGAACAATGAATGGGTTAAAGCAACAAAGGAGGCAGGTTTGAAACCATTTATCATTTCTCAACCGAAAGTGAAGCTACTAAAATATCTAATCCTATACTTATAAAAACTTAAAACTTTGTATAGGACTGATGATTTTGCGTGTGATGATCTATCAATAATCAAAGAAGACTCATCTTCAGCTGTGTAGACGTACCGGAGGATATAATAACAAGGTTTATTATCCTGATGACATGCCAGTTGCTAAAACACAATCCAGCTCATCTTAGGAGCTCAAAAATTTCTTTTCAGTTGTCACCTTAACCATCTGAAAAACAGACAGCACCTTTCGTTCCGCGCGTCAAGCCTTATTCAGCCACTGTAAAGGCGGCGTCGCTTCTTGTGGTAAGCAGGCGCATCTTGTGGGAACGCAGGCGCAGACAGCCAAGCATGCATGCTACAAATGCAGATCTGTCTGCCTGCGTATTTGAAGACCTTCAGGACGATGGATGCGAAAACATGAGTCCAGATTTTTAGGGAACATTCAGACGCTTTCCTGATCAGTCTTCAAAGAGTATCTTCACTGTGCCGATCCCAGTACTTTTAGCATTTAACTAGTTTTTTTTCGTCTTCTTGTTGAGTGTAGTAGTTTACTGGCTAAGCGATTGAGCGAGTATCCGTGCAAACTCGGGGACAGCCTGGCGTGGCGTTCCACAGAGCGTTGTCATTGACTGCCGAAGAGCGTTGAGGGGTGAAGAACGGTTCCATCAGCGCCGCGACGAGCGTCACAAACACTAAGCCACGGCTCACCCGAGGGAACATTACCATCATGAAATGACGGAATTTCTTTGAAAAGGCTTTTGCAAAGATAATTGTAGTAAAAAGAGCATCTATGTGTTCTATATTCCGTATCCATTCCTCATGTTTCAACGAGAAAAGCACATCGCTGTGAAATGAAGCAAATCGCTAGCTGGTATATGACATTTGAGATTTTTTCTGCTATCCGGGACAAGTGAATAATCGTCTTGTTTCTCTGGATAAGAATTTTTATTGGAGTGCTAGTAATCGTTTGAAAGCTTAAATCTCTGGCTAGCGTGGTAGGTGGTCGGTTTTTCAGAATATCCTTTTTTAACGCTTTAAAATTCAAAATAAAATTATGTTCAACACGAAAGCACGTTTGCCTTATATCGCCTGTATTTCACTGGACGAGACTCCTTCCTTAGTGTGCTCGTGCACTTTCGATAGAGCAAGTCTCGAAGAACTCAAAAGTCCGCTTTTTTGAAAAGCACTTTTGATAGCGGTGCAGGATAAAAAAATAATTTATCTTTTACACCTCACCTTACAGAGCTATTTCTTAGACTACTATTAATAATTCAGCGCAAGTTTCACTGATTTCGGCGTTTTCACTGACTTCAGGCTGTGCTTAGTTTCTGAAGAGACCGATTCACTGTAGTATAGCAGGAATAATAAGATTGAGATTCACATATTCGGCGAGCTCGTTTACCGCATGTCCTACGGGCTGAGGAGCGCGGTAATCGGTCGATGCTCTGACGCGTTGGACATGTGGGGTGCAACTTGTTATTTAATTGGGATTTTTCCTCCTTTTGAAAGGAACTCCAGGTAAGACGATTGACTCAGATACCACGAAATTTTCTTTACACTATCATGTTCTTTTCATGCTTCCAGAGAATTATATGCGTAATAGAGATGAGGGCGCTCGGCGAGCATGAAACATGATTTTATTTTGTATGCCACAGTGTCGTAAGAGGGTCTCTTGGTAATCGGCCGTGTAACAGTGAAACCAGAGAAATAAGCTTTCGAATGATCACTAACATTTTTATGAAAACATCCTATTTAGCGAATGAGGTCGATTATTCATGTTCCCAAATAACCGAAATAAATCACATCACTTGCTTTTTTTTGTCGCAGTTCTTCTAGCAATTCGACGGCTTGGAAATGTCGATTTTTATGCAAAGCCTGTCTTCTGGTCCGATCTTCATACAGCTTTTATTAGTGGATAAAACTAGCGTTTTGCTTTCAAACTGCGTTGTTTCAACTTTACACCGATTTTTTTTTATGTTTTGCTGTTTATTATATTATATTTATTCTGAATATGGTAAAACTTCATGGTCACGAAAAGTTAGAATGTTAGCGGTCAAACTTTCATAAAAGTATTTTGAGTGAAAAAGACGCCTGCATACCTCATTATTAAATGAGAGGAACGCATAGGCACAGTGGTTAGGAGGCGCCCTGTGTGACCCACATGCTCGATGGTTTGATCTCGCGCTCATGGCTCATCAAGCTATCCATCACTCCGAGGTTGCTAAATTGGTACCAAATTTGCCTGCTGAAATTGCAGAAGTGACTTACATACATCGGTAAGCTACCGCAAATCATTGTGAAGGCCAAATATTGGCTCATCTCTTTGGGATTGGTGATCGCCAGAAGCTCTATCCTATGTTATTGATTTCTAATGCGAAAAAATGTTGCATGTAGTCGCATTGTGTAGGATGTTGTCGTGTTTCCTTGTAGTTTCACCGAACATAGCTTTTTCATTAGACTATTAGTAATCGTTCTCAAACGGAGCCTTCCATTAGATATTAGTAATCATTCAACTGCTTGACAACGGAATATCTCAGTACTCTAATTGACTTTTCGAAAAATCTCCGAAATACGCTACAATGACGAAAGAGAAATAGCTCTCTACCTTCTGATTGAGTAGTTTCAACTTTACAACTGCCATCTATTCTTTTTTACATTTTTCTTGCTTTCTCACTAAACCGTATTTTCGTAGAGATCTGGTGTAGAAGCGACAGCCCGACATGCCTGCCAGGCATGCAGATGACGCCTGCTGGAGCTGCCGCGCGAGCGATGGCGCGACGCCGCCTGCCTTCAGCTCTTCTCGTATAAGGGTTAATGCATCTCCCAACAACTCAGGTAAAGAAATGACTTGACGCTACCTCTCTTTGCACTAGCATGCTGAATTATTAAGCATTGCAAGCCGAGCTCTTGACCCTTCGCGGACGATGAGAGTCAATATCCTTCAGCTGGCCGCTCTGCTTGGACCGGCTAGCAAGAGTGGTGCGCGTTCCAAAGAAATTCGGACCAATTAAGCTCTCAGAAGAACATTGTAATCGAAAAACGATAAAATATCACTGGCAAGACTCCTGTATGATTGATTTTGGCAAAATTAACGCAAATGCAGCCTAAAATTTTGCCTTTTTCAAAAAAAAAAAACATGCACTTGTGAAAGGATTACATTCCCGGGTATTGTTGAACATTTACTTATATTTTGTTAATGTTTTTGTAGTCAATAAATAGCCTAAAAAGTTCTGACTTTAGCACTAAGCTTATTGTTAATAAATAATTCCACAGTACGTTCTCATAAAAAATTAAAAGCTGACGCTTTGCAATCGCCATCCAATTTTGAAATTACCCTTGAAAAAGCTTTTATGAACTTATTTATTAGGAGAATAATGCTCAACTGTCTTGAAATGAAAATCCCCACGTTAGGAAATAACTTCTGTCGCAAGCAACCGCATTTCAATAAATGCGCTCGTGAGTCTTTGGTTTTTTCTACAAAAGACTCATTGTACTAGAGTAATGGTATTCATTCGATAGCTGAAATTAATTGAACTTGAATGGTGCTTTTTGTTTCTCAAATGGCTTATTTTTGCGCGCTATACAGTCGACATAAAATTTGTTTCACATATGAGAATTTCTTGCAAGATAAAGTTTTTTCTACGAAAAACTAATAGCCATTCGATAGTGCAAATCTCAGCGATTTCTAGATCGTAGTTCATTTTTAGAGAGGACTCTTTAGTGAGCCGTGGTAGTCAAGAAGATTGGGTTTCACACTGCAAAGGGTGGGATTTGGCAAAATTGGCCTCAAGTCACCGTGCCTTTAGCAAGACATCAACTAACTGCGAAAAATAATTTTCTTTTGGCTGCTAAAGAACAACAAAAAGTTTTTTTCAATGGAAAATTTATGACATCGTCGAGATTTTAGCCATCGAAGGATTATTAGAAGTCTAGCGAGGAATCTTAACTCCATTGGGAAATGCTCGAGTGTGAAAGCTATATTATATTTTTTTTACTGTTAGAGCGCATTAAGGGAGCCATTTAGGAATGAAGCAATTGGGAAACGCCTTCTTCCAAAGAGCTGCGCGAAGCAGGACACGGACATTGAGAATTATCCAAATTTGTGAAATTCAATCTTCTTTTCACCGCTGTATAACACTCTGAGAAATCTTATATTAAAATCAAGTACACCCGTTGAGTTTGCTAAAATTTTCCCTATCTGATGCAATTATCAATTGCTTGTGAAAAAGCTTTATATCGATGAGAAATGCTTGAATGTGAAAGAAAATATAGTAAAATATAGTTTTCTACTGTTTCAGCGAAGAAAACAGGCCATTTAGAGTAACTGGAGTATTCAGAGATTTTCGTTCCGTTAAGCATGAATGGGGCATTCGAAAACCCATCCGCTCCTCATGAACATCGTTTTCGTTACATTTACTTGAAGGCCAATCTTTCCACACGCGCTGTCGAAATCTGACAACACTCGTTCCGCTTGGCTGATACTTGGTTTTATGTGGACGATATCATCAGCGAAGAAAAGATGGTTTGAATATCGACTGTCAGTTTTTACTACCATATCGTCCCACTCTAATGTGTTATGGAGGCTTGCAGTGAATAGTTTTGGCGAGATTGTATCGCCTTGTCGAGCCCCTCTTCTTACGTCGATAGTAATACCGTTGTAGAATGACGGTCTTTTGATCGTGAAATTCTTTGTATATAGCTCACGAACGACCATTATGTACCGAATAGTGATGCCTTGGTTGTCCACAGCCTACATAACCGCTTCTGTTTCCACTGGATCAAAGGCTTTCTTCAGATCGATGAAAGTGAGACAGAGTGATTGTTGAGATTGACAAGGAATAAAATACATAGTCCAAATCCACTTATTTTAGCTATCAAAGTTGTGTTTTATACAATTCGTTTTATACGTATCTACCATAGGGCTCAAACAAGGTGGAGAGAACGGAGAAGAACCGCTATATCTCTATCTCATTTTTGCATACCATAGCTAGAAATAGAGAATCCAAACAAAATTATGCGCTGATCTGAGAAACGGGAATCTAAGCTGCATTAATAAAAAAAATATCAAGAATTATCGATGAAGTGAGATCGCATGCAACAAGCAGCACTATTTTTGACGAACTACTCAGTGTTTCCAATTTTCAGTCAGTATGATTTACTTTATGCACTTCATACAATAAAGTACACGTGTAGATGAAAGGAAGTAGAAGATAAATCTGATTGGACTTCAGGTTTGTAAAATTAAAAGACCGTAGAAATGTTCGATAAAGCTTCTAAATATAGTCTTTTCATAAATCCTTCGATAAAGTTTGTTTCTTTGGAAGTGTGGATTATGAATGGAGCAGTAACGTTATTTCTATTATAAAAACCTTACTGAGGTCTATTTTATCATATCTGACCATTTATTGACACAGAAATCTCACATGTTGACGAAGAACGTATATTTATCATAGAGAACTATCATACATCCGTGGAGCGCGTATTGGCGACTCTTTTCATAGCTGTCTGAGCCGTTCTCCAGCAGAAAATGGCACCGTCCGCAAAGAGTTAAGCAGCATCAAAAGATAACAAACATGAGTAACTTGTTGACTCATCTGCTCATAGCTTTATCGAAAGAGTGGACTGCTCAATCTTTAAGAAATAAGGAAAGTGTTTCGCACAAACGAAAGGGTTGACGTTGACATAGCGGCAGAACCAAGTCAAGCTAATATTTTTGTCGGAGCTGGAGGCCCCATTACTGAGCTCCGGCCATCAGTCTACTGCAAATATATGTATGGTTGTTTTGTTATCTGCTTCAGCTTGGATATGCAAAATCCTTCCGTAGGTTGCTAGAGAAAATTCATTTGGGAATGTGCGAATTGAATAACTTGAAAATGGATGCATTGCGAATTGTTACCGAAAAGCGAGTTTGGGAAATATTCTGGTACATTTGGTCTGCCCTTATCCCTCGCATACAGAAAGTGCGCTAGTGAAGAACAAGTTTTGAATAGCGGCCAGTGTTTGTACAGGAAGGCAGGAAAAGGTACATTGGCAAAATTGGCTGGGTAAATAGCCATTCATAATGGGTACGAAAATGTACCTTCTCGGAATAGGTTAAGAGTAAATAGCGCGCCCCGAAGCGATAGTTTCAGCAAAAAAAAGTCTCATTCGTTCTGCCTTTCTTTTCGAACAAAATCAGTGCAGCGTTTTATTTTGTTTTATAAGGCTGGCCTGGATAAATCGGCAACAGTGACGGAGATATCACCGAAGACTCTAAGGCGGTAGCTTGCTCGCAGTTGCTTATATAGCTGTCTACGTACAAAGCAAGAGTGCATTATATGCTCTAACAGTAGATAAGACGATTTCATGAGCGTATATAGAATTTAGTTGATATTTCTTTAAACGTGCGAAGATATATACAGTGGCGAAACTAGTAGGCCACTGTGAGTCCGCATTAAAGAACATCTAGCGGGTAAGGCCTCTAGGGAACGCATAGAACACAGACGCGTGAGGGTTTTGAAGTGGAAGTCACGTCTTCACACAGAGACATGAAACCTTAGCGCGTAAGATTTTGGAGAGATTTGGTTAAGCGACGTCAATTCAAGCATGGCCTGCAGGGAAGATTGCTTCGTAATTACACTTATCATGGTACAGCATATGAGATATCTTAATCTGAGAGGTTCTTACGGAGTCCACGTATGAGGTGTACAAATATGACTCCACCGTTTTTCACGACTTGAATATTTAATCAATATAATAAATTTCTATACTAGATTTATAGTTTTTCCATTAACAGCAACATTTTGCCAATTTTTGGGGAAATTTGTGAATGCCGTCGAAGAAAAATTCGGTAAGGAAAATTGGTAATATTTGGTAAAGTTTTCTCAAATTTGCTAATTTGTAACTTGAATTGGGTTGCTATAAGTGGTAATCTGACGGTGCAATGTCAGGAGAGTAAGGTGAGCAAGGTGAAATCCTCCAAAACCTTTCCACCTTAGCATGACGTTTTGCATCGGTTGCGCAGCACTCGATCGAGCGTTATCATGCTTCAAATCACTTTGTAACGTCTTGAGGCCCATTCTGGTTGTTTTAATTGCAATTCTTAGTTCAGTTTGGCTAATTCTTGTTGACAAAGTACTGTATCAACCGTTTTACCGGATTTCAAGAGCTTTTGATAGAGGACGTCCTTCTGATCCCACCAAATGCACACCTAACCTTTTTTTCGTGAATCGTTCCCGTTTCGCAGTTGATTTTGCTGGCTGTCCGGGGCTAGTCTATGATCATTGGCTTTTTGGATTGTTAAAATAATTTCACTTCTCGTCTCCTGTCACTATACGATGCAAAAAGTCTTTCTATCCGTCGGCGGTGGCTTTCTTCAAATTAATAATGAAAAGTTAAGCAATACGAAAATGGCGCTTTTCGGGTACAAAACTTATGATCTCCAAAGTCCTATAAAAACTATGATATAAATACTTTGTATATAAGACCACAAATAGATGGCATTTTCAACACTTTGAAACATAAGAAGAATTCGCATATCTTTATTTTTACTATTATTACTACAATATTACTATTTGATGTTAACAGATAGTCGGTTTTGGGAATTATTATTACAGCGAACAAATAATTAAACGCGGAGCCAAATTTGTACACCTGATAAATTCAGCACGATTGATCTCCGTTTGAACGATTCAGTGCTTATAAAAAATGGCCAGTCTGTTGAAGGCTGCTTTGTGCTAGATACGCTTATAATCTAGGTTTGGTGATTTTTTTTGTTGAAGTAATGGAGGTGTTTAGCTAAGTGGCCTGTGAGGATCCTGATCTTTTCAGGCACTGAAAAAGATAAAAGCGCCGAAACGTCACTTGCTAAAGTGAATTGCTCAATAAGAACGTCGGGTTTCCCTATTGGAAAAAAGCTTGCAAGCTGTTGAGCAATGTGGAGGACGATGAATAGTGGCTCCCAGGAGTATAATTCGTAAATTTTGCAAATACGATTCGACGGATTGTATAAGAGACATACTCTCGCCATTACTTTCATGTATGAAGTTGAAAATCTAACAAAATATTACGACGTTTTCAGGTTATTCTTTATTTTATATGCAGCCAGCGGCATTATAAGTTTTAGAAAGTTTGGTCTATTACTCAATAGCAAAAAATTAACCACTTCTATTCGTCAGATCTGCTATGTAAAAGATATCGTCTAGCAACAAAGAAAGACGAAAGAATTTTTGTGCGAAAATAATTTTATTTTAGATGAACCCGATTTTCATGTTTCTCTTGCCAGTCTACTCACTGCATCGATTGAAGTACTATCGACTAAACAGAGATAACAATATTCGATCAATTGTGATGATGGAAAATCGAGATGTTGTTGACACTGGAAACTATGAGGAGGCAATTGGCCTGGCATGGCAGCTTAACGGGTAACCGTGGAATTTGCCAACGGTGACGACCGACCTTCAAAAGGCATTACTTTCCAAAATAAAGCTTTGAATCTTCACAAGCCATCTATCCTTTCATTTAAATAACATTAGTAGTCTAAATAAGATGGACCTCCGAGAATTATGATGGTACCTCTATAGACGATAGAGCACTATGTTTTTGTAGCTGAGAAATTTGCAATAAGACCGTACAAGCCTGCTTTTCCTCCATGACTGACTCAAATGGCTTCCCTCAAATTACTGACATTTAGAATTGTAAACATTCATTAGACACTCACGAATAATATTGCCACCTTTCGACGTGGAAATTATCCGGAGATTCTCACCTGTAAAGTGCAAATTGAGTTGATTGAACTTTTTTAGTAAAGTAAAACTAGCATTAGAGAATGAGATTCCGCAGTAATTGCACGATTTCAAAGCTCCGAAACGAGAAGAAAACACAGCTTCGTCCAGTAGCAAATTACAGTGTTCCTGATTCTATCGTCAGTGCGATGACGTAGTATTCTTGCTTTGAATGTGTCAAGGAATGAATTTTTCAATGCCTCAAAATTCAACTCTAACATACACAGAATGTCGTTGATTTTACAGTGGCTACATGATGGATTATCTCTCATCGATGAATCCCTGCCTGTTTACTGAGCGAGGGCACCCCAGGTGGTGGTTAGGGCAAATCAAACGTGAGTCAAAAGTGACCTCGTGTTGTCAAGAGAAGCAGGTGGATTTGGGAGATAGACTAACCGTCTCTATATCGCTGATTTAACTGAACGCTATTTCTACGATTCAGATTGGCCAAAAGCCGGAAATACATGGCAGGTACTTAAGAATTGTGTTCAATAATTAAGCTCCTGCTTGTTTCTCTATAAGAGGCTAGTAAGCTAGCTATGAGCACTTAGATCTCAGGTTCACACCTCAACACCCTATACGCTGGGTATAAAAAGGGAAAGTCCAGTAAAAGAAGAGAGCCTCATTTCTCTCGCATTTCAGGAGTCCCACGTAAGCGTCAGTTGGGGCGAGTAAGGAGAGGCTGCTGAAATCTCAGAGCCAAATTAGGTTGCCAAATTCGCATAGAACGAAATGGCATTTTGTACCTATTACGTAAGTATACTTTCATACGAATCTTCTAAAAGATCGATTGATTCAAGGATGAAGGAAAGGATACGACGTCATTGGCTTGGATGAGATCAGGAGGCGTCACCCATCTCATGTGACACGAAAAAAAAACTTTCTTATAGCGTGTGATAGTGAAAGTGTCCCCAGCGTTAGTGTTCTTATCGAAACAACTTTGTCCATGAACATTAATTCAGTCGGACAACTAGTAACCGGATCAGACGACTAAGCTTGAAACGTTGTGGGCCGTTCGCGGCTTTCACGATCTTTGCTGCTTCCTCACCAGCATCAAGCTACTGCAGAGACAAAGCCGAAGCATTCTGTGTGGACTGGAAAAGTTTTTCAAATAGGACCATACTTTTTTGAAGATTATTCTCTTGAGATTGAGCACAAAAATTAGACCTGCGTGAATACCTGAACAATATCACACTGGGGCCTACTCACTAGAATGCGGTCAGGGTGAGAGATTGAGTTTTTCATGATGACCATAACCATCCACGGTAGCTCAGAATTCCACACATCTCAATCTCAGCGGTAGACACAATAGTCTTTATGGAGAGTAGCATAACGAAATAGGTTACTTTTTAGTTAGCCGATGGTTTTGCCTGACCGATTTCGCTGCCATTTCAAAATTTCACGTATCATCAAATCACCGCCTCTTTTGCCCGAAAATCCATCTTTACGAAAAGGACAAAAAGTCATTAAACTAAAACAACGAATTTCCCAAACCGCCATAAGCTGGGGTATATTACAATCATTAGTCACTGTTATGTCCGAAAAGAAAGACTTTCACGACATAACAACTATCATCCAATTTGCTTGGTGTCCGTCGTCTATACATTCTTTACTCGAGTAATTCTAATAGGATTGACAGAACATTGGACGGAGAACAACGATGCGACCATTCAGGGTTTTGAAAACGAAAAATCACTGTTTCTCACATTCATCAATTTGAAGTCACCCTTTGATTCAATCAAAACAAAAGTACTCCTAGAAGCTCTGGACGGCCGGAGCGTTTGTATTCAGGCATACCTATTGAGTTAACCAGAGTTGAAAAGGTATACCATCTTGCCAAGTTTTCACTGCAACCCACTCTTCAAAAGTCATGCGAACAATAGATGGAACTTCATGGAAATAAAAAACTGACGGATGACAATCACATCACCTTCACTTCCCTGATGTCCTTTTACACAAATTATCAGTTAGGGAGCACGAACTTTGAAAGATTTCAACAACATCTGCAAAAAGATTGGGCTCCGACAACCAAAGAAGACGACGCCCATGAGGAAAGCATTGTTTCTAATGCCCCCGTCACGTTAGACCGGATGAATATCTGCGAGTGCCCGAGTTAGATCTACCTAGATGGGAAGTGAATTCGATGAACGAAGTAGCTCCAAAGTTGAGAAGGAGGAAGAGGACAGCTTGAGGAACGTTTGAGAACATTGAGGATTAGTGAGGAGAACGGAGAACATCCGACTCCGTACCTATCTTTTCGACTCAACGGTTATTCGTGCCCTAACGTATGTACCCTAATAACCCCTCAAACGGTTATTCGTGCCCTAATTTGGCTACCGTAAGCAGGATAAAAACAGGACTTGACGTTATTAAACGCGCAGTGAGAAGATGAAGGCTAGGACAATCGCGTATCTTGCTAATGCAGAAAAGGATCCAAAGTTTAGATCTACGTCAGCGAGCGAAAATCAAAGAGGCTTAAGCGAGGCTATCAAAATTGTTGTTGACCAAACAAGTGATGCGCTTTTTCACCAAAATGATGGATAAAAGCCGTCACTGACTAAAATTCTCTGTACGTGAAGCACACCACAATAAGATTGCCGATCCGATGGCCCGACATCTTTGTGATCAACCCTGAAGAAAAGGGTGCGATGCTCAACGAATTACTTCAGCAAGGATAACCTACTGATTTTACACTTGATAGGTAAAAAAGGAAGTATTAGTTGTGGCCCGTTGAGTAACTCGACGACCAATGGAACGGCAGAGGACAGCGTGAGTAAATGGGGATTCAAAAGGTACATGCTCGGAGTGTCTTTGCGTCACGCAAATGAGAGAAAGAATACGATGTTTTAAATTAGTCGACGGTTCGAAAATCAAAGACACATCTCAGCACATTAGGCTATCGAAAGCAAGTTGGGGCAGATACACATGACAGCCGATGGACGAAAGCCGTCACTGATCTGACCCATTAGGATGTCAAGCGTGCCACAGAAAGAACGTCTACCCAATGGAAGGATTTTTTTTTTTGGGAAAAATCTAGAATTGCTCCATCTTGGACCCTCAAATCCTCCACTAATGAGAAACTGTCTAGGATTCTAGTTCCTAGAGCTCAAACTGCGTTTGTAAGCATGAAGAGAAGCACAGCTTCTGTTCCTGGTAATATCACCTCTGACTTCGCTATAGCTGATATCCACGATTTGGAATCTTCGTAGCTATCGCTCAGTATGCTTGTTGAGCTCATTCTAGAAGCTTAACACGGAGAGCATCTTTCTGCGCATATTAAAAATCTGGGGTGAGGCACAGCCAAATGAACAAACAGGATTGAAAGATGGATTTTGCTGCTTAGGCCACATCCATGAGTCATTGAAATCTGTTGGAAATACCGTGCGCCCCTATTCTGTCCTTTATCAACTATAAGAAAGCGTTTACAGCTCGATACGAATGCAACCCTATCAGCGCTCGTAAACAATGGTGCGGATTCCCCTTACAAACGAACATTAACAGAGTAATATTAGAGGTACAGCACAAAAGTGCGGCTCTTCCATTGCCTCACCATACTTAGGGAAAAAACGATGTACAGGGCGACGCTAAATCGCCACAGCAGTTCCCTTCTGCACTGCAACGGATAATGAGACTTCTCTGCACAGTCCCAGTCGTTTACGATACCAATTCTACTTAGATTTCATGGCAGATTATTTAAAGTGGAGAAAACAAAAATTTTAGAAACAGTCCCATAAAATTTACTGCATATAAAAAAATCTGGACCCCAGCAAGATATCTATGTCAATATGGAAGGCAACAAAATTTTAATTGCCTTGGTGCAAAAAATTCATCCATACTAGGAAAACCGAAAGTATAGCTATAATTCATGATTTAAATTAATTTTCTTCCGTGAAATTCTATTAACATGAGATTTCCACCATTGCAATTACAGGAAATGAAAGTTAAGAAAAAGTGAAGAAATTTATGGAGAAAATGAAATGAAAAATACGAAATCTTCGTATGTTTCTTATTTTCTTCCAAATTATTAAACAGTTCTATAATTTAGGTCAGACGTGCCTTCATCGTACCAATATGTTTCGATGGTAGTAAATTCCTTTCGATGCTGCTAGAGTTGTGTGATATTTTAGTCGAGCAATGAAAGTAGGGAGAATCACCGATCTGAGACGAATTGGTAGCTAAATTCTCTTTGCTTCTGTACTAGATTCTCGGAGACCTTGTGAGCTCAAAAATCATTCTTTATCATCTTGGACAATTTTCACTAATTAATAGGTTTTTTGTGGGGAGCCAAACATGCGATTGTTATCAAGCAATTTGTTCCAAGAACTACGTTTTCTGTGGCTTCACTTCCTGAAGGTCTTCAAAGACTATGTTGTCAACAACCCAGTCTGATAAACAGCTCTATTACTTTAAGCGAACAAACTCATCAAACTTACACTTCAGTGGTATCAAGAACAAGAACTCCACTTGCACACTGCTTTTCATGATTTTCCAATAAATTCTCTAAGTGGCGATCTACTGAGCATAGTTCACATGGACTGTTAATGAACCTCTCACATCACATCTGCGTAGAGAAAGCCATTAGAATCCGAGTGAATTTGACGAGCCCAGGTATGAACAGCAGAAAGGAATTCCTCGTTAATACATGTGATATGGCACAGTATATAAGACTTACTCTGATGGGTGAGATGTATTAGCAGCTAATGTGATCTCTGGGCGGCTGGTGTCCATTCGAAAAGCACAGTCAAAAACTCATGAAAAGGTGTATACTATATTCGAAAGTTGTTTACAATTGATATTATCAATATTCGAGGTTGGCTATTTTTTCTGTTCAAGTAGTGGAACTGTCTAGCTAAGTGTTGTTAGACAACCTGATCTTTCCAACCTCTGGAGAAGGCGAAACCTTCGAAATAAATCGCATTATGACAACCTCGTGTTTACCTTACAAATAAAAGTCTGTAACCTGTAAACTCTAGAAGCCCGCCGTTTTTCCTTGACGAAATGGGATTTTGAATCATTCCTCATGTTGGTTTCTGCGTCAGATGCGCATAGCTGGACAATTCTACGATTTTGATTCAGATGAATCTAAGCTACTGGACACTCCTTCATTTTGGTGGCAAAAGCCTTTTCTTCTGGGTTTTATTCCAAGAGGAAATGAAGTTTTAGTAGCAAGAAGAGCAGTGTGAAAAGCTCCTCCATAAGTCTGAAAGAGAGAGCCCACCAGGAAAACTCACGCTTTCCAATTTGAGGACGATGACTCCCTTGGCCCGTTATCGACCTCAAATTATTCTTGAAACATTCCAAATGGTTTTCTTTGTTCTCTTGATATTAACATAGGTAAATTATTGAGCACATTTTGAGACTAACACATTCAAATCATAATATTTATCCATTTTTCTATTTACTCAATCCGCCACCCACAATTTTTTTTTATTGTGCAGATCCTAGTACTTCTGGCATCCGATTCGTTTTTCGTCTTCTCCTTAGATGACGTAGAATACTGGTCGAGCATGTCTCCTTGCAATCTCAAGAAAAGTCTCTGGTGTAGCGTTCCATAGGGTGTTCTTGGTTGACTGCCGGAGAGTGTTGGGAGTGAGCTCGCTCCAAGGGCGCCGTAACGAGCATCACAACCATTCGACCACGGCACCACTCATTCAAATTACAAAACTGGCAATATAAGAGAAATTGCGTTTTTGGGTCAAAAGTAGAAATTATCAAAGTCCTACAAAAGCTGTCATATGAAATATTTCGTACATAAAAGCATATAAATAAGTAACGTTTTTAATATACTTCCAAACAAAAACAAAGTTTGTATCTATCTATTTGTACTCTTATTGCAGCAAAAAGAAACGATGGAGTCATATTAGTACACCTATCATATCATACCATATCTAATTATTCAGTCAATAAAAGCAAAAAAGAAGTAAAATTAAGAAAATCATCTAGATTATGGGTTTTGGCTGTCAGTGTAACTGATTTTGATTTGAAATGTGTTTCTCCGACCAAATCTGGCTGATTATTGAACGGCTACGATAGTTCATATCCAAAAAAAGAGTGGTAGTAGATTGCTGGCATCGCTATGTAGTAGTAGTACGCGCTTCCACTAGGGCTTGGACGGTGGGTTTCAGTCCCGCCAAATGTCAAATGTTTTACATACCCTCAGTACTCCTCGATATTTGGTTGGTATTTTTCATAGGTAGTAAATAATCTAATGCAAAATCCACAAATATATGTGTATTACGCTTCTCTCAGAATGAGACTTCGTCTGGTGCCTTTTACTAGAATATTAATCCTTGTCGGAAGTATTTTTATTCAGGATCGGCTACCTATTAACCCTTACATAGATTGAATGAATTATTGCTCAAACGAGAATCATAATCGAGGTTGTTAATTGTAGTATTTATCGGCTAAAATAGTAATACAGTGCAATAGTGGAACAATAGATGACGATTCGGCGATTTTGACTCTTTCAGGCTTTGAAAAGATCGAGGTGATTTGCATTACACATCCTAGGCTCTAGAGAAAGCGCAACAGCCAAAACGTCAGTCATTGTTTCCTTATCATATTGTATTACCAATGAGTTCAATGCGCCTGTTGGCCCTCACCACGCTGTGTTATAGTATTAGGATTGTCATTACTTCATTTTACTGTTCTCAAAGCAGACTAATTATTAACCTCCGCCTTATTTTCTCATTGATTATTAATTAACCTTATTAATTAACTCCTTACTTTCTTTCCAAACTGGACGCGAGATGTTACAATATTCTTTATTCAAGCAACTAACGTTTCGACAGTCTCGCCCTTTTCAGAGCCTGAAAAGATCAAGTTGTCTACAATCCAATACATTACAATTTCGCGCTGATCTTTCATGTTACTGCTCAAGGATGCTACGTTCTATGTCAAAATTCACTCCGTTATGTGATTCAGTATTCGGAGATTGTCCTCCGACACACCATACATTGCCTGAAACTGTTTTCGTCTTCATGCTGGCCCACCACATATTGCGTGAAGTAAATTCGTTTTATGCTGGTACACGTCATATTGCGCGAAGTTGTTTTTCGTTTTATGATGTTACACCACATAGAAGTCACCATACTTGCACAGGAACGTAGAAGATCAGCGCGAAAGATTCTAGAAGCGCTTTGGATCAATAGACCAATCCAACTATAAGTCACAGTGAAGAATGCCTGGTCATCAGTCGTGATATGAACTTATATAAGACAGCTTTTCTGATTAGTGAGGTGCACTACGAGTCAATGTGATCTCTGCCAGGTGGTCTCCACTTGAACAACTGAACGAACGACTTGCAAAGAGCGGTAAGTATGGTGAAAATTGACTAGTTGATTTTGTGTTTGATGCGATTGAAATCTGGGTCTAGTAATTTGTTTTTAGAAGAGTAAGGAGGTGTCTGAATAATTAGATTGTAGAGAAACTGAACTTTCGAGGATCTGAAAGAGACGAAATCGTCGAAACGTCACGTGTTTGAATAAATATTGTTACAGAAGTTCGTGTTTAGCTTAAGAAGAATTTAAGGAAATACTGAAGCATCGCCTAGGTTAATAGATTGTCGGTTATAGAAAGACTTTGAGTTCTTTGTAGGACTGTGATAAAACATGATTTTCTCTACACATCCATAAGCTTTTAGTACATGTTTATCTCTTATGTGCAAAGAAAACTTCGGATGTGAAATGTAACTACATTTGCGTATGCACAACGTACTATTAACGCCATTTCAAAAATCAGATTCAGCCTTGGAATTGCCAAGATTTGTACTATCGAATGACTATTAGATAGTTCCAAGAAAGAAACGTTCCACAGATTTTTGTGAACTGAAAAACACTGAGAGTGGAACACCGCATAAAACGGCAACACTCGTTTCCGCTATGAAAGCGGTATTTAATAGCATATAAGATTAAAAAAGTATTAGTTGAGAAAAATCTCAAGCAAATATATCAAAATAATTAGTTTCACAACAGTAAAAACCGTAACTACATATAAAATCGAAGAAAAGCGCTCCATTATGGGAAATAAATGTAACCTTGTAGCTTTTTGTGAATGTATGACGTGCTCTAAGTTCAACTGAAAGGTGAGAAAATTCTTAATATGAGTGCTAAGGCGCAAGTGCAATGACCTTTTAGATGCTTTACTCTATCGGTTGTTTCCTACTACCATCTAAGATTACCTACGTATTCATCATCAAACTTACGTGGAACTGCTATTTTCAAAACCATTTACTTGCCTTGCTGTTTTCTGTCCTACGTGTAAAACTTTTTTTTGCTATAACAAAGAGTTGGACATGGTTAATTGGCATTTCTGAAGACTCACTTTCAATAGAGCTACAAGCGGGAGTGAAAGAAATTTGACGCATGCTTATCGATGCGCATTGAAACGTTTTCTTTTTGAGATAGAATGATGTAAGTCCAAATTTCTTCCGCCCAAACACATTCTGGCCCATATGAACGCTATCTATGCATGGGAAGACATACACTGCACTTGCATATCTAATGCATATGGATATACACCATACTAGCTCCCATCCGAATTAAGTTTTTTATTCGTGTGAAAATCAAAGAACATCCGTGTTTTAAGATTCTCAGCATCAAATATACAAAATTTTATCAAAAATAGATTATCATCATTTAAAGGATACTATGGCCACTTAGTTGGCTAAATAATTATTTGTGGCAAAAAATGGCGGATAGTATAAGGTGAGTTTGCTATAGTGTGTATTTTCAACGACATTCAAGATTAGATACGAATTTTGAACTTCTTATTTCGCTATGATGCTTCACTATGCTCATTTTCCGATGCGATTTTCATCATGTTGATAGAGGAATAGGCGTGTTAGTGGCATGCATGCTTTAATCGGTTTGTACTCACTAATTCAATTGACGTAAGAACCTATAATGAAGAGATAGAGCATATTTCTCTCAGATAATCCTACACTGCATACATAGTGCGAAGATCCTAGCACTTTAATCATTCCATTCGTTTTCCTTTTCGTGCGAATCATCACAGACCTCGCGTGCATTTTGCCGCTGTTTAAGATTTTCATCTTCATTTTGAACTTTCTTGGTTGTTGAGTTGATTGATTCATTTTGTAGTCATGGGATAGCTGTGTTAGAGAGTTCCCACAATCATTAACAAGAGAAAACGCAAAGAAATCCGTGACCAGCTTCTCTAACCCATAAAGTTAGAAAGCTTGATCGTCCTGAGCGAGATCGAGACAGGAGGCAGATCGCTTGCTCTGTCCGCGTAATGAACTGATAGTATTGAGCTTTCCATCTTCTAGAAAAATATTCGGTCGTTGAATGATGTCTGAATCGTTTTATCTTCTCATAAGAGGCCTTGACGTTTTCGAGACGATAAATAAAGAATACTGTGGCAGAGTAGCGAGATATTATAAAGTTTGCAGTGCATGTATAATCATCGACCATAATGAAATGTTCTTGTTCATATAAGATGGTGTCCTCCCATATCTTCCAGCTTTCATATCTAACGCTGTAAAGAAATAGCAGACTCCACCTATCCAATTCAATAGTATTCACTTAGCGCTGACAACTTCCATTTTCTTCCAACCATTTTGACAATTAATGAATAAGAGAATCTTTGAAAATAGAATCACTGCTGCAGAGACCATGTGAAAATCAACACCCTCAAAACCTAGGACTGCATTTAGCACGATTAATGTTTTTATGCCTTCTTGAAAATGGTGCATATTCTCGCATCTCCCAATCTGAGCAACTGATTATGCCTTAGTTAGGCTACAGTATTCCAGACCACCATCTATTATCAAGCATTATTGCTCCACCAGATTTTTTTTGGAAACAAGGTAATGGTCGATTGCTGTACCCAAAAAATCCGTCAATAACAGATAGTGATTTGAAATACTGTAGCCTAATTCAAGCACAACATTGCTCAGATAGGGGAATACAAGAATATGCACCATTTCTAAGCAAGCATGAGTTTTCTAATTGTGGTGCATGTAGTCCTAAGGTTTCGCGTGTGTTAAATATCACAAGATCTCTTTAGCAGTAATTTGATTTCTGAAGGTTTTTATTGGTGAATTTGTCAACATAGTGCTTCCTCGATGAAAATTCTTTCTCCAAAACACGTAATATCACTCCACAAGAGAACTTTACACCATCCGTTTCTGACTGGAGTAGATCCGAATATTACAAGTTCCCATCTATCTAGTCCTCACCAAATAGTTGTTTGCGTTTCAAACGCTGTATTCAAAGCTACCAAGTTTTTCAAAATTTTTCTTTCTTTCTCAAAAATGCCCGATAATGTTGCCGAAATCTGTGCTCATCAGCCTTGAAGTTAACATATTGGAGAGAGATGTTTTTTCATCATAGCGAGTACCTTATAGTTCTACAATATAATGGACACTGCCAAAAAAAAACTCTTCACAACAAATTGCTGCACCATTAGCATGCAGAGATAGCATATAAATTTTGTTATTTGATTCGATCTATGCCGCTATTTTTACCACTAATCAATCTTCCATCACCTCTCGTATATTTTAGCATGGAATCAGTAGGAAAGCCAGCTTGAAAAACCGCTAGAATGTGGCAAAGTCTTCGGTATTCCCACGGCAGACTTCCTATAAATGCCGTTTTTCCTGATGAGTTAATGCTTCTTCTACGATAATTAGGATTTATTTCAACACTGGCCAACCTTTCAACAGTTTACCTTCTTCAGAGACGAGAATGATTATTGGCACGCGGTAAACTTTGTGAAACAGTTCATAGTCTTAGTTAAAGTGTCCATGGTGGGCTATGCAAGTAATCGGTTTCTCTCTCTTTCACTCAAAGCTATGAAAAAACTCAAAACTTCTGAAACTTCAGCTGGTATCTTATAAATGTTGTTATTAACAAACAGGTGTCCTCTCAAGAAGGAAATATCAACTCATTAGTATACGATTCAGTAATAATTTTGAAAAGACTATTTGATTGCGTGCATAATATTAACCATTCACTCATTTCTTAGAAAGCCAAGGAGGCTATTCGTGTGTGAAAATTTTGCTTCTTCGTCTCTTTTTTGCTTCATGATCTTTTCTAGCTCTTCAAATCACATGGCATTTTCAGTCGTCGCTTGAGAGGCGCCTATTTCATATTGATAATTGAAAATACAAATTCATCTTGCGTCATTACTTTTTAATTTGATCTTGATCATGTCACCGATTAATTACAGGATTTTTTGCTCTCAGAGACTTAATATTCAAATTAATATACTTGCAGTTGTGGGTGAGTGTATCCTTAAGCAAAAAGGGATCGATATGATTTGAGAAGCCTTCTTGTTCTGAATGATTATTAATCTACATATGAACCCGATTGGTAATGCTACCGAGTTTAAATGTAGAGAGGTAGCTGACAGATCCACCTGTCTTTTTCACACTTTCATTTTTCTCCGTGTTAATTATTACTATTGAATTCTATCTTTTTGCCAATTCAAGGAAGGGCTGGATTTGGTGGAATATCCGCTATATCGGATTGTTCAAGTGCTCTATACATTTCTCTCGTTGACTTCACTTCCATCACTACTTTGTCTAAAACTCAAATATATTTCCGTTCCACGTTTCACTGGAACATGAAGGTAAGTGCCAATCAATTTATCCTCAATAATGTAACTTTATAATATAAAAGGCGTGAAATCGTAATGTAATGCAAGAGTCTATGATAATACAGATTTCAGTCCAAAAAGGAGCTGGTCACAACTGAATTCGCTACTACAAACGTAAATCATTGTAATTTTTATTCAGTGCAAATACGCCATCCATTAAACTTTACAAAGCACTGTTAGTGTTGATTGAAAGCATATCTGGCCTATCAATGATTTGCTATAGCCCACTAATGCGTGAAATCAATGACGTTGTTGCTCCAGACAGCTGTGGTTTCGATTTGTCGATTCTGAAGAATAATGAGCCTTGGAGAATTCGGACCACGGGAGTCCGGCGTCCATTTGTGCATTGCATGGTATCTCTTTGTAAAGGGCTACTTGCTCGCAATATCATGCAGTGAGCTGTTTGTTCCTTTAGCTAATAATCGGGTAAAATTTACAGGGACGAATACATCAACAAAACGGGTAGATTACTCTGGGTCCGTGTGAGGAAACATCTAGTCTGCAATCTTAACCCTACACCGAATATCCAGTTAGGCTCTCCTAGAACACAGAGACATAAAGGAGAAGATTTTGTAGGGGGAAACTCCAGCCTCCTGTAGGAGTATGAAATCTCAGAGCGTAAGATTCGCGGAGCATTCTTGATATGTTCGATGAGTTTGAACAGGAACCGCAAGGAGGAAAGCCTTGTTATCAGGCGTGATATGAGACAGTGCATAAGACTGATGCTTGTTTGAGAGGTGCATTGGTAGTCTATGTGAACTCTATTGGTTGATTACATGGAGTACATAGTGGAAGACTTATGTATGATGACCGTCTGGAAAAGTTATCATAATTTTTATGAGATTGGAGTCCAGATCTGATGGCGTATCTTGTTTGGGTTATAAAGGTGTATTTGGTTGACTAAGCTGCAGAGATCTTGTTATTTCCAGTCCCTAAGGAAGGCGAGATTTGCCGAAAGGTCATCCGTGAAGCAAACTGTATATCGCCTATTAATGTTGAGCTTGTTATTTCCAGTCCCTAAGGAAGGCGAGATTTGCCGAAAGGTCATCAGTGAAGCAAACTGTATATCGCCTATTAATGTTGAGCTTGTTATTTCCAGTCCCTAAGGAAGGCGAAATTTGCCGAAAGGTCATCCGTGAACTGAAGCAAAACTGTATATCGCCGAAAGGTCATCCGTGAAGCAAACTGTATACGCTATAATGTTGAGTGATATGAAAAACTCTGAGCCTTAAGCAGCAACTGAACCCGTGTCTCACCTCTAAGAAGGGCTCTACTTACCATTACACCACAGACACCCCCCTTGTTCTGCTATCAATCTTTCTGCGATATAGTGTGTCGAAATCGTCAGCAACAAAACGTCAGCGGTTTTGCTCGATAAACCGCATCGGCATCGAACATAGTCAAGCGGACAGTTATTGGATGTATGCCATCTAGAAGAATTCGTTGACTTAATGCACTTTTGAGCGATGTTATGACGTTATATGATATCACGTCAAATATTACATTCTTATATATTACATGTTATGTTCCAACTTTTTGTTTGTACGCTAATTACCTTTAGACAAGACATATTCTGTGCTACAATTATATATGATTTGTATGCAAAGTACATACTGTACTTATCACTATTATTATTAGAAGTTCTACATGTCTATGATAATATTGGCTCAGGTCCCAAGGGGGAAGCGTGAGAACACGACGAAATATAGTGCCGCTGCAGTTTTCAAGAGTATTTTAAGAATAATAAGAATATATGAGGATTATTAGAAATACACAGACAATGTAAGGAAGAAGAATCAGAAACAATGTAAGGAAGGAGAAAATATGTAAAAGGATGCAAAGAAACTGCAATGTATGAACAAAAATATATACTTAATTATGCTGAATGATATGTCAAACTACAAAGTTCAGAGTTTACTGAATCTGCAGTTATGAAATCATGCCACTGTTGAAAAAGACGGTAGAATAAAGAGTTTTGTAAACTGTATGATAATCACTGTGCTTGGTGCAGTGGAAATCATTAGATAATCAGCTACAAAAATTATCTTATCTATTTATAGATCATTCTGCTGTCGTATTATTTTTTTGCACTGCTTCAGTCAACGGATTATTCCAGTGCCCAGGTGAAAAATGCATGGTCTTTGGAGATGCGAATCACAAATGAGTTTTACGCACAACCCGATCGTGCTCTTTGACGGCATCTATACGCCAAAAAGCTTGACATTTTGTAATAAAGTTTTCAATTTTTTAGAGAACTATTTTTTTCAGATTTATGGAATAAGTACTTCATTACTGAGAAAACCTTGCGACATCTTTCCGCCCTTCTACATTTATGCCCCCATCCAAATTGGTAGCTTCGTTTCATATCACGGAATGGTGAGTGTTAAGCGCCCAACAAAGATTTTGTCACTTTCCACTAATTTACTTATCACCCGAGACCTTCTTACTTGTTTTTCATGGTAGCTAAAAGGTGTCTCGAAGATATTCAGTAAATGTTATTCATCCAGTGTGGCTAGGATATCTGGAAAGGTATTGAATCGCGGAAGCATATTGAGATTGCAGAGAATTGATAGATGATTTGGGCAAAGTCTCAGGGGCTAGAAAAAGTTTTCGTTAATTGCGACTTCATAACGGTAATGGAGATACAGTTGTATCTTCCTATTTGAGTGACTGATGTAAATTCGGGCAGCTGACATGCCCTTTGACAAGCAGATCATAGTTTTTGGTCGAGTCTTACTCAGTCTGCCTGTGATAATTGATAGAATCTTATGAGAATTCCCATGGTGCTTTGTTTCGCTTGCACTAGAAATTGATTTGGTTCATTGGACTTTCGGTCGCTACAGTTAATGCACCAATTTGAAGTGATTCAGTTGACGAAGCGACTAAATTGCAACTCTGTGGTTGGTTTGCGCTTGTGTAACTCTTTGTATCGGGCGTTGTATGTGGATAAGTATTAATCAGTTTTGGCCATGCAGGTCTTAGATTGACGATACCACCACGAGTAATGAAAGCTAGCTTATAGCAAATAATTAATATTCCGTAAACAAACGACGAGTTTGTCTAAACGAACAGCCTAAATGAACAACATTACAATAACAATATTGGTGCCGACACGGTCGACCTTTTCATGTCATTTCCCTGCAAGTTCGTCATATATTCGGCTCACCATCGTCATTTGCATTGCAAATCTGGCACGCCCCGCACTACTAAGCTGGAGGGGAGTGTCGACAAAGCCGACCTTCGTTCAACGTTGAACTTTTTACAGACCCGCGTCGGATACACCGCAACGGTATTGAAGGGACTGCACCGCCCAGTCACTGGCAGTTCCGGTTCTCCATCAGCACTTGTCATCTTGAGTTACGAGCTGGTGGAAAATACAATACCAAGCCGGTCGCCAACACTCGCCCACTGTGCGGAATCGGTTCATACCAGAAGCGCACAGTTCTCTTGGGGAAAAGTAGTGACCGGCTTCATTTGTAGTTTCACCGGCTGGTACCTCAAAGCGACGACTGGCGATGGAGAACCGAAAATGCCAGCGATTGACAGTACTGCACTTCCGCTACCGTTGCGGCATATCCGATGCGGGTTGGTAAAATTAGTATAACGTTGAGGCAAGGTCGACTTTGTAGACCTCTGGAACATTATACACAATTTTGAAACGATAGGATCAATAAATAGCAAGTTTAGATGAGGATAAGAACCAAAGGCAAACAACCGCACGATCCAAGAACCACGACAAGACTAGCGGAGAGAAGTGAAGATGCCAGCGCTGATGCTGAGTTATCATTCTCAAAACGTCTGCGGTTACAGTAGTCAGTGGCTGTGGGGCACAACTTCTCCACGGAGCGCGAAGTATTAACATGCAGACCCGTGGAAGTTGGATCGAGGGGAGCATGCAGTGGATTTGTCACAACTGCGGGCCGTGGGAGCTTATATACATAAGTGGGTGACTAAATATGGGATTGGATGCTTTACCCTCGGTAGCGAGTCACACATGATTCATTGTAAAGCTATTGAAAGCACAGTGGATTCCTCCACTCCATTTCAGCCCAGAAAAGCAACTCAATGTTAACTCATCACTCAGCGTCTATAGTACAACAATGTAAACGACAACGATCGACCGCCAGAAGGTGCTGTAGGTTTTTTCAACAGAAAACGCCGAAGTCAACGCTGCCAGCTATCAGCAGCAAGTTTTAATGGGTGTAATCGAGTCTTGGAGTATTCAACACTTCGGAGCCGACAGATTTACGCTTCAGCGAGACCGTGTTCCTGCACATTCGGCCCACTCAGTGATTGCCGTTTAATAAGAGGTGTTACCAGGCTTTTGAGGCAGGAACATCTGGCCGTCAAAGTCTTTCAACCCACTGAATTGTTCTGCATCGTCCATATGTGGGAAGAAGTCTCGGCTGCTCACTACATTACCGTAAATGCGCTTAAAACGTCTTAGACACGCGCTTGGGACAAAATTACGATGGAAATGTGTGCGAGCATCGTTGAAGACTTTGTGAGCGATTTCGTAAATATATGGAGGCCAAATAAGTGGATTTTGAAATTCTGCTATAAACTAATTATTTATTGTTGTAATTGTTCATTTAATAGACGTAAACAATCCTTCAATTCAGTGAATTCATTTGTTTACGCCTGAGAAAATTATCAAAACATTTTTTGCACCCTGTATGTCTTTATGAGTTGCAGTGTTCTTGGCTTCCTTCATTTCTTATGTAGAATTTGTCAGGACGCAATTTTTTGTGAAAAAATGTTGCACTGTTTGTTTCCTACCTTTTTTAGTCCCAGATCTGATTTCGTGGGTTCGATCTCGCGCTCATGGACTCACCAAGCCATCTATACCTCCAGGGTCGGTAAATTGGTACAAAGATGGTCTCAGACTTATCTCGGAAGATATCAGCACTAAGCCAATAGAGTGGAAGGCCAACGCGAGTCATCGTAAAGGCCAGATAAGCATTCAATCACCTCAAGCGAAGTTGAAAATGAAGACGTATGCATGACGCATCTCTCAGGGATTGTTCAACGCCGAAAGCTTTATTCTTTAACCTTTTTTCATCGCTCTTTCGACATCTGAAGTACTAGGTTTTCAAATGATCTCCAAAGTAGCTAAAATGCAAAAAAGTGACCCTTACGCTATCGGAAATGAAAGTTTAGCTAGAATTTTGGCACTTTGAAATCCGTTTTCACAGTGTTTTTTTCACTTGTGATGATCCATTAATTCTATCATTGGAGCGTGGAATACTGGTTGAGCGCGCCTATTTTAGGATTTCGAGGATAGCCTAGTTGTGGCCTTCCATAGCGCGTTGGTTGTTAACTGGCGGAGAGTGCTGGAGGGTGGTGTTTTGACCCCACACGCTCCACGATGAGCATCACGGCCATTCGGCAACGGCTCCCCAAATCGCGAACTAATTTTTGAAATACTCATGCTTATTGAAATGTGCTCAAATCTCAGGGTGACCAGGGCATCGTATCCATTCCATTTTGTTTATTTGAGATTGTCAAATAGTCCAAATGATAGCGCGGTTGATTCGGTGAAAGTCCTCAAAACCGTGATTTCTTCATATCACTCCATTTATCACTTGGAATGTTAATCGAACAGTCTTGCCTAATGCATCCAAAACTATCCACCACAAGAAAGCGTTGGTAGATGTCGGTTACAGTGAGGACTTCTGCGTTGTGTCTACTAGCAGTATTACTGTGAAGAAGCAAATAATATAAAAACCTCCACTTTTGACCTCTTTTCTATAGACCCGCTCAAAACGATTTAATTTGATAGGGTATATCATGTTTTGAGCCGTTATTCTTGTATAGAGGATTATTTAACTCAGAGGATTGACTGAACCCAGAGAGTGTGCTATTGATGAGTCCCGACAACACGAAACAGGTGCCTGCATAGCACTAGACATGAAGATCAAAACATATTATATCCTTATCAGATTATATCATTTTGAGAGGGTCTATAAAAAGCGGTCGACAAAAGAGATATGATTCATTGTTATAGTTACGAGCTTGACTGCCAGTCACCGCAATGTTAAGTATTTCTATCACCTGACCTGGAGTGATTTATTACTCGACGTCGAAACCTTTACAGAGGATTATTTAGCTCAGAGTATCGGTTAATAGAGGGAGGGTGCTACTGATGAATCCCAATAGGACGAAGTAGTCGCCTGTATAGCACTAGCATAACGGCTCAAAACATGTTATATCCTTATAAAAAAAAAGCTTCTTCAAAGAAGTTGTTTGCAGACGCCTCTTATGGTTCAGAAACTGGCTTCTACTACTCTTCCGGATAAAAATATAAGAGGCAACAAATGTTGGAAGTTTTAGATGCTCAGCCTGGTGGCGATGTGCATTGAGCGGAGTGTGGCCACTATTCTCTCGAATAAATACGAGAGAAATGGTATCGTTCTTGGTCTATTACTTCTTGCGTCAACGGTGAGCAATTCATTCCATTATACATCTGCAGACGACACCGTCCAGATTACTGCTTTTTCATAGACAGTTGGCACTTAGATTGTAATTTGTGAGCATAGCTATTCGGAGAAAAGATTGATGTACAATTCAAAATCAAGTCGTCGTAAACTAACAGCTTTACGAAAAGCCATTGTTGTCGATTTATCAGCCAATATATCCACAGGCTGTTGGCAACTTTGCTGCTGCATATTACGTGTATAGCATCAACGATTTCAAAGAAAAAGTGTTGTCGATGGTTAGCGTTCCGTCAGCTGCTGTACCAAAGTTTAATCGACTTTCCGAACTGGTTATAACCGTCAGCTTTATTTGCATGGTCACATTTCATGCTTTATCTCGATACAACAAAAAGCAGTGTGCAGTGTAAGTTTTTCAGTTTCACCGTGGTGGCCCACATGTTTTCTGTTGTTTATCTGAATCCCTATCAACAAAAAAAAAATGCTCGTAGCTGTAGTCTTGAAAATTTGCTCTAAATGACTGGAATTTTTATCGTTTTCTGTTTTCACTAGAATTAACATCTTTATTTACCTACCTCAGCTTCAGAATCTTCGTTCAAAGTTCATTGTAGTAGGATTGACGAGCCACTAGTACATTGACTTTGACGCCGTTCATCACGGGCATGGTTTTGGCTGGACTTCTTCATAGTTTACCAAGCCTATCATTCCATCAGGATTGATAAACCGACACCAGCCCTGTTTGGAATAGTTTCTTTTGTAATGAGCTTCGTTTGCGAAAGGGAAACGAGACTATGTTATCAGAATACCTTTTGCCGAAAACGTTTTCTAGATAAAATTATGGGGAATTTAGATAGACAAGAACTGTAAAACGAAAGAGTGGGCGAAGTGAACATCTAACCACTAATCTCAAGTGAGGCATGAAGATGAATTGGAATGGATCTTTTGTAAATGGTAGATATAATGAAGATAAAGTGAGCGAAAATAAAACAACTATTCTAATAATGATACAGAGTAATGCGCAAAACTTATGCGTTAAACGGGACTAGAACTCGCGCTTAACCCTATCCGAGTGCACGTGCTCTAGCCCGTTGCACTACCGACTCTTGTTTTGTCGCCAATGTTTCTATTTTAATAATGGCACATTACGACACCAACTGGGATTTGATCCATTGGATAATACGGTCTCACTTAAAGAGCTGCAGAGGTGTTTTTTGCTGAACCTAGCATTTCCTCTCCAAAAAACAAACTTTTGAAAGCGTGATATCCAATAAGAAAGATGAGATCCTACAACATCTACACTTTTGCTACTTATATAATCTTGTAAGCCTCCGCCGCCTCAATCACGCACAAAGTTATATGTTAGACGGCGACAAAAGAAAAATCAATCTCATTAGCTGGGCAGGAACTTTTCATAGTGGTGTTAGTGATCACTCGAATGCTTGAATTCCTAAATAAAGTCCCACATAGCCCGTTTTTCAAAACACCTCTTCATAACGCTGTAGCATCCAGAATATAACAATGTTTTGCACCGCCGTTCACCTACATTTTTATCACGCGTATACATCGGTGAAAGTACGAAAAGCATATCATCTTGTAGAGTAACTGTTGCAGTATGTAATTCAGTCGTTTTCAGATTCAGTCGTTCTATCTGGAGTTTCAAAGCACAAAAAAACCTTCAGTTGAATAACAAGTTGCAGTGGCCCAGCCCCTTCCCCCCTTCGCCCGACCTCACGGAGTGGCTCATGAAGAAGGTCACCGATATTCTAAAACGCGACCTTATTTTCCCCTCTAACGATATTTCCAGAAAATTGTCACAGTCTTGGAATTATTAAACCTGAGCTAAGGAATGATTACTAATAGCTTGAAGAAAAAGCTCTGTGTGGCGAGGTTTGAGCACAAATCTTTTCTTTCTCCTACAGCGCTATCACAAAAGCGTTTCAGAAGCAAAAATTCTTTGAGTTCTTCGAGAATTGTGCTATCGAATGAGTTATAGCCTCCTAAAGAAGAATTTTGTCCAAATAATTATAGGCGAGATAAAAAAACTCGTGATTGTTGAAACATAATTTTATTTTGGATTTTATAGCGTAGAAGGGTGTTTTTGGGAAACCAACCGCGTAGGACTCTGGCCAGAGATTCAAGATTTCGAATAATTGCTGATACTCCTATGAGAAGTTCCTCTCCAGCGAATAAGATCAGTTTTTTCTTTGTCGCCGTCTGATATGTATGTACCGGCACAAACGAAAGCACCCAAGCTGTTCCACTGTGATGTCGTTAACACTGAAGCAACAAGCCAATCCGGAAGGTAAATACGTAGAAATGACTGTTTCAAAGGATAGTCTACAATTCAGTGCTCACCGAATTAGTGCTGCTGTGGGATTGTTAGGTTAGTGTGCTAAACTACATATAGCTTCTCAAATTGAATTGTTCATCGCAATGAATTGAGGGCGCTACTTGGAACGCCAGCGTGTCACTAAATCTACTTTTATTTTGCATCTACTTATCTTCATCACGTTTTTGACTTTGACGAAAAATTTATATCGACGCCAACGGAGGACTATTTATAACAGTAAGTGAAATAAAGCAAATTTAGGAGCTCAGCGACTCTCACGACTCGCTATCAGACGCGCGAGAACGTCGTAACTACTCAGTTTGCTACACATATCGCCACTCTTCAAGTGTGAGTCAATTAATCTGTCTAAGTTATGAACATCTAGTGGTGCTCAATCTCAGAAGCGGCACAAGGACATTCCGTGCTGAAGATTTCTTTTTGCAAATAAAAATTCAGAATTCAAAGTTCTTGAGTTTTTCTCTGCCGCATCATTACTTTTATCGCACGACGATAGTTTGAATCTATCTTGATAAAATCGTCTGATTAGCGCCCTTTCGTCTTTCGTTTGAGTTCATTCGGTAGTCCTTCTTGTACAAAAATAGCATTCAGAATTTAGTGATCCCCTTAACGTCATGCTAATATGAAACTTTCTGCAGTTGTTATACTCATCTCGTTATCTTTACTCGACAATGCATCTCGTGATTTCAGGTTGTTCATCATGTTCAATGGAGCCTGTGGCCTTTTAATCAGAATATTTGGTCCAAAGTTCTTCTCCAAAAAATTATACACTTCTCTTCGTCAAATATGTTACGTAAGAATTTCATACAGTAAAAAGGAAAAATGAGATCAGAGCTTCTGTTTCCAAATTAATTTTATTCCAGACGACTCCAGTCTTTATGGCTGTGTTACCAATCTATTCCATGCATAGGTTGAGGTACTATCGATTGAATAGAGACAGCAATATTCGATCAATCGTAATGATGGAAAGTCGAGGTTTGGCTGGCACTCGAAACTATGACGAGGCCATTGGCAAGGCTTGGCAGCTCGGTCGACAATCCTAAATCTCCTCACTTGTGTATAGCACATATGGCCTTTGATTCTTTATGTACCGCGCTAGCCGTACATATAAAACTGATTGCGGCCCCGCTTCGAAGCTCAGTGAGGTCTCGTGTAAAGTCCCGATACGAATTTTGTGTTTATTTGATAAGCCTATTCCATCATTCTTATTGTTACTGTACTCAATTGAACTATTTTTATACCTAAGGTTAGGGATCTATAATACTCTATGGATCGCCTTTTTAAGTACTAGAAAACATTGCTGTTGTTCCTACTACCTACAGCCTTATTGAAGTCTCTTCAGTTATGCCTGATAATTGTTTTTGAGCCATTCATGTGGTTCGTTATGGGCGCTAATACACAGTGCAATAAACGTGTCTCGGCCTCGCAGCCTCGCCAGTTGTTTAGTACCTTTCGTCTGAGCCAATCGCTTTTGGAGGGGAACCCCTTACACATGGGATAGGAGTCGCAGACGTACTCGTTACACGCGCCATCAAGTGACGGATATCACTGAATGAACAGTATTTTACAATCGATTGCTCTTAGCCGGTATTTGTGACATATTATAACTTTCTAGTATTTTCTTAAGACTACGCTCAAATTTCAATATGCCTAATAATTATTTTTGAGTCGTGCACGTGGTCTGTTATGAGCGCTTGTGCAGTGCAACACGTGCGTTCAACTTTGCAGCCCCGTCTCTTCAGTTATTCTCAGTTTTCCTTTGTGAAGATAATGAAAATTTATTCCAACAATTGACATTTCAGCTGCTTCTCTTTCTTCAAAGTCTCAAAAAAACAGGGTTGTCCAGTGCCCACTTAGCCACACGCTTTCACTATTTTACCAAAAAAAATCATTAAAGTTAGATTCTGATCGTATCAAGTGTAAAACAACTTTTAAAATGTTCACCACTTCATGAGTTGTCCACTGAGTTGTTCAAGTAGAGACTAACCGTGCAAAGATCCCGCGGATTGCTGATGCACCTCCCTCATTAAAACAGTAATGTTACATCTCAAAATCTTTGTAGACAACATTCTCCATAATATAATGAATGTTGTTTACCCTTCCTCAAGTGTAAATCACTAATTTATATTTCTACACTTAATCTGTGTATTCAGATTTCGTAAGTCTACGTATAGGAACAAATGGGTTTTGAATGCCCCATTCACGCTTAACGGAACGAAAATCTCTGATTGCTTCAGTTACGTCTATCCAGGTCGTGAAATCAATATGATGAACGACCTAGCTCCAGAGTTGAGCAGGAGGAAACGCGCGGCGTGGGAAACGTTTGGGAGCATCGAAGATGTAATGAAGAGGTCGAAGAACATCCGACTCCGTGCCCCACTTTTCACATGACCATTATCCCTGTCCTAACGTATGCAGCAGAAACCTGGTCGCTACGTAAGCAGGATGAAAAATCACTTGGCATTTCGCAATGAGAAAAACGATCCGAAGTTCCGTTCTACAACAACGATCGAAAATCAGAGACGCCGTTTTTCCACGCCAGGATGTCGAAAATAAGATGGGCGAACACGTGATGCGCTTCAGCGACAAACGATAGAGGGAGAGCCGTTACCGACTGGATTCCTGGAGACATCAAGCGCTCTACAGGAAGACCACCGACCCATTGGTCCGATTTCTTCACAAAAGCCATAGAAGAAAGATATGATGCTCAGCGAATCCCTAGAGCGAGAAGGACCCACTGGGCTACTCTTGCACGCGCTAGGGAAAAAATGGAAATGTTGCTGGTACCTGCTCGAGCCACTCGACGATCAACGGGACGCACAGGTGATACAGGTGTGTGTATGCATCGAAAGACGGTGAACTTTCGATGCACTTTGAATCATCTTTAGAGTAAGTGCTCGAACACTCTAGTGACTAGCGTGGCATTAATAACCTCACTTTGTGCTTTTGAATTAGTCACGCAATCCGGCTTATTTTGGCATTTGATCATTTCACGTAACCTAATTGTGAACTTATGCTCTTTAATCTTATTCTGGAGTCTCCAACCTTGACCAAACAAGCTTTGCCTTTGATTTACTCTAACGTTGAACCCGCACTTTGGTGAAATGTATATAAATGGTCAAACGTTAACTCTAGGCTTCCCTTTCGACCTGCTTCTTCTTCGACTAGCTATTCGACCTCCTCTGTTGTCTACGCTGACTATAACCTTCCTATGAAATCTATTGCTATTGTTGTACTGTCTTTATAGGAAATAAGCGATAGTCCAAGACAAAGTGTTCGGCACAGATCTGACTTTTAGAGTTCGCTACACATGTTTCGGCCTTAACTCAGCCCATTTGGTAGAGCATATGATATATGTCGGCTCAAATAGTAATTACGAGATATGTTAAGATTTGAGGGTGATCTTAAGAAAATACTCGAAAAGAAGGGTATGATATACCAATGATATCATCCAAGAGCAATCGAGTGTACAACACTGTGTGTCCGGTGATATTTTACCGGACACACAGTGTAAAATGTTCGTTGTCACCTACTCTTAGTATAGGGGACTGAGCGCTCCGAGTGGATTGGCTAAAGACAATGGGTAACTGCCCAAATGACGAGACCGTCAAGGTCACGTGTATCGGCCTCTATAAGTAAGCCCGTTTAACAGATCACATGACGTGTTGGCTCAAATAATAATTACGAGATATGTTAAAATTTGAGAGTGGTCATAAGAAAACACTCGAAAAGAAACTATTTCATTTCGAGAGTACCAGCCAAGGGCAGTCGAGTGTCAAACACTGCCGATCCAGTAATTTATTCCATTTGACGACAATTGTGTAGATCGAGCATGACCGTGCTCGAACCGAAACAGGCGTCGGTAATGCAGCACTTCGAGCACCTGGCCTCGGACAGGGCGAAATGTGTGTTCGAGTCCCAACTGGCGCAAAAAGCCTCGCAAATCACTCTTCATCACTGAGTAGGTTGCTGGATCTTACAATAATTTAGGCTATCAAGTGGTTACTAAAATCTAAAGAGAAGGCTTTCTACAGAGAGGAATGTTCAAATGATATACACGATTTAATCTCTGCTGTCGCAGCACAATAGAAAAGCCGTTTCAAAAATAAAAGCTTTTCCAAATTTCTTGAGAGTTGAGCGATCGTTACAACTGCTCAGACTTCAAAGGCGACCAAAAATTAACTTTTCCACAAGCTCTGAAACTGAGATCAGACTTTCAATCGCTCTTGAGAACGTTTAAGGTGAATAAAGAGAGCGTAAATGAGCCATCCTTTTCTGTTGATTAGTACGTGATCGATCTCTGCATGAGTGTACCGCTAGAAGACTCCTGTATCCATCGGTGGCTTTCTTCTTCTCAAAGGCTGTTTCTATTTTTCTCAAAAACGAGTTTTCATGAGAACGTTTTAGTAGATAAGAATACCAAAGACATAAATATAGAAGGCCGCCGAGAGCATTAGTTTTATTGCTATGATGGTGTCAACTCTTTTTGATAATAAATATCTCCACGGATGTTTGACGGACTCGCCAACCACACCAACAGACTTGTCAAAATCTCAAAAGAGAATTAGAATACTTTACATATGTGTATGTGATTCCATAAGTTGACTTGAGAAATATACTAGCGCCAAATCTGAGCAGTATAGGCAGCTTGAAACCATAAAGTATATTACAAAAAATATAAGCAGTAACCGGTAATTCTTCTACCTTTCCCACTCTGCAACTCTTTGTAATCTATCACTTGTAAACATCACGACACCTATCATTGGAAATGATATGAGCAATTCGGTGTTCTTCTAATCCTGAGCCGGAAGTGCGGATTTCTACACACGCACTTCTGAATGGAAATGCATATATATTTGTTTCAACAAAGCATTGGACAAGCCTTTACGTTCATTCTATTTACCAGTGTAATTTTAAGGCTATGATAAGTGGATTCAAATACGAAAAGCAATATAGTGAAAATAATTGGCATAAGTGACAGTTGTTTTAGTTGTTTTATTTTTTGTTGATGACTTTTAAAAATTTTCCAAGCAGCTCTTTCTTTCTGAACTTTCGAACCTTGCTCTCAAGGAGCGTGGTCATCAAATGTAGAGGTTTGTTTGGGCACTCCATCGAGTTCAGAATTATTCGCTTTTACTGCTGATAACATTTTAGCGGCCTTTCGTGAAGCAGTGCCGTCTGTAGCCATGAGCTTTCTGTGCATTATAATCTTAGCAAGCTTAAAGCTTTTCAAGAGGCCTGGTATGGCACTTCTAGTGGTAGACATACGTCTCGGTGTATTCTCGCGCAAACTCATCAGTAGCACATGCCATTCGGTTCAACTGAGCCTATACAAGTAATGATATTGGCGCCGAACATGCACATCAAGTGAATAGATCGTTGGACATTTGCAGTGGTTCACACCCGACTGCTCCTAGGTTGTAAAACACATATAGCAATACCTTTCTATTCGAGTGTTTTTTAGAACGCGCTTAAAATTCAATAGAATCTGGTAGCAAATTTTTCCTTAGTTGTAGGGGCTTGGTTGAACAAAAAGGCATGCGTTACTGATGAGATCTGGGAGAATACAGCAAAAGATATGTCTAGCACTAGAAGCACTAAATCAGACTTCTCAGTGGCATGAAATTTGTTATCAGATTATACTGAATCTGAGTAAAATTTCGAAAACAGTCGAATGGAAAGAATTTATGTCCAGTACCTCTGTAATGCTGTGGCGTGAGGAGAACGTCATCCACCCCACTCTGCCTTTTTAGTGCTCTACTTATTTTCATTATTGTCATTCGCTCACATCGAAATTTTTTATGGCATTTATTAGGATACAGACATAAATGGCAGCTTTATGACTTTTTTTATTTTTCATTTCCGCTGCCATTTCAGTCGTTGCTATCTTGTTTTCAATGGAAGAAAATTGCTTGTGGGATATTGAATTTCTTATTCTGAGATTGAATCACTGTAATCAAATTCGTTGCGTTCAAGTGGTTCAAAGCTAGAAACGATATAAAAAGATTTCAGAGAAATGTCCTTTCAATCTCAACCATTGACCAATCTGCGCATTTAGCCGAAATGAAACTGTTATCGAATTGGAATGTGGAAAAGCTGCGAAATGATTCACCCATTTGCTAACATTTCGTTTTCTCCTTTGGATATTTTTTTGAACTCGAAATTTTATGTATAAGGGAGGATTGGATATAGTGGAATTTCCGTTCTATAGGGCAGTCCATGTGTTCTACACAGTTCTGTCGCTGACATCAGTTTCCATTCTTGCTCTATGTGAACATCAAAGCCACTTTTAGTTCCACATTTCATCGAAACATAAAAGTAAGTGACTTTCAACTACTATTGATAACAATTCAAAATATCAAGCGAGAAAGCACGCGGTGTGATTCATTTCCCCGGAAATTGTACAATTTATGACTGGGAGGGTCGCTGTAGGCATGGTGATATCGTGCATTCTTCTCGACAAATTGTCATTTGGCTTCGAGAGCTGAACTCACTAAAACCTTCTTCATATTACAAGATTTGTAGGAACCATTAACTGCTCTGTTTACAGATTAATTAGATCTTATAAGTCTTTGGGACCTCTTAATTCAAATGCTCATTCCTGTTCACAGGTGAAGCTTATGGCTGATTTTACGAAATGATAATGTCGATGAGTTTCAAATACAGTCCATTTGGATCTCTTTGAAACTGTCAATACGCAATAGATTATGACATTTCAATGATATCTATATGAAACGAAAATTATGATATTCTACGGTTACCAGCCAAGAGCAATCGAGCGTACAGCGCTGCTCGTTCGGTGATCATATGGTGATATACCACCTAACGGCACGTGTAAAAACGTTCGTCGCTGGCTACTCTATGTAAAGGGTAGTTCCCCGAGGAACTGACTAAAGAAAAAGCCACCGGTGTAACTGACGAGGTGGGAAAGCCTAAGCACGTGTATTACACTGTATAAGTGCCCATAACAGACCACATGCATGGCTCATAAAGAACTATCAGATTATTCCTTTTGCTATGATGTTCTGGAGCTACTCAAAACACCTTTGTTTTCCAGATTTATGAGACAGCTAGGTCATTAGTGAGCAAACCTTGAGAATTCTTTCCTCCCTTCTACATCTATGCTTCTTCTCATATGACTGCCATTTTTGCAAATCATGGCATAGCAAGTCGTTTACGCTTATTGAAAGCTTTTTTATTTCTTCGTTTATATGCTCATTTCCTAAGGCTTCCTCAGTCACTTCCATTGTGTTCGGAAGGTGTTCATCGTAACCACGCATTTCTAATAACAGGTGGTCAATCGAGTGCATAGAAGAGCGCGACGTGAAATGAAAGGTGGAAGGATCTTCCGGAACGATAATCGTCTGTATTGACGAAGTTCTACACGGACTTGCTACGATTGGAAAGGAAGTTGTGGGACAATTCAATAAGAAAGAGTTAACTTCCATGCATATCAAAGAAATCCTACAGTTTCTTATGTTAGATTTTCTCACTGAGCGCCTAGATACTATTCATCTTTACTTTTACGTTGTTGGCAAGCCTCCGCCATATCCAATGATACAATGGAATTTCGTGTCTTATTGTGTCGTTATTGGAGAAAAGGTCTTCAAACAGCGAGCTGCAGTCGATGAAATCAACGAAGTTGAAGGGGAAGGTATAACAAACAATCCTGGACAGTGGTTTCAACGCTTCAACGTCGGAGATCTTGACCTGGAAAAACCTTGTTCAGAACGTCCGGCAAAGTTTGTCAAATGAGGATTTGATTGCTGCATTGGGAGATGAAACGCCGTCAAATCGAAGCAATGTTACTTTGATTTGGAACGATTTCGAAAGTTGGCGGGTCGATGGCGAGAAAGTCGTAGGAACGATGGCGTTTATTTAGAAGAGCAGAATAATGTTATGGTTTTTGGAATTCATTATAAACTTCAATTTTTTACAAGTGCGCGAGAACTTTCTTTCCAACCTAATAATCATGTTGTACGAAACAACAGTACGATCATAGTCTGTACAGTGGTATCTCTGCTGAAATTTGCTAGTCAAATTTAAGACTCTAAGACCGTGGTTCTACAAAATTCTGGGCTTGTCACTTTCTCAGTGGGCATTTATCTCTCACATCGTGGCATGCTGAGTTGTTGGCGCTTATTGATAGACTTTTCTTTTTCCTGTTCACATTATTATTGATCAAGATTTCTCAATTAACTACTCATAGTGCCTGAGAGGTGTTTATGACGAACAATTACTCTTCAAAAGAAGAAACAATCCACTTACAGCTGTTACAAAAGCTGAAAATCATCGCATAGACACTCGAAAGACCATTTATGATGCCGAAATTTGATTGATGAGCGGAATTGTAAAGCACTAAAATCAGAGCTTTTGTCATGAGAGGTGTACAAAAATGGCGAAAGTTTAGATAACGCATCAGCTTTAGCTCATAACCTAATGTTTATATGCCTCTGTTCAAATTTTACTATCCCCGGTGCCAGAAACACTTTCTTCTTTTACTCACAAATATCAGGTAGTGAAGCAATATTGAACCTCTTGATTGGTCTGGTCACATCGTTTACCTGTTGTTAATTCTCCTTATTGAGATCATACGTCACTTTGAACTCCTCTGCTACTCTTGAACGAGCGGCATTAGAGCAGTACTATAAAGCTTTCAAATATGATGAAACTGATTTTCAGCAACAATAAGAAAATGTTCAAAATCATTGAAAGCTTTTGGATTCTCAGCTTGGTAGCGCGTGGAGCGGATGTGGCGACGATTCGCTCCAGCAAATACGAGAGCAACGGAGTTGCTCTAAGGCTGTTTCTCCTAACGTTCACCGTAAGAGGTGCCGTTCTACTAACGAGCTATCGCCGTTTTCCTGTAGATCGCTTCTTTCTCATGGAAATGATGGCACACCCTAATTTGCCATTGATCGGAAGGAATTTTCTGGAAAAAAATGGTAGTGAAAACATCAAATTCGAACAACAGCAGTTGACCAATCAACGAAGAAACCAAATATACCGATTCACTGATCATTTTTGCTGCAGATTGTTGGCGTCGTTACCGGCTTCAAGTTATGTGCATAACATCAATGATTTTGATACAAAGGTACCGTCGATTGATCAGCGTACCTCCAACTGCTGTGACAAATTAATCAAAACGCCATGCTGGTCACCGTCATCAGCTTCGTCTGCATCGCCACGTTTCATGTTTTATCTTGATTGAATGAGAATCAATGTGCAGTGTAAGATTTCCAGTTTCATTAACGTGTAGCATTTGTACTTTCGGATGTCTGTCTAGTTGTCTATTTGAGCGATCACTTCAGAGCCTCATCATCTGCTTGCGACGTGTAACGTTATTCACAGTGCACCATGGGATTCCTTTCAACTACTTTTGACCTCATTCACTGCTAATCGTTATTTCATCGCCAGGCTACGATTGAATCATAGCAGTGCTGGGATGTGGGCAATACTCGGGACCTGTCGTTTTTGTATTGATACTTGACCGCCACTATTCCTTTCAGTGCAGTAAGCGCAAGCATGACACCACCAAGGCGTTTAGTTTATAGAGCATTCGTTTGTAGCCTCTCTACAAAGAATTCAGGGACAGTTAGCGCAAAAGCATTAACGCCTATCCAAGTCTGCCGCCTTCTGGAGGTGCGAAATCAGCACCAGACTGCTTGTGCCTCACATATTACAACGCAGATGAGAAGGCTTTAGTCTGTGCACCAAAAACTTTGTGAGATTCAGCTAAACCAGAATGTAAGAGCATTTATGAAGAAGATGTAAATCATCGGGTGCCAGCCCTGCCCTCATGTGAAAAGTCCGAAGATCCTTTTCACACAGTGCGAGTTTCATTTAACTGTCGACTGATGGTGACTTCTTCATGTCGGCAAATCATCTCTGCGTGGATAGCGCTACAATAGCTCGGACATGGATGAACAAGCGAAGTACCAAATATGTTGGGAACGTTATGTCAACTTTTGACATTCATGACGTAGTCTATTTTCCTTCGTATCCACTACCCCTTTTTTATATCTTTTTATTTTAATGATGAAAGAGAAATATGGGCGTGACAGAAGATTACTTTTAATAACATATGAAGTCAATTGAATTTAGAAGCATCGCAACGCTCACGACTCGCTATCAAACACGAGAGAACGTCACGACCACTCAGTTTGCCACGCACATCGCCTCGATTCAAGTGTAAGTGCAGTCAGTTTTATTTATCATAGAAGTAAGTGATTTGAAAGCTCAGAAGCAAATAAACCACTCACAAGTCGAATTTTTCTGATAGGCTTTTTATCAGCACAAAAACTGCTCAAAGTCGCATTAAACAAAAGTATCTAAGCGCGTCTTTTGCTTTCTTCAAATGATTTATTTTGTCGAATGCGATGAGTTTATCGCAATTTATTACAAAACACTCGAGTTATTGATGAATCTTTGAGCACAAAATATGTAACTCTTCTGTAAATCCCCTGCTTTTGCCGTTTGTTTTGGAAACGTATATGGCATTTATGCAGAGCATTGCAACGACTTCAGATTTTTTGCAGTTTTTTATTCGCATGTGAGATTCTGATCAGAGTCTTTGCTCCTAAGATAATCTTAGTCGATCTGATACTGGGTAGCTCCAATCTTCATGATTGTCTTTCCAATCTACTCACTGTATCACCTTAAGAGATATCAGTTACATAGAGACATCAATATTCAATCAATCTTAGTGGTGGATCGTGGGATGGCTGGCACTTGGAAACGCGTTTCCGGTATGGATAAAACGCGGATTCGATTCGCGTCTGAGGTCATGTTTTTGTTCACCGTTCAATTCGCTTAGTTCTATATGAAAAATCATAACACTGAGAAAAAAAGCAGTAAAAATACTAATATTTTTGAGTGTTATACGTTGCCATTATCAAAAACGCACCAAAGTGATAATTCCATATAATGCAGGACACACGCACACGAATTCTTATGGAACATCTATCGATGCAAGCAGGAAGAATAAGGTAGGACGTCGTTTTAGTGGAGCATTGTGGAAAATGTCCCTGGTTTCGTTATGCTCGAGTGTCGACTGTTGACGATCTATGGACAACATGGACTGCACTTTGAGTGCTGCTTGATGAGCCGATTGATATTTGTTATGCAAGATGTACGTTGCGAGCTGTGAGTGGCACTCCGGTGTGCTGCTCGGTGAGGACTGATGGATTCGCCACGGAAGCCTTATTTTCGTCAATAAGCACGAAGTCAGAACAGTTTTCTATGTGAATAATCCAATTGATCCACAAAAACAACAACCTGGAATATGAACAGATTAGAAAAGTAATATCACAAAATACACAGAAATAAATAGTACGATATTGCAGCAATAATGATAACGACGAACTACTATGATTAATCATTGAATGATGAGGATCAGTATTCCTAAGACCCGGCTGCGAAAGCGATGGTGAGGGTCATATAACGACTGATAAGACGAAGTCTGCACCCTATCATGGGACAGGACTAAGCGGCGCAGTCCTAGATGAACACTACGCGTGCCCCGTGAAATGTGGCACCTGAGGCGTTAGCCAGTGGGTGATTTATCTGATGCAAATAGAGCACTATTGATAATAGGACTGGTCACGTCACCCCAGGTGGAGAAGCAAACACAGCTCATTTTTGGGTGCTCGTCGATGAAGTAGATGGGCCGAGTCGAGTAACATTATCATGAAGACAATATGTGCATAAGCAATATTCGGTTCTTAGTGACGATAAGAGATTTAGTGATGACTATGCAATGTTCGCTACATAACGACAATAAGAGGCTCAGTTGTCTTTATGAACAATATTCAATACATGATGACGATGAGAGATCCTACGATGTTTACGAAGATATTGGCTGTAAGACTGCACTGCTCTCGAGGAATGACGGTTAACGAATATGGTATCTTTACTTGTTATCATGATGATATGGTTGACGCTGACGCGGTCGCTGCATCTGTAGGCCCTGCGACGATGGAACTTTTGCCACCTTTCCCCTTTTCTTCGTGACATCGCCATGCCATCATATAGAGAGGTAACAACGGGTCCGTGAATCCACGTATCCGCAGCTACAGTTATTGTGCCGGGCTTAGGCGAGAAGACACCATTTATTTCACTCTGCCTATGACACCTGAGATGGAGTGATTTTCAGAATATGCGATCGCAAAGATGTTAGCCGATTGGCGTTCTCGTCAAAAGGAGTTTGACCATGAGCGGCAATCAAGACGCAGTAGAGGCGTCTATATAGCTCGATGAAGTTCTATTGGATGTGAAAACGCTTGAAAAAAATGTCTCATTGGGAGCCAAAAAACTAGAATAATGAACAGGGTGAGAAGCTTGAGTTGTTTATGATGATCAAAACCATTAAAGACAACTCACGATTCCAAAAACCTCATGGTTAACGGTGAGCGTGGGAGTCTTACGACTGAGAGTACCATAACGAAATTGAGCGCATCTAAATGAATCGAAGTTTTGCTTTATCGATGTCACTGCTAATCCTGAGTTTTTGAATAAATATGAACACTCTTACAAAAAGTTCGTGCCCAGTGAAAGGGTTCGTTCCTTCATTCTCTCATGTCTGATGAAAAGTACTTTACATGGATCAAAATAAGGCGACTTGAAGTGCTGCTGTCCCTTCCAAATCCGGCACGCTGATTTTCGGTAAAAATAGATTAACACTTGACATATACAGGATGAAACCTCTGCCAGTTCTTGTCAACTCATTGGCTTGACTTATGATTCGCTGCCAGTCAGATTGCAGTACATAAGGTATCCGCGTTAGCTTGCTATGAAGGCAAGGATTTCGACAGGGCGATAAGATCTTGCTAAAATTGTTCACTGCAACTCTCTAAAACGTCATGCGAACATTAGAATAGGGCAACATGGGGATAATCGACGCTCGACAATTAAGCTACCTTCCTGGTAAAATCGTCCTCATAACACCAAGCATAAGCCAGACAATTAAACCCGATTGTTGACTGATCTTGACAGCGTCTGTGGAAAGCTCGAGCTTTGAATAGATATAATGAAAACGATGTGTGAGGAAAGAATGGGTCTTGAATGCTTTCTTTATGCTCAGGGAAATGATTATTTCCGATTTCTTCAATTACGTCTACCTAGGTTGGCAACTCAAAATGATGAACGATCTCACTTCAGAATTGAGCTGGAATAAAGTTAGGCGCTACATAAGCTCACGAAAGATCACTCGGCTTCATTGAACGCGCAGTCAAAAAGTCGACGCTAGGAGTAGCACGTACCTAGCAAATGAAAGAAAAGATTCAAAGTTGTGACCCACAGCAGAGTTCGAAAACACTGAAGCCGTTTTGCACGCGAAGATATCGGTTGCGAAGTGGCCGAAAGCGTAAAGCGTTTCAACGACAACCGATAGACAAGAGCACCGACCGAATAGGTTTCTGAGGACGTCAAAGACACCACTGAAAGGACATCAACGTTGTGATCCGATCAGTTCTCGATAAGCCCAAAAATGTTGCTCAACGAAATTCTAAAGAAGGAGGATCCGCTGGGCTACTTTGCTCGCGAAAGGTAAGAATGAAAGTACGATCGATGCCTGTTTGAGTCACCTGACGATCAGCGCGACGACTGGTAACACAACTAATAACACCCCATAATAGCCCGAGGATAGATGAAAGGTAATTTTTGGACAATGTTGCGCCATGTGTCGGTAAGCACAACTTTCATCACTGCAAGGTGCATTTCCACTGTAGATTAAGATCATTCCTGATGGCAATACTCTTGAACACTGCCTTATGTATTTCTTAAAACTTGGAAGGTTGAGGCGACAAAGCAGTCTATCTTTCAAAAAAAAAAATACAACATATGTTGTGAGAAATTAGGAAAGATAAGGTATTTAATGTGCGTAGGTGATTTTTCTCTTCTTGAGGAGCTACTGATTTAAGGAAATTTTTGTTATTGAATTTGTGATTTTTATTCGCTTTGACAAATAATTAGGTGAAACATATGACTCTGATGCTTGATAATTTCCTCTTCACGTCCATATGTCTTTCACTCATAGACTTGGGGTGTTTCGGCTTAGGCATATGCTTAAGCTTAGATGAACGTTTATCTGACAATATAAAATGAAAACGAAAGGTCCAGATTAGCAGAGCATCAAAATAAGGTTTTTTCTGCATCTGCAATATATAAAACCTAAGAATACCCACAAAACAAAAAAGAAACTTCTTGAAATAAATGATAGAAATAGAAGCGAAAACGAAGTGAACTTGAAATATAATTTTATTTTCAGTGCTGCACTGCTATAAAAAGGTTTTCACGTAATTGAAGTGCAGCATTAAACTTATCAAGATATATCACTACTAAGACTAGGGAAAAGAAGCAGAAATTGCGTTTTTACTACAGAGTTGAAAATATGTGCAGATAAAGAGAAAGTACTACATGTTTCTTAAGAAGCTCTTAGATAGTGTTAATGACTTTGCTTGATATAGAGGACAGCTTGAAAGAAATCTTATTTAGGGTCAAAAAAATGTTTTGAGCTATACCTCTACCTTTTCAAATAACCCGAATGGTTATTTTTCGTAGCTATTAGAAATGGCAATTTTTCGTGACGAGTTCAGCTGTAACTTCCTTTCTTATTCTCCTGCGCAGCTAACCATATTATTCATGTTTTTGGTGCTTCCATTTCTGGGCCTTCAAATTCACCTTTCTAAAAGTGGCCGCATAACAAAATAGTATCACAAACTAAGTAATAAAAACATGTTAGTGCAACCACCTTTCTTCCCACTCCTAAAACACAAAAAGAGGACTTATTCGAAACACGATGTACCGAACTGTTGCAAGTGTTTGTACGGGTAGTGAGGTGAGAAAAGAGTCACTACGTTTGACTCGAAAGATAGCCATTTTAAATGGCTACGACAATTTTTGAAGCTACCATTTATAACGAATGAAATAAGCACAGCTATAAAAAGGTGTTTAAGAAACAGTGGTCTGGAAAACTCCGTAAGAATCATGGTAATTCCTCCTAATAACTTACATTGTCAGTTGGTTCGCAACCACTTGTACGACCATCTGTGTAAGACTGGCAATTGTGTAGTATGCCCTAACGATACAGAAGGAGATTGTATGAGCTGTGGTACAGTATACCTAATCTCTTGCACAACATGCGGTGAAGAGTACATTGGCGAGACAGGAAGTTTACTTTGAATCCGCATTAAAGAACATTTGGATGGGAAAGACAACAGCCAAATAGGTAAGCCTTTAGGGGCGCACAGAATAGAAAACATAACAATACGGAATTTGATGTGGTAATAAGAATCCTGAGGGAAGAATCAAAAACATCAGCACAAAAACCATCAAAGCTTTTCTAATAAACGCGAAAGGACCAGAAATGAATAGGCGGAGGAGAATGCCTGAACATAGGAAGTATATTACATCTTATCTCAACTTTATCTTCTAGTCTGGGTCTTCTAGAACCCTAAATGTTGATGAACCAGTTGATTCCACATTATCTACGGAGGTCAGTTCATTCATTATAATGATAGAACAAGGAAAATTGAACTATCGTTTTTGAGCAAAAAAAAACTGAACCTTTACAAATACGCACTCTTCGAACGTTTATCCACTTGTTAATTAGATATCGTAATGAGTTATGTATTCCATTTTTAAGGATGGTTGATAAGGAACAACATCTGACAAAATTTTCCTGATATTTCACAAACCAACTGTAATCAAGAATGATTACAAATTTCCCAAATTTATCAGAAGACGTGGGATTGTATGAGTACAGGTATAACACATTTGATGGAAGTAAAGCATATTTAATATCATGTAAAATATGCGGATACGATTTAGAAGTGATTAGCGAAATACTGGAAAGGGATTCACAATACAACGCGAAGAACTCATGAAGCATTTCGGATAAAAACAAAAAATTCAGAAAGGAACCGATAGGACGAATCATAATCATCACACAAGACATAAAGCCTTCTGACTTAACCTGAGAACAGTTCAAAAAGGCGTCAATAATGGAACGAACTATACGATTGATCCACATAACATGCGCTCAGGCTTAAAGAAGGCGAAATACAAGCGTTAGCTATCAGACCGTCATTTTTATTACGGTTACTTCAGCTCTTACCAACCCGCATCACCGAAATATGATATGTCCTTAGAATTTCCACATATTAATTTCTGATGGAGAGGTTTACAGAAGCCTGCCTTCCTAACCGTGCAACTTTTTTATTGAAAGCCTCGTAGGTTGTGGTGACTTGATGCCAGTTACTTCTGAATCTGAAGTTCCAAGGTAATAAAAACAAATCCAACCAAAAAGTGAAGATGAAAATCCGCATGAGGAAAAATTTTCTAAAAACATGACGCGACGATTGAACTGACCGCTGCACGGTCGGATGTGGATAGATCGCGTTTAAATCTCTCGGATCAAGTGAGTACAGAGACGCCCCTCTACCTCGCATAGGAAATCCTCTTCTTTTATCACCAGCATGTTAGAAACCTTAGCACAATAAATACAATCTCAATATTGTCCTGTATCTACACTGCAGATGGAAATGTCCATTGGAGCGATTACTGGATAATTCGAATTTCGCAATGTGGAAATCGCCAGTGGCAGTTTGGACGACCAAATCAGAATCAATGATCAGGAAATTGCTTCCAACTAAAATGTGACGCTCACGATAAAGCGAAGGTGATGTAGCCCACAACCGTGGATATTCACTGCTTAGTGAATGCTATTTTGTACACGTACTCAGGAGCAAAATCAAGCACTGGCAATGTGGTTTGTATTGTGCAAGACCCCATCTGGTTTTGATGTAGAAGCTAAGCGCTTTTCCGTCCAGGTGTTTGAACTTAATGTTGAAAAGCTTGCGATTGGCCATTGCGGTACCCCTAAACATGTAGCATTAATTAATTCTTGCATACATCACCTTCTTTGAGATGTAGGCTGATGTTCTTCTATTTCCATGGCGATCGCCAACTATTAGTTTCCAGTGCAAGTGCATTCTGTTTTGAGACAGTTTTCTAAAACAGAGGTGCTCAAAGCCGTCAACTTGCTCTTCCACATATTATCAACGGAATAGCAGTGAGGTATAAGTCAATCATATTTTTATAACTGTCAAAGATCTAGAAGTCTCCACTCAAGCCGCTTGCTCAATAAAGGATAATTCGAATTCAATAAGGACAAAGAAACTTAGAAAAAATACGACAGCCTATATTGCTTGTGAACATTTCCTAAAAGGAGTAGTTATGGTGAACGTGGCAGCAGCAATCGGTGTACCCTGAAATATTACTAATAAACTTACTAAATTACTAATTACTACTTATTAATTACTAAGAGTGTTTTCTTAAGACTACAGATTGAGGTTCAATATGCCTGATAATTATTGTTGAGCATATCAGTGGTCTCATAAAGAGGATTGAATTACAAAGTCCGATACACGTGCTTCGATCTTGCCGTCTCGTCAGTCGGCCTGTTACCCTTTCGTCTTTTTTTTTTGCCAATTCTGTGTAGGTGCTCCAGTCCCCACGCTAAGAGTTAGCGTCGACGAACATTTCACAGTGTATGTCCAGTAAAATTCTCACCAAACACAGAGTGTTGCACACTTGATTGTTTTTGGCTAGTATATTCAATATATCATATCTTTCGTTTCAAGTGTTTTCTTGAGACCACAGCTCAAATTTCATTATGTCGATAATTATTTTTGAGCCACGCATGTCAGTGGTTTGTTAGAGAGTTTGTAAAGATTGAAATATTCGTCGACGCTAACTCTTTGTGGGGACTGGAGCACCCACACAGTTTTGGCAAAAAGGCGAAATGGTGACTGCCCGACTGGCGAGATCGCAAGGTCGAAACACGTGTATCGTGCCTCATAAGTCAGCCCTCTTCAACAGACCACTGACAATGCGTGGCTCAAAAATGATTTCAGGCTTATTATTATTTGTTAACATTGTGGAGAAAGTACTAATTACTATTATTATATTACTAAATAATACCCTAAAGCGTAGAGTGGTCCGCAGTAGAGTGTATAACCTCCTCTTCGATGCCTCAAGCTTTTCAATTGTTGATACGTTACGCTTCGACCGTAGCTTACACGTGTTTTGGTGATATCGCCATCACCGCAAAAACTGCATAATCTTCTCCAACGCTAGGGACAGCAATGGCATGAAGTCTGGTACGAAATACTCAGTCTTTTGTAAGACATGCGAGGACGAATACATTGGCTTAACGGCTAGACCACTCTGCGTCCGTATAAAAGAGTACTTAGGTGGAACACATAGCTCCAATCAAAGGATTCCATTGAAGGCACCTAGGAAACAGAAACATCGAGACAGATCTGATATAAAAGTTTCCTGCGCACGAATCAAAGCAATAACTAAAAAACCTGTGGAAACCTTCTAGATGAATACTGAAAATCCAAAAATAAACTGCAAAGAGGAGTGCCTCGTAATTACGCAAAACCTCGCATCATGCCTTAGGCTAATTTTTTCAACGTGGATCAGACAGCCACACTTCACCTATGCAAAACTCTCAGAGGCTTGTCTGCAATGAATAATTGAAAGAGTCAAAGCAGCTAAACGGTAGGCGTTTCTCAAAATGAACCTTATTATTATAAGATGAAATGATTGTTTATCACGTCTTTCTACTTGAGTCATGAAAGTATTTGTATGAGTAAATTGCAGAATAATTTGACCTTCCCAGACTCTAAAGAAGGTGAGACTCGTTGAAACGTCAAGGCTAATAGTTCCATTCTACTGTACTTATGCTGTTCTTCGTACACCGCAGCTATAAACAGCCTTTGATGTGCTTAACAAGAAAATGACTGAATTGCCCATTTTTCTCTCACTTTTTCAGCTGCTGCTGTAGAATTACACTGCTAATGATGTCGATTGGAAATCACATGATTTTAGAACATCTGCAGCACCGCAGTAATCACATCATAATTACATGTAATTTGAGGGAATGTATAAAATTCACTAACTGAAGAGCTAATTGATTCACTCAGGAAGAGCACTTATTCATTTCTGCGGAAATTTAGGAAATTTGTGAGGTGTTTAAGTCTCAAGCTTCAATCGCCCTTTCATTTGATACTTTTTATCTCTTTATTTCTATTGCTATTTTCCATTGATGATGTAGCGTCAACTGCTATGACTGTAATTGCATTTTCCATCCTATTCTCTATTTTCGACTTCAAATGCTCCACTAATCAATTGCTAAGATATTTTAATTCAACAACTTTTCAGATTAAGCAGTCGTAGTTGTTTTCGTTGCATTCAAACCTCTATATCAAGGAAAAAATAAGATATTCCAGAGGACTTTGCTGTGCTCTCAATCAATAAATACTTTACGTATGCCATCAAATGGAAATGTTATCGCAATCGAATTAGAATGTAGTAAGGTAGCGAGCAAAATCACCGATCCTCTTTCTATATTTCATTTTTCCCTCCGTCTTTTTTCGATTAATATTCGAAATTATGGTCCGTTTAGGATAAGCTGGATATTGTGGAATATCCGTTGTATCGGGCAGTTCAAGCGCTCTACACATTTGTGTCTTCGGCATCTATTCCACTCTTGCTTTATGTGGAAATCAAATACATTTTCTGTTCTACGTTTCATCGGAATATAAAGGTGAATGTTATTCAACAAAGATCCATCACAGCTTGAGGTATCAAATATAAAGCTTGTAAGGTCGTATTTTATTTCACAACACTATCACGGATACTATGCGGTGTTCATATAAAAGAGAATAGACATGTTGATAATCTCCATTCTTCTTCACCGCATGGTTGCCCGGCCTCAGGAGCCAAAATCACTGAAATTTTTCACATAATGTAGTGAAATAACTAGAATACATTAATTGCTCCTCTTGCAGATGATTTTGCTGTTGTATTATTCTTTAGCACTGATTAATTCAACGGCTTATTCTTGCTCACAGGTGAAATTTTGGCTTAATTTATGAAAACTTGAATTCTCGATAAGTTTTATTAATGTGTAACCTAGTTGCACTGACGCCGTTGGTGCATCCAAGAGCGTGATTTTACAATAAAGTTTTCTAGTTACTCAGAATAATACTACTTTTAGATTTATGAAATAAGCAGTATTCTAATCGGCAAATCTTGTGATTTTTCTCCGTCCTTCTACATCTATGCTCCTTTGCAGCTGGGGATTTTTCTTGCACACTATGGCATGGTGAGTTGTTACCGGTTATCGAAAATTTTCTCCTCATCTGTCTATATGATTATCAATTGAGATCTTTCACTTGACAAAGAGTGTAAAACGTTTGTCTCCGATAACTCTCTGTAGGAGGAGTAGGGCTCCGAGAGAACTGACTACAAAAAGATTGAAAGACGACGGGTTCTGACCGACTGACGAGTCTGTAAGGACGAAACAACGTGTACCAGGCTGTGCAAGAGCCTTTACCAGACCACATGACAAGTTGGCTCAAATAGTAATGAAGGGATCTAATGAAATTTGAGCGTGGTCTTAATAAAACACTTGAAATAAAGGTATAATACAAGGCCTTACAAATGGTTTTTCTAAGAAGCTGATAAGTGTCCATGGTGATTATTTGTAGGCTACCATGTGTAGTTCATCCAATGCTGTTGGAAGAGCTGAAGAGGAGTATGCTCAGACCGCTGAGAGCTCACTAAGTATGCAGATAATTTACTAGATGGGCGGAACAGATTCTTGAAAGGTGGAAAAAACGTCCTGTTAATTGGTAGTGGTGAATTTTCGCACTGACGAAGCCCTCCACGAACATAGTCAATATTATGTTGCTTGGAAATAGAGGAACGAATACACCTATATCATCAAAGAGACATATCCCAGCTATAAATAAGCTTTTGATCGAAATAAAAGCCAGTGGAATTGGCAATCTTGGCAGCGGGAATCAGCGTAATATTTTCCGTGTTTCCAAGGTCTTGAGCTTCTCGAGGCGATTTTGTTGAGCTTGAAAAAAATATCGGCTTCGGTATCTTTTCTGATACATTTCTCGCAAAGGAGCTTGTCGAAATTTCCAATGAAATGGCAATTTGCAGGCTAAAGGTCCATCTGCTTAGATAGAAAAGTTTGGTTGTACAGTTTTATTCAGTGGTCACGGCGTCGCGTCAGACTTCGCTTACATTCAAAATTCTTTAGACACCCGAAGCAGTTGAAAATCACTGAGCTCTCTATACAGGCGTTCTATTAGTTTTGGCACTAGAGGAATAAGCACTAAGTTTATTAAGCAGAAGCAGTTAAAACTGTATGACTCTGGTATCGTTCAGTTGCGCATCATTTTGTGAACGTTTTGCTATGCAACTTACCCATACTTGCTCCAATATGGAACTGTCGTGGGAACAATTTCACTTGCTACTCATGCACGAATCGCGTATGGGAAGCTGCTACCGAAGAGGCGCCCAAGGTTAATGGAGCTTGGAATAATGATACGGTAGCAGAAAAAATAGTTAAAAGGTCGTTCGCAAACTTCAAAGCTGGAGAAACGGTCCAAAGAATCAGGAAGCTCATGCCGCCCACAGGAAAACTCCATTAATGCTGCGCGCCGCTTTACTAGCACTTTTTTTCTACGCACCAATCGTGCATGGGTATGAATCAAATTTGTTCCGAACGAACAGGGTGAGAGGCTATCTGAGTATATCATGGCGACCAAAATCGTCCATGGTGGCTCACAATTTCAGAAGCCTCACTCTCAACTGTGGACGTGGAAGTCACCCAATGGAGAGACTATAACGAATATAGCAAAACTTAGTACATCGGAAGTTGTGCCTGACTAATGTTGCTGGTGCTCCTAAGTTCTATACGCGGTCAGACTAACGTCTCCTCCGCACAAACGTCCGTTTTTCGCGGAAAGGAGAGAAAGCCGTTAAATCCAAATAACGAAGTCCAGAACTACCATAAACTAGGATGTATTGAAATATTTAATCGGCTCATGAGAAGTTACCGTTGTCGGCAGTATCGACGAAAAATGCGACCGACTCATTCAACAACTCCACGTCAGCGTTATGGAAGCCGAGAGTTCTAAAGTCACGAAGACACTTTTGACTCCTCGCACGCGCAAGCTGATACGTACACGTGGAATCGCACGAGCTACAGGCAACGAAAACCTCACGTTCGAGCTTGCGAAACGATGCAGTGAAGCTATAAAAAGTACCTCAAAGGGATACGGGCGACAGCTGTGGACGAAGTTGGAAGAGCGTAGAAGCTGGAAAAAGCATTGTCAAAATTTACCTCAAGCTCCTCTAATTACAAGACCACGGTGATTACACTACTTCGCCCAGTCAGGGCACTTACAGTCTCCAGAAGAGCAATTGAGAAAATTATTTACGATTACTACTTGGATTTCTTCAACAGATATGTCCTCTTACCGGCATATAAATTGAAAGAGGATGAGTCTGTCGCTCCATCGGTTCTGTCTTTCGAAATTCGATACGCCGTGTTGTCGATGAAAAAACAGAACAACGCCTGTCGAGACAGGACAAGACCAGAGCTCCTGAAGAACACCGTCAGTTCTCATAAACACCCTGGCTCGCCTCTGCACTTATTACCTGCCAGAATGCGATGTTCTCAAGCAATGGGAAACCAACAAGACCATGCTGCTGTTCAGAAATGGAGACCACGGCACAGGCGAATATCGCCCAGTCTGCTTGCGGCCGTCGTCTATAAACTCATCATTCGAGTTATCCTAAACAGGATTGATAGAACACTGGATAGCCATGCGAAAAGCAGATTTCTGCAGAGGATTCAATACGATAGATCATATCCACACGGTCACAAGAGTTATTGAAGTCTCACGAGAGTTCTAAACACTGCTCTGTCTCACTTTCATTGAATTGAAGAAGGCCTTTGATTTAGTGGAAACAGAAACGATTATGGAGGTTCTAGACAACCATAGCGTCCCTACTCGCTACACAACGATATTTCGTGAGCTATATAAAGATTTCACAACCAAAATATTGCCATTCTACAACGATATTACTATCGAAGAAGAAGAGAGGTTCGACAAGGTGATACAATTTCTTCAAAACTATGTACTGCCACCTTCCAAAACGCCAAGCGAATATAAAGATGAGAGATTTGGGAGTAAAAATTCATGGTCGACAATTGAACTATTTTCGCTTTGCTAATGATGTCGTTCTCCTAACACCAAGCATCAGCCAAGCGGAACAAATGTTGATCAATTTTGACAACGCCTATGGAAAGATTGGTCTTCAACCAAATCTAATGAGAACGATGTTTTTGAAGAACGGATGGGTTTCGAATGCTCCATTTGCGTTCAACGAAACAAACATATCTGAATGCTCCAGCTATATGTATCTAGGTCGTGAAATCAACATGTTTAACGACCTAGCTCCAGAGTTGAGCAGGCGAAAACGAGCTTGGAAACGTTAAAGAGCATCGAGGATGTAGTGAAGAGGGAGAAGAATAGCCGACTTCCTGCTCACCTTTTGACTCGACTTATCATCCCCGCCCTAACGTACGCAGCAGAAAACTGGTTGCTACACAAGCAGGATGAAGGTACATTTGGCGTTAATGAACGCGCAATTGAGGGGTCGACGCCAGAAATATTCTGTATCTTGCAAATGAGAGAAAGGATCTGAAGCTCTGACCTCTTACACCATAATTCGAAAGTCAGAGATGCCGTTCTACACGTCAGGCCATCGAAAATAAGGTGGACCGAATGCGTAATGCGCTTTCATGGCAATAACGGGTGGGTGCCGTTACCGGCTGGATTCCTCAAGATGTCGAGCGCTCTATAGAAAGACCACCCAATCAATGGCCCGATTTCGTTACTAAAAGCGTAGAGGAAAATGTGATGTTCAGCTAATCTCTAGAGTGTGGAGAACCCACTGGGCTACTCTTGCATGCGATAGGGAAAAATGGAAGAGTTGTTGGCGTCCGCTCGAGCCACGTGGCGATCAACGGGACGGCGGGTGATACAGGTGGAACAGGTGATATTTGCAAGGATATAGAAAATGTCCAAGAATCTAAAGGTAAGCATTACAAGTGAAGAAAAATTGCAAATTCTATTACCCACTTTTTGTGATAGTTGAACGGCACGCCTTAGCGAGTTATGCGCACCCCTATAGATTCCCATCGTTTCTTTGCTTCGCAGTCTTCGCTCATGGTGGTAGTTTCATATGAGAATGGTGGTTGGTGTCAATTTCATACCTTTATCTGCAAACATTCACAACAATTTAACAATCCTCTAACACTGTCCACTTTACAATTCTTTTCGTTTGTCTGTTGCCTGTTACTCTTATTGTATAGCCAATCAATCTGTGTTTTGCCATTGATTCATATTTCTTGGGATAACCAAGATGAGATAGCTTTCGAAGATCTAAGCTACGGAAGTTGGCAGGATGTTATACCCAGATGAGGTTTGAGAAAGCGACGTTCAAACGCTCGGTGAGTTGCCCGCAGAATTACTGACGTGGTTGAAGTATCAGGAAAATTTATGCTTCTTAGCAAAGCATTGAGAGGACCGTTGAATGGAAAAGGTGATTGCGCAGTTTAGTTTAGCATGTTCTAACCGGTAAATGGTTTCTTTGGAACCTCCAATGCGGCCAATATTGCTCTTCTTCTACTGCCTAATTCCTTCTTCATGTCGTATTTCATGTTCAACCAGGACCAAAGATACACTTGTTTTGCTCAGAGAACCACTCATTTCAACTTTTTTTGTCATTGGATCAATGCATTTCATGAACTAGGTCTTCATGCAGTTTATGCACAATCTGATTTTCTCACTCCGTTGAGTCTATTGAGCATCATCTCGCTTCACCAGTGTTTTCCTAGAGGTTAATTATGTCATTCGCAAAACGAAAGTTTGATAGGTATTTTCTATCGATACGTATGCAAGCCCTTCTCGTCCCGATCAAGCAACTTCATTCTCCATTGCAGCGCGGTATTGTACAGTTTGGAAGATACCGTACCGCCCTTTGAACTCCTTTTCTTGTGAGTGAGGTAAGAGATCAATGAAAAAGCTGTATTTTCGTGGTGCAGAATGAAAGTTGCAGGCTGTTTTGGGGACTCAGACTTTTACTATAATAGAAGATTTAAGAATCAAGTGAAATGATAAAGATTATGCGGCAGTGTAAGCAAAGTTTTGCTGAAACACGTACACTAAGAGTGTAATTCCACATCATGCATTTACTTGCGATTAACCTATTGCTTACATGGTCTCCACACAAACCTCACACTTTCCACGGTTCCACACCCATCTGCTTCGCTCACTTCTAAGTGTCAGTTGGTGAGATGGTCCTAACCATCTGCATTTGGGCTAGCCACATCTCCTAGATCTTTCATAATTCTTCTAATTAACTTTCAAAATGTTGATCGAGCAATAAGGGTAATTTATTCGATACGACAAGCATTTGATGGTAGTGCTGGATCAGATTGAAATCGTTTGGTTCGCTTCTACGATCGACAATATTGTAGTAGTATAAAAGTCTCGAGTTTGACACAACGATAATTTCGAACAGAACAGAAGAGAGTAAAAAGTTATAGAAATCGTTTAGAATCTCAGCCTTGTTGCAATGTGCGTGGAGAGGATTGTAGCGACGATTCTTACTAATAAATATGAGAGCATGAGCATCTCTCTTGGTCTGTTCCTTCTTGTGCTTACGGTAAGCAGTCAAACTCTCCATATACTTTGCGTAAGAAAAGTTCTGCTTACATTTTCCATATATTTTAGCAGTAAAAAAATACTACATGAAGAAATTGAACCGTTCAATTGAAGAAGTAACTACGTTTATTAAAATCAAAAACTACAACATTACACAAAAGGTTTAGAACAAATTCTCAAAATTGCCTTCATTAGCTTCTATAGATTTACGAATCCGCTTGTTGAATTCCCAACGATGCTCGCACAAGTTTCTATCGTAGTCTTGTCCCAAATGCGTGAGGCCGTTTTGAGTGCGCGTACGGTTGTGTATCTAGTGGCCGTGACTTTTTCCTCCACTGCGGACTACACGGAGTAATCCATTGAGTTGAGAAATGGTGAGTTTGACGACCAAATGTCCTAGCACTTAAAGCCTGGAACAGCTCTTGACAGATAGCAATCGTCGAATGGGCTAACTACGCAGGAGTACAGTCTTACTGAAGCTTAAATCGAGCTGCGCAGCTTCAGTTTGCTTTTGACAACGCTTCGGATGCTCCACTCGGCAATCCCGAGCTTCTTTGCCTTTTGAGCATCAAACGCTCCGGATTTGGTTGAATTTGGCAAAGGATCTTCTAAATCCCTTCATTATTATTTGAGCCAACTTGTCATGTGGTCTGGTAAAGGCTCTAGTACAGCGCGGGACACGTGTTTCGTCCCTACAGACTCATCAGTCGGAGAGAACCCTTCGTCTTATTCTTTTGTAGTCAGTTCTTTCGGGAGTGCAGCTCTTCCTGTAGAGGATTATCGAATGCGGACGTTTTAAACTCTATGTCAAGTGAAATTTTTACCTGACACAGAGTGCTGCGCACTCGATTGCTCTTTGGCTGGTTTTTTGAATCATATTAGACTTTTATTTCGACAAAACACGTGTATCGGGTTGTACAGGAGCCCTTACCAGACAACATGACAAGTTGGCTCAAATAATATTGAAAGGATCCATTGAAATTTGAGCGTGGTCTTAACAAAGCACTCGAAATAAAGATCTTCTGATTGTTTTCCGGAATAAACAAAGAGTGAACAACCTTTTCAAATCCCTTAACCCTCAAGTCTCTTTGGAACGTTTTACGGCTTCGTAGACACTTGCTTGGCTTAAAACCAGGTATTTTAACAATTTCGGTCGTTTCGTTCCTGTCTTGTGCAACTCATCTACTGCTATATCTTCACTTTTACGAAACATAACTTAAGCACAACTGAGAATAGTTAATTAACTAAAACGTATTCTAGACCAAAATTTAACAAAAAATTCGGTAAAGTTATCAGAATTAGTGAAAAAACACTATTTCATTGCTAAAAAAGTTAAAATTATAGTAAAATATAGAAGTATCAGAACTTTTCTCTTGCCTGCACATGCCCTATCGGCAGTTTATTCTGATTAGTCCCTTTTGAAGAACAATAATAGCGCTTAGTCTGTAGGATTTTAAGCAAAACTACTTTGAGGACATGTTGGTTTACATACTTAATCAAACTAAAAATAACTAACCATTCAAAAAAACATTGTTGAATCACTGACCATTATATGCGCAGATTGCTGGTGACGTTGCCGCTGCAAGTTTTGTGTATAACTCCAACGATTTCAATGCAAAAGTTCTGTCGGCAGCTCATATACCTCCGAATGCTGCGGAAAGGTTTCATCTAATCTCCAAGCTGGTCATCGTCCTCAGCTTTTCCTGCATTGTCATATTTCATATTTTGTCGCGATTGAACAAAAAACAATGTGCAGTGTAAGATTTTCAGTTTCATCGATTAGTTGTACTACGAAACTCAGACCTTTACATAAGTTTCCGTGCATCTGGCAAATATGAAACCTGACATTTTGCTCGCCAACATATTTCCTCATTCACAGTGCCTGCAGAATCTTTTTAGTATGCTTCTTACTTTACGAAAATCCAGGGATCCTTGCCCAGTCAGTAGTGAGTAAATGTGACGCGTGCGCAAGTGGCGATTAGAGGAATAGAACGCGAACCAAATACGACCATATGATTCTGTGACACTCAAGTGGATTCAGGCGATGCATTTTCGGGTCCCAAAACGCCAATTTGAGAAACCTGCGACGAAGCACCCAGAAAGTGCAAGCGAAGCTGTCACAAGACATCTTTCACAAACTCTTACCTATCTCTCCGGGAGAAACTGGCATGCTACCCAAGAGCATTCAGGGTTAAGAAAAGAATAAGCTTAAAGTCACATATAAGGAGTTCAGCAGGGTAATTTTTAGGAACGATTGACACTGAGTTTGGCTATTGCCTTTATGTCTGAAATGGAAGGCACAGTTCTCAGTCGTGAACCATTACCGATGTGTAGATGACTGTCTTGTCATCTGACTGACGTAGGAGGATATGGACATATGTTTTGGAATGTTGGATGGGCAGTTGGAGTAAATTAAATTCAAACAATGAAAGCCTAAGGAGAACTGGCTTGATTCTTAAACGTTCTATTATACTTTTCTGAAATTGGCTGCAAAATTAATTGGGATTTTTTTCTAGTAGACGAAGACAGAAGAATATTCGACCCTATTCATTAGACAATAACTTTTTATAAAATGTTAACGATCACTCGAAGCTTCAATCTCTGGCTAGAGTCATACGTGGCCGGTTTTCAAAAAGACCCTATTATAAAGCTGTAATATTCAAAATGAAAATATGTTTTACATCGGTTCCGCAATTAAAATTTGCTTTGCTGAAAGCGCGAAAAGTATATGAACGTGTAAGAAAAAATCTTTGAGTTTTAGAGCCAGATGTTTAATTTGTAGTTTCCTTTGAAGCGAAGAAACAATTCCTAACTGAGTAATAAAAATCGCACTTTCCTACGGCCAACGGAATGACGATTAGATCGACTAACGTGTTGAAACGGCCGTTTCCGGCGGAGCCCCGTCTCCCACTCCGTAGAATATCCAAAATCCCCTTGCTCGCTTATGTGAAATTGATTTTATTTTCCTTGGTGCGATGCGGAGAAACGGTCTTTCCAGAAAATAAGTACAGCGTTGGAATCTTCAGATCTTAGGCTATCGAAAAACTACTATGAGTTTGAAGAAAGGGCTCTTTCTTGCGAGAAAAAAGTGTATGTGCAACACAAATGTTTTCTTTTCGTTAAGGTGTTATAATAAGACTTTTTGAAGAAAGGTCACGTGCCACGCTAACTAGAGATTTAAGAGAGAGTCACGCTTTCAAATGATTACTAACATTCTTATGAGAATTTCTTGTCTAGCGGATGAAGTCGAATATTCATTGGTCGCCGTCTAACAAAAAAGTACTCAAAGTGGTATCTCAAACCAAGTAACGAAACATAGTAGCGCATCTTTTCTCTCATCCCTCACATACAAAAGAGCACTTGTTCGGAACATGTGCCGAACTGGTACAAGTACTTTTACGGGGAGAGAAGAGAGAGAAAGTCACTACGCTTGGCACGACAAATAGCCATCTCAAATTGCTATGATAAGGCAGTCACAGAAGTGAGGTCAATAAGGAGAGATAGGCCCCAAAATGCATATTAGGGAAAGAATGATGCTCCAAACCTAGACAGGAAAGCACTTCAAAAACTATCGCTCATAACAAATGAAGTAAGAGCTGCTATCACAAGGTATCTAATATACAGTGGTCTGGAAAACTCGGAAAGTTTTATAGATATTGCACCCAACACATTACGTCTCCGTTTGGTTCGGAACCGCTTGTACGACAGTATATGCAAAAGAGACAATTCCTTAATGTGCCATAATAGGAAAAGCGCACATTGCATAAGTTTGGGAACAATATATCGGAGCTTTTACCCGACTTGTGAAGAATGTATTGGCGAAACGGCAAGACCACTTTGCGTTTGCAGCGAAGAACACCTAGGCGGGAATTCGAGAAGTCAAGTAAGTATAGCTTTTACTAAAAGGGTAGTAGTGCGCATAGAGAAGAAAAGTTCAACGATGAGGACTTTGAGGTGGCAATGAGAATCCCGGGGCAGGAATCAGAAATGTCGGCACGGAAAACCCTGAGGTCTTCTGGATAAATAGCAAAAATCTTACAATGAATAGCAAGGGGGAGTGCTTGAACATATATGACATGGCGCTTTATCTCAGATTCAAATACTAGCTTAAGTAAGGTCTATTTTTCACAGTGTACCACATAACACCGGTGACCTCTTCCATATAAGCGTTAAGATGGTGGGGTATTTGTGTACTCACCAGACTGCTGAATTTTTTGCATTTTAATTTTTGCTTGTATTTTGGTCTGTGCTCAAATGAAAATGCTTAGTGCGTGCAATATGTTAGGCGATTAGTCAGATGTGCTATGATATAGTATTAGGCTCTGACGAAGGCAAGGCCGCCAGAAAGTTAGCCATGAAATTTTAGAAGAATAGTTTTAATATCGCGCAAGTTTCAATCAAATAAAGTTCATTCCGTAAGAAATCTTCATTTTCACTACTCACGGCGAGGTTTGGAGAGAGTCGGACATTTGAATTGTGTTGAAGGCACTACCATGATCTCCCATCACTTTTCGAATGGCGTTTTTTCCTTTCGTATCGACTTTTTGTTCGCATGTTTGATTTAAATAAAAAATTATGCAAATGGTACTACAAAATCATTCCTAATAACATGTGTAATCACTTAATTTCAGAAAGACTGTAACGCTTACTACGCGCTTTCAAATGCGCGAGAACATCGTCACCACCAAGTTCGCTACACACATCGCTTCTCTTCAAGTGTGAGAGGAATCAATTTTATTCAATATGTGAAAGCAAATGTGTTGTTGAATTGAAAAAAAAACTCAAAAGCAACTTGAACTCAAAGGCAAGAAAAGACCAATCCTCAGTCAAAATTCTCTCTGGCGATTTTTTTCTGATTTTCCACTACAGCGTCAACAGATTCCCATCGGCACATAAATAGTTTTTTCTAGCAAATTTACCATGAAATTTCAAATAATCAGTGATCCTATAATCCTCTTGACGCATAATAATATGGCTTTTCTGTAATCAGTATACTTTTGTCACTACTGCAAAAAAACGCATTTGAAATTTGTGCACAATATTCCATCAATTTAGGTCTTTCTTTATTTTTTATTCAACCTGCGGCATCTTGATGAGAACGTATGGTTTTAAGTTACTCCCCAATAACGAGCCATTGAACATTTCTCTTCGTGCAATGTGTTACGTAAGCAATTTTACTCAGCAGCAAGGAAAGGACGGGATCAGTGCTATTTTCTTAAAACGATCTCATTTTAGGTGAATCCGATTTTCATGTTTGTGTTGCCCATCTACTCATTGTATTGGTTGAGAAACTATCGATCATATAGAGACAAATATATTCGATCAGCTGTGATGATGGAAAGTCGAGGCACGGCTGGAATTCGAAACTATGAGGAGGTCATTGCCAGAGCCTGGAAACTCAACCAACAACCATAATTTCATTTATATAGTGATAATACAACGTTGATTCTTCTTAGTTGACACCCCCTCCTTAAATGAATTTTTAATATTTCGTGGCGTTCTCACATTTTATACTAATCACAATAAAATGAGGCAGATAATATCAGAATTACCGACTGCTTGTAAAAAGAACGTAATTTACACAGACTATGCGCTCATCGATATGGTTCCACAAAGTGATCTCTAAAAGCGATTGCCTCTTTTTTCCAATATAAGTCAGAGTTGTTTTACATCCCCTTTCCATCAAGCAACATAATACAGATATGAACACATATTTCACATTTACAATAGGCTGACTACGCCTACCGATGTGTCTTGTAAATTAGTTTCACCAAATAATTGCCGCAAAAGCTTAGTTTCGAAGCACTGAGATTCCGTCCGTTTCTATATATGTTTATCCTTCTCAAGTTAAGACAGAGGACATGTATTTCAAGTTATCGCAGAACAAACCGAAAAAACTCCAATAAAACCCTACTTGCCGGATTATTTGCAAGGCAATGTGTGATGAAAAATCCGGAGAAATGACAAAGATTTATGCGAAATTTGTAGTGTTTTTACAGCATTTTTCGTGACATTATAATGTTTTATATATGCCAAAAATTGAGTGATGAGCAAAAGACTGCCTGAGGCGGGAATCGGACCCACGTTTCATTTATATGGGGACGCTTGCTATAGCACTACACCACCGAGGCACATTTGCGCCACCACTCATTCTTTAACATCTCTATGTTAGCCATCAGCCAGCAATCTATAACAGGTTTGGTCGGGTATGCGATTTCGCTCTACGAACTCAGTTGAGCTGACAGCCATTGTGATAACAAATCGCAGTGTTGCAATTTCGCCCTTATAAAAATCTTGATTCAGTCTAAATATAAACAGTCACAGAGGCTGTGAAGCCGTGATCAGCTGCAGCTTTCGGAAATGGAATGGAGAAGGTCATTCACATCACTACTCGGTTCTCTCTGATAAACACGTTCTTTTACCGCTTAAACTCTTAACTACTCATCCGCTTGAATAAATAATCGAAACTGATATTTAACTCACAGTTGTAACGAAATTCACTCTTACGCCTTTGATTGTTGACATATTCCAATGCACTGAATTTTCAAAAAATTTGAAAAAAAAAAGCGGAGGAGAAGTTATGTTATCTACTATGTTATCTATCTAAGATCATTCTGGTGAACTGAAGTGAACACTTAATGAATTGCTGTGAGAGATGAAAGACTTTTTTAGCCAATTATCTTAGTCTTCGGATTATCAGTGACCTTTTAGCTTATCTTACTCTTCAAAATTGTTAGTGACTTTTCCACTAATGAGTATGCCACTTTTCTTGTATTCCATAAATATTATAACAAATTGTAGTTGAGTTAGCCTTTTTCAAACACAGCATCACCTTTCTTTTCGAAAAGTACCATTGAAGTAGAGACGACATTCAAAGAATTCAACGAAGTGGGTAAAAGGATTAAGCTACGCATAAACAAGACGAAGACACAGTGCATGAAGTTCTTATGGTGCGAAGGAAAGCAAGTCAAATTGGATTGTTCTGATCACAAAGACCACCTTGTACGTGTACCTTGGTCATTCAGTGAACATGGAGAACAACATAAAGGATGAACTATACAAAAGAAGGAGAGCAACATGGAGAGCAACATGGAGAGCAACATGGGTTCGCATTCGGCCCTCTCAAGGAAGCCATCCTTCCAGATAACGATTTTTAGACTCTGCACTCGCCTTATTCAATCGACAGTCCTCCTAGCGCTTTGTTGCGCATCAGAGACGTGTGCTAACACCACAACCGCGTCAAGAAGTCTGCGTACCACTCAAAAAGTTTAGAAGACCGTCCAAACCAAAAAGATCCAAAGATAAGGAGGAGTGGACGTGTCTGTGGCTAACGTCAATCATCTGCATTCGCAGATGGCGAGTTTGGATTCATGGAATGGGCCACGCGTACGCATCATGTTCGAAGTAGACTAGCACCATGGACGATTGTTGCTTGAGAGAGAAACAAATGGAAATTATGCTGGGCCCACACTATTATTAGAGATCGGCCTTCCAAGTATCCAATTAATTAAGTATTCTTTGTGAAACGAAAATGAGCCATATGATTTTGAGCATCTTCAATGCTATGACTGGTATCAAAAAGGTATCCTTGCCAATGAGGAGCATGGTTGGTTATTCTGATATGTTCATGACAAAACTGGATTGTCAGCTGTAAGGTTTTCACAAGGCCTCGACTCCTTGAGCTTGACCCCGATTCATGTGAATAACAAAGAGAGGAATAAAGTTTCACGAGAAAAAGCCAAATATTGTCTGCTCTTGTACTAGCTCAAGCAGTTTGGACAATCGCTGCTGTTGAACATCTTTCTGAAGTGTGCTTTCTCATTAGATTAGTGGTCACTCATGGACCATGGATTCCCACTAAGACTAAACGCGGATGTGGATAGAAATGACCGTATGAGAGCAACTGCTCCTATGCTCCGGCACTGTTTGTGAAATTGCAAGGATACCATAAAAGCCTGCATGGAAATGCTCGTTCCCGGTCAAAAGAGTTTCTGCCGGAGCCAAAGAAAATTATACTTATACGAAATACTGAACGATAAAATGGTTTGTACTTTAATGCGATAGCATGGGAATTGTGAGGACTGTAGGCCGGCTAAGCAAAATTATGTGTTTACGGAAGGATTGAATACAAACTAAGTTCATAAGTTTTCTTTACTCAACAAGTCCTTCAGCTGTGGTATGATGTTATAATTATATATTGGATGATATGAGTGACATGCAAAACTTTGAAACACAGGCAGGAAGCTCACATCTCACTATTCCTGGAAGAACGTACTAACCAACTGCACTTACCATCACACTACCGTTAGAAGATATTTCAACTAAAGACAGTGGATTTAGCACACATTCAAGGAAAGGACGAACACGCGTTACTAGTTTCGTCTGAGTTTCAAAATATCGAACACTGCTTAACATTATTAGGTATATAATTTCAACGTCATACCACCACTAGGAGAGTGACTCAATCAGAATTTTTGCTAATTACACATATTCAGTATGTGTCATTGTAACTGGGTTCAAAGTCAACATGTGCTAACCAGATTTAATAGTTGGTTGCTGAGATCAATAACTTGTATCGCACAAAGAGATTTGGCAGGACAATATCATAGGTAATATCTAGTGGCCTCGAGAAAGAGTGAGATGTGCGATTTGTTTCCGGCTGCGGTTCAAAGTTTTGCATATCACTCAACAACATTATGTATCACTACGAAAACCGACTAGCAATAGAAACGAGTGCTCATGTTCTGCAGAAAAGGCATGAGCGCTGAGAAGCCAATCAAAGTATTTCACTACTCCTGTAACGTCTTATCACTCTAAGATAACATCGACATTAGGTGAAGGTCAGTCTTAAGAAAAATCGCTACGCTGTTTGCCGGGAAATATAGCACCTATTGGTGCAGGATTGATTTCCACCGTAAAAGATGACCATGTTTTAAGGCAAGTCTCAAACACTGCACTAAACAAGAACCTCTGTATTCAACAAAATTTATAAAGACGAAATATTGTATCACAGAACAGTCTACTATTGCAAGTCATATCGTGATAAATCAGGGAGGAAAATGGTTCAGTGTACGCATATGACTTCTTAGTCTTCCATGATGAGTGATTTTATTCGAAGAGCTGTGAATTTTTTACACTCGTCATTACATCTACCGTGTAGGTCATAACATTTTTTTGTTCGATTCGCTTCATTTCCGCTCAAAGATATTGTCTTCTTTCTAAATCTTGTATAATGTTGATCGAGATGATTTTCTCTAGAATTTGAAGGTATTCGTATCAGAATGTTTCGAAGAGCTTTGAATAACAGCTCGAGAACCAAAATGACTTTTTTGTAGAACCTTGTCCTTTGATTTGAATGCTTCTGGATAATAAGTATGGTATTTTTTATCCGAAACTTCACAAATTGTAGTAAGTCACCGCGACTACGCCCGATCATGTAGTCCGCTATAATAAAAATGGCTCGAAAGACCGACTTTCTCGAAGCTTCAGCATGTTAATAATAAACTGTGAAAATGAGAAAAGCTCAAGAGCCAATCTATTTTCGACCTACACGAGTTAGTATCTTTTCCCTATCGATTGTCCCTTTTTTTCAGTCGATGGGTTTTCTTGGTTGTAGCTATTTACTATATTGAAAATACAATTCAAAAGTAAAGTGCAGATGAGATATAGTGCATACTAATAAGCTTTCTAAAAACAGGATACAACGGTCAACATTTATCTGCGCGGCCGAATAGGAATAATTGGTGAATTCATTCACGGGGATTGAGTAAGAACTGAGACAACCTTTAATCTCGCATCCTCTTATTTTATCAGCATCAGTGTTGAAAAACCTTTTCACAATAAGTATGTAATCAGAAACTGACTTGTATGTACAAGGTATATATAACCCCAAGCAGTCCAATCCAGAACAAATCAAATCAAATCAAAACTCAAAAGTTCAAGAAGTTGAAAGCGCAAGTTATGGTTTCTACTGCAAGATAAGAAATAGAGTTTTGCGCAGCATTATACTGCATTACCAGAATTGCCTGCGGGAGCTCATGAAAGAATCGTACAGATAGATTACACGGAGAAATGACTGTCCACGACCGTCGACTGCCTCACATTCGCTTTGGTAATAATGTCACATATCTGTTGGCAGCATCTGTTCATTTATACTGGATGCGGTAATACAATCTGAAATTGGCCAGTTCCCCGGGGCAAAGTGTGGAGTACTTCATTTGACACTTCGATAGCACATTGAATAATGAGTTCATGCATTCATTTTACTAAGGTAATGTCAAAAGATTGAGCAAATGCTCTGAAACGGACATGATTACAGAGCGAAAGAGGTGGGAGTGAACGATAATTTTTTTCCGCAATTTCGAACTTCTCAAATGTCAAGAATCCTTCATTTTCTTGTATCGATAGCAGCGTTATGCCACTCTTCTCATGGAGCGTGCCATCACTGCGCCACCACCCTCGGCCGATGCTCTGATATCATTTTTTCTGCAATTCAAGGCATCAGGACTGGCAGCACTCAACTTTCAGCAGGATTGCTTAACACATGTCGGTATCAAATACAGTTAAGCTGGCAGCTATAAATATGTGTCATCTGCGAGATTCCTTTATACGATTGCAATAGTTCTTTTCCATAACAAGAAGTCGCCACTTTTTACGCACTCGTATCCATTTCCAGCCCCTTGTCAAAATGACTTTTTTGGGTAATCATTCGGCAACCTATATCTCAAGAATTTCAGCGGCGATGTATAATATTATCTAACAGCCTGCTTACTATGCTGTAACAGTAAAAATATTATCCTTCACAGTAAAGCATTTTTTGTTGGGCAAAGCTTTTCTTTGATCATTTTAGTAATCATTTGAAAGCACAAATCTCCGCCATCTTAATAATGTACTTAGTTTTTCTGAAATAAACTTGTCGCGTTGCAACATTGGAAATAAAATTACTTTTATTCGCGGCGCGAATTTTTTACTAATGTCTGTGGATGGGATTTCCCAACATTGGCATGAAGCCATCGCGCTTTTGGAACATTATCCACATACACATACACACTCACCCACACAGACACGCGCATACACATATACACACACGTACACACACACACATACACACACACACACACACACACACACACACACACACTAGCCCATAGGAAATCGCGCTGAGTGCGAAACAAGAGTTTCTTTTAGCTGTAACAACAAAGCCTTCCTTCTCAGAATCCAAAAATATCCCTGAAATTGCCGAGAGCTGTGTTGTGGTCATCAAGAGCTTGGAAGAAAATCTGTGTCCAGCGAAAATTATCCGAGTGTGAAACATAACCCAATTCCCATTGCAGCCTAACAAGAAGTTTTTTGATACCAAGTACTGTTTCGAAATCCTCGAGCTTTGAGCTATCGAATGACTACCATAACTCTAGGAAGATATGCAAAAAAACATTTTTTTCCAAAGGGGCTAAAAGTGGGTACAGATGGGGGAAGAAAATCGGAATTTCATTGCTGAAGAGTTTGCCTGCTCATTAAGGTAAGCAACAACACAAAGCATTTAAATGTTTCACACAAACATCACCTTTAGAATAAGGGCTGACGCTTTGTATTCTCCACTGAAGCCGACAATTTTTCGTCTACACTAAAAATGTTTTTGTTCTGTAAATAATTTTGATACAGCGTTGTTCATAGCCATCAACTTTCACTTCCACATGTTAGCAATCAAATCACTGCAAGGTATGAATCACTACTCTTTCTTTATGTCGTAGACCTACACGTCATATTGTCGTTCACCCAATCAAAAGATTTTTCTGACTGAAATATGGATAAGGACACTCAGAATTGTAGATGACCTGCTTTCTGAGAATTACACTATGACTAGCACTTATTCATATACGAACTCGTTTTTCTACGTACGTTTCCATGGTTTCATAACCATTTGACCACACTGCCTGACAGTTGTATACTGAGTCATTCTTAACAGCGTTCGGCTCTAAGTCTGTCAAGATATCATGATCTTAGATTTGTCACTATCCGGATAACACGTATTTTCCACTAGGGTCGACAACCAGAGAAGCTATCCAGTACCTTAACCTGGTACAAATTAGTCAATTTTCTTGCTAATTATTAATGGTTTACTTCTTATCTTTAAGCTTCATTACTGATTGATCCCAACAAAAAGCTTGCAGCCCAAAAGTTGATCCGTTATAAACATCTGAATCTAACAGATCATACTTCCTCGCTACAGGAACGGCTTTCTCAAAGCGGATCGTTGATATGCAGAAACGATGATTTCAATGGTCTTCTTTCATATCTTGATGATTTCTGAAGTGCTTTCGAAAAGTGAAGCCATCTGCGAAGAGTGGAATAATTGCTATACTGTCATCACCTTTTTTATTGTGTGGAATGCAATACTTCAGAACACGATTCGTTTTTGTCTTCCACGTAAATGACGTAGAATACTGATCAAGTATGTCTCCTTGCTATTGCGAAGATAGCTGTGGCGTTTCATAGGGCGTTCCTGTTGACTGCCAGAGATATCGGGTAGTGGAGCTTGGTTTCACACTCGACGCGACGATCATTACAACCACTAGGCTATGGCACCCGAAGCCACAATGAGCTCACCATGATTGCATCTAAGTTGCGAAATTGTATCTAATCCAGTGACTATAGTTCTGCCTGATAGGCCACTTAAGAAACCATTCATTTAATTCTTCAAAGGACCGAGCATATTTTTTCTGTGTCAAATTTCTGTCTTTTGTGTCTGAAATTTTGTTTCTGTTCAAATTTCTTTCTGTAATTTCAAATTTTGACAGCCAATAGCCCGGATCGGACGACTGCGGTTGAAACGATGTGAACTGATGCCGGCTTTGATTATCTCCGTTGCTTACTCATCAACTTCAAACTATGACGGAGACAAAGTCGAGGCGTTCTAAATGGACTCCAAAGGTTTTTTATAGAATACCATTCCTTCTTCAAGGTCATGGCAGAAGGTTTTCCCCGACTGATGTTGCTGGTGTTCCGGAGTTCTTCACGGAATCAAACTATCGTCTACTTCGCGCAACGTTCTATTTTTCTCAGAAAGGAGAAAAAGCCATTAAATACAAACAACGAAGTCCTAGAACAACCATAAACTGGGATGTATTCAAATCTTTAGTCGACTCTGGGAAAGATACCGTTGTCGACAGCATTGACAGAATACAACCGATTCATTCAACATCTTCATGTCGGCCTAACGAAAGCCGGGAGTTCTAAAGTCACGAAGACACTCCTGTCTGCTTAGACACGCGAGCTGATACGTCAACGTGGAATTGCCAAGCAACGCGCAACCAAAACGTCATGTCCGGACTTGCGAAGCGCTGCAGTAAACGATAAAAGAATACCTCAAAGGGAGACAGGCAGCAATTATAGCCGAAGTTATAGAAGCTGGAAAAAGCAGAGTCTGTCGCTCCATCGGTTTTGTCTTTCGAAATCCGAAACCAACAAGACCGTGCTGCTGTTCAATAAGGGAAACCTTTGCGGCATAGGCAATATCGCCAATCTGCTTGCTTCCGTCGTCTATGAACTCTTCACTCAGTCATCCTAAACAGGACTGACAGAACTTTGAACGAAGACAGCCATGCGAAAAAGCAGGTTTCTGTAAAGGAAAAATGCGATCACATCCACACGATCACAAGAGTTATTGATATTTCACGAGAGCTCAAAACACTGCTTTGTCTCACTTTCATCGATTCTAAGAAAGCCTTTGATTCAGTGGAAACAGAAGAGGTTATAGAGGCTCTAAACAATCAAGATGTCTCTACTCGGTATATAGCGATCTTTCGTGAGCTATATGAAGATTTTACAATCAAAATTTTGCGATTCAACAACGATATTACTATCGACGCGAGAAAAGAGGCTTGACAACACGAAGCATTTTCGCCAAAATTATCCATGCTGCCCTCTAAAACGTCATGAGAACATTAAAATGGGGCGATGTGAGAGTTGAAACTGTTGGTCGATATTTAGACCACCATCTCTTCGTCGATGATATCGCCCTCATAACACCAAGCATCAGCCAAACGGAACTAATGTTGAGCGATTTTGACAGCGCCTGTGGAAAGATTGACCTGCAAATAGATCTAGCGGAAACGATGTTTCTGAGGAGCGGATGGGTTATGAATGCCTCATTCTCGCTCAACAAAACTATCATCTCCAAGTGCTCTAGTCACGCCTGCCGTGAAATCAACATGATGAATGAGACAGCCCCAGAGTTGAGCAGGAAATAATGAGCGGTAAGAGCATCGTGGATGTAGTAAAGGGAACAAAGAACATACGACTTCGTGTCCACCATTTCGACTCCACGATTATCCTCGCTCTAGCGTGCGCAGCAGAAACCTGATGCTACTTGAGCAGGGCAGAAGATCACTTGACGTTATTGAACGAGCAGTCGGAAGGTCGATGCTAGGAGTACTCCGTATCTCACAAATGACAGTATGGGCCCGACGTACCGACCTGCTCAACGATCCGAATTCAAAGACTCCGTTCTACACGTCAGGTCATCGAAATCAGGTGGGCGGGACACCACCGATTCTATAGTTCGATTTCTTCATGGAGATCATGGAGGAAAAATATAATGCTCAACGAATCCCTAAAGCGAGAAGGACCACTGTGCTACTTTTGCACGCGGCAGGGAATAATAAAAGTGTTGTTGGCCTCGCTTGAGTCAGTCAGCGATCAGTGGAACGACAGGGATACAAGTGAGATTTCTGTTTTTTCGCCCACTTCTCATTTTATAATTCTTCCCATCTCCTCATTTCCACTGCCATTTTCAGTCGAGGTCGCAGCGCAGGCTGCTGCCACTGTAATTGCAGCTTATTTCATTATTCTCTATTTTGATCTTCAGATATTCCACTAATCCACTATTAAGATATTTCAGTTCGAAAGTTTTCAGATTAAGCCGCTAAATTCGTTTATGTTGGAATTTAGGCCATTCTGTTAGGAAAAAGAACAAGAAAATTTCAAACTTTGGTTGTATCATCATACCTTTGATGCTCTACTTATGCAATCGAATGTAACTGTTATCGCAACCAAATTAGGATGTCGAGAGGTAGCGAACAAGTCCACCAATTCATTTATGTTGCTTTCTTCTACGCTTTTGTCGATGATGTTTAAAATTGTTTTCTGTTTGAGATAATGGATATATTGGAATATCCGTTATATCGGTTGTTCAAGTTCTCTACACACTTTTGTCATTAACATCACTTCCTTTTTTGCTTTATGTGGAAGTCAAATACATTTTTGGTTCCACGTTTCATCGGAACATAAAGGTGAGTGTCATTCAGCAATATCCATTTCAACTCAAAGTGTCAAAAACGAAGCGCGTATGGTCTTATTCATCTCGAAATCCACTCTACCCGATAAAGTACAATTTTCAAGTAGGAATACAACACAGATATGGCGATAATTCGTAATCTTTCTCTCAAAAAGTCATTTAGTCTAAAATGCTAAAATTGCTGGGTCTTATTATTCTTAAATAGTGGAAGATATAAGCACCATCAATTGCTCTGTTGCAGATTATTCTGCTGTTGTACTACTCTTTGGGAGTGCTCAATTCAACGGCTTATTCTGGTTCTCAGGTGAAAGTCATGGCTAATTTGATGAAAATAAAAATTTCAAGCATCTTATGCCGAAACCAGTCGAATCCTTTAAAATTCTCCATATGCTGGAGAATATGATATTTTGCAGTAAAGTTTTCAAATTACTCAAAACGTTGAAGCTTCAGATTCATGGATTAAGTGGTTCACTAATGAGCAATTCTTGTGATTTTTCTCCACCCTGCTACATCTATGCCCTTTTCCAACTAAGCACTTTTCTTTCTCATTATGGCATGGTAAGTTGCTGACGAATGCTAGAAAATTTTCATTTGTCTGTTTCACAATTATCACTGTTTCTATAATAGCTAAGAAGCGCTCGTGATGGACAGTTATGTTATACAACGGATAGTCTTTCCAGTGCTCTTGAAAGAGCTGAATTGAGTAGGGCTTGTTTTAGTACATTTACATCCATATAGGAGACACATCTCAGCACAAAATATTATAAAATAATGAAATTGCGAAATTTTTTGGCAACGTGAAACTTTCATATGTGTCTGTTGCTATGATCCTAGACATTAAGGCGGTTAAGCGAAGCCTGACGGGAGACTCTGCGTTGCTTCACTCCTGACGAATTTTTCAGTGCAGAAAGTTGTTGAGATTCCCATCGAAATGGCAGTTGGTGGGCTGGAGTTCCATTAGTGTGAAAGATAAAACAGTTCAGCTGAACAGCTCGTTCAACATCAACAACGTGACGTCGGGCTTCCACTTTCCAGTTACTTTAGTCTCCAATGCAGCTAAGAATCATGCACTGAGCTCTTCTGGACATTTTCTTTTTTTTTTGCGTTTTTCTGCACGATTGTGCCCCTGTGATCTTTCCAGTCTCTATCATGGAACGAAGCGCGCACTTTCAATCATTTTGAAGGTCAATTATGTTACTACATATTCTTTCAAATCAATATTCCACTGTGTATTAGCTAACAGTTAGTAAGGCCCATGCCTCGTAAATGTTATGACGCTACCTGTGGCGTACGAGTCATAATTTTAGTCAGTTGAATTAAATTTGTCAAACTGCTGCTTTTACGACTGTAATATTGACAGTTATGGTTGGCCAAAATCGTAACTTTTATTGATGAGTTGTGAAAAAAATGCTGCCGCATTTTCAAGATACGTTGGAAAAATGTCATTTGTACACCAAAAGCGAAAGATTAAGACAAACCAGCCACATATGTCGGCAGCATAAAGAATGCTGAGTTTTGCGAACATCGCATATCTCGTTACCGTGCGTTTTGTGGATTTGTCGATATGCCTCAGAAACGTTGGCACTCAAATTGTGGGGAAGTGGGGTAGGAACGAATTTCTTCCTTGGACAGTTCTATTGCGAAGATTATGTAAATAGATAATTATCTATCGATATGCAAGAAACGAGATTTTTGATATGCTCAAATTTGCACAAAAAACATGTGCTGTATTCTCAGGCAGTACGACAGAACGTTTTCAACAACACATTACTATATAAAACGCAAGTGTGGAAGTACAAAATACACTGATGAAGGATTGAGTACTGATAAAAAACAATAAAATGAATTATTTCATAAAAGAATAAAAGGTAAAATAGAAACCAGTTGAATATGAAAACAAAATTCATTGTAATACTCAATACCATTAGCTGATAGCTTAACAGGGTTCAATGCAAAAGTACCTATCTTGCCAGTCCCGTTTAAGGTTGCTTGTTGACAAGCACACGTCTACGGTAGGGATGAAACGCAGCTTCATCTCGCGCTCAAAACTGGATTTCTGTAAGTCCTAAACGCCACTGAATGTACAATTACATTAATTGGTAGTCTTCGGTGGAGACATTCGTCGGCAATGGCGAGTTGTAGTAAGATCTACTGCTTCGCTTCTATGAGCGGCAATAATTTAGTACTATAAAGGACTTATGTTAGACGAAGCAAAATTAGGCAGCAACAAGAGAAATTTTGAAATTGTTAGAGAAAACTTTTCTCAGAATCTCAGCATGGTGGCTATGTGCGTTGAGCGGATTGTGGCGACGATTCGCTCTAATAGATATGAGACCAACGGCGTCGCTCTTGGTCTGCTTCTTCTTGCATTTACGGTAAGCGATTCTTTGCACTACATTCATACCCAATCAGTATCTACTTCCAGATTAGTGTTTATTAAAAAGCAATAATGGTACTTGACAGGTACCTTTCTGGATAAAAATGTCCTTAGAAAGAATGATTTACACAGATTACCCCATGGATTCCGCGTGTAGCATATGGTACGCCGTGCCGTCCGCGAGAGCATGTAGAATGCCGTGCGTCCCCATCCCTGAGTTATAATATGTAGCTCAAGGAAACATTAGCATTACTTAATGATGATACATTACGAAAGGAGCCTTTATAAGGGTCCTTTACTAGAAGCAAAGCAAGAGTTTTGGAAAATTCTACAACTTCCAACTGAAAGCCACATGCTTCCAAGTAAGAATAATTCCAGCTGCGTATAGCATCTTTTCTTTAGTTCATTTTATTCTAGTCAATCGGTATGTTCAATAATTTATAGAATCGAGCTTGCTGAATTCTAAAAGACTGTCCGTAAGCGTTTTCGACGTTTGGCATATGTCGACTTACGTAGTTTTTAGCAGTTTCGCCTGCCTCGTCAGGGCCACAAGCCCCATAGTAGGAATGAAGAGACACAGAATATCAAGATCAGACTATGAAATAGAAAGTTTCCGTAATCAATAATTGGCTGCAAGACATTGACTGCAGAACGATTTAGCTTACATTTCGTGCTGCCTGCTCTCATTATTTCTATGCATCTCCAATTCCTTCTTGGGCGATGTGTCTCTAACGAGACATACGAAACTACCTAAACCTACTGGGCCACTGATACATAGTAAACTTTAAAAGCTCAAAAACAGTCTATTGATATATATCGGAGTTCTAAAACAAGGTTTCAAAAGGCAGTTGGTAAATGGTAAGCCTGGTGTGTAGAAAAATCTTTCATAAAACGTACTACTAACGGAAAGAAGATGTTTTGCTTTTGGAATAACCCAATGTTTTGAATCACAAGGATTTATTACGGCTCATAAAGTTAAGCGGTACTTTTCCAATATCCGTACGCTATTTCGACCGGTTGAGAAAAAAATTATTTTTGGTCTTATTCAATGAGTAAAGAATCGTTCGGCAGCTGAATCAAAAGAATTCCAATGGTGTATTTCATTCCGAAAAGACTTTATTACGGCTCTGAAAAAGAAAATCATAAGCTCCTCATTCAAATATTTCTCGCTGACTGCAGCTTCTTTATAAGAACTTTGATAATCAATTGATAGAGAAATGCTAGGGATTCCAAGAATGTATTTGGTTTTTAAAAGAGACTTCGCAGTGCGCAGTAACAACTAAAAGAAGATTGGGTTTCACAAAACTGGACTGCCTCCGTTATCCACACCCTTTTCGACCCTTCAGAAAAACGTATTTTTCGATTATTCTACAAGGTTCAGGTAGTTATTCGATGCCTCAAATCAAAGTAATTTAAGCGATAAATTTTAATTTTGAAATGGTATTACTATTACTCTGAAACAAAAAAAAAATAAAATTTTGTTTCTAACTCGAGTATTTCTCGCTGAATCAAGCAATTTCTCTAGGCTTTTGAAAACTAATCGATAGATCAGATTTCGTGACTTCTAACAATATGTTTGGTTTTAGAACAAGCTTCCTAGTACTCCGCAACAGCCAAAGGAAAATTGGGTTTTCCGAAACGCTCTTGTAACATCTTCAAAAATTCTGTGGGGCAAACACAAACTTCATTCAATCACCTTTCTTGCACAGACATTCGCTTTGTAATACTCCATGTTTTTTTTAGGAGCATGAGATCGTCTTTTTCAGTACTTAGTAAAGCATAAAGACTCATAATTGAGAGAACTCAACGAAAACCAACAGATAACATTTGAGAGGTGATTGATGTGCAGTGGGCTAGTGTCGCTTGTGGCCATATCCTGTTCACATACAGTAAAAGAGTGTTGGCTAGGCACCAATATAGTGAATTCTTATCCGCATACTTCCAAAGCTTGTTGGCTTGAAGCTGGAGTCGAGCAGAGCGAAACTTAACATTCTTTTGGCAGCTACAGGGCAACAAAAACTCTTTTTTACAATTCAAGAGCACTTTTGGACTTGGCAAGATTTAAGCTATCGAGTGATTGCTCAAAGCCTAAGCGAAAGGCCCTGCTCAGCTAGAAATGTTTGAATAGAAAACAAAATTCTATTTTTGCTCTTGTGGTGCAATAGTATATCCATACTGGAAACAAAGAGCATTTTTGAAATTTCTGAGATTTTTTTTTTGCATAGTTGTTGAAAAAGAGTAAAAGTTGGTTTTTTTGACAAGGGATCAAATAAAATTCTATCCGAGAGACATATGAGCTGAGTTGTTGTGAGTTCCCAACGTGTTTAATGTTTACTTGTTTACTGTTTATTTGTTTACGCGTTTGTTGTTTACTCTTTGCAGCGTTCGATTTGACGTCATTGAAGTGATTCGTACCTTTATTCTTGCCGTTTGTATCCGTTGGTTTTTGCCACCAAATACGGATCGCTGTACCCGTTTTTATAGCTTCTTTCTCGGTTCTGATTGGTTATTCTCGTGGGTGAATAACAAAGATGATCCGTTTTTGTGATTTCCAATCTTCTTTTGGTTGTTATAACGCACTTAGATGTCCTTTACAAAGATCAAGAGCATCATCTGAATTCTCAAGATTTGATCTATCGATTGGTTGTTAAACCTCTGATAAAGAAGCTTTGGGCAGTGAGAAATGTTTAATGAGGAACAAAGTTTTATTTTTTCTCTTTCAGCGTGGTAACAAACCCTTTTTGCTAGCAAAGTAAGCCATTCAAATTTTTTTTTGAATTATGCTATCAAATGATTACTTAATCATTGTAAATGGCTAAACAAATAAGCTTTTTCTAAAGGGTCGAAACAGGGTACGGATATCGGGAAAGCACCAGCAAAATTTTGACTTTAAGCGAACCTTTTAGGTGCAGAAAGATTGAATTCTACAAAAAGGAATGTCACAAAGGTATTTTCAATTAGGAGGACGTCTCTTTGCCATAAAAATTCCTAATTTTAAATGCGGAATGTGTGGAGCACAGTCACATTCTAAGGATTTTTTCTTGCATTTCTTATCCAACAGAAGATTTTTTATTGAATTGCTAGCACTCATCCGATAGCTTCAAAAATAGGGATTTTGACACTAAGCTTTTTCCAAGAAGATTTTTTTAGTGCGCTGTAATAAATGTGAAGAAGGATTGCGCTTTTTATTTGTGCAGAATAGCTCGTTATTTGAGCACCACAATAGTTTCTTAGTGACCATTGTGTATGATTTTGATTTTAGAGTCATTTTGTGCAGGGAAAAAAATCTTGTTTAGTAAACTGTCTCCTATAAGAGCAATTTTAACAAAAAGTACGCCCAGTTGTTCTAAGCATATCTACTTCGCAATGCGGTTGCTACATCCTCGGTGAAACAAGCTCCTGCACATGAATGTCGATCGAAAACACATTTTCACTGTACAACATCCAGAAGGGACTAAGCGGCGGTAGATATAGTTTGCAGTCGGAGTAAGCTTTGATGGAGTTTGCATTAAGTAATCTGAGGAATACATCAGGATCGTCTCTTCAAAGTCATCTTTGCTCTCAGTTGGTTTTCCAGTCATTATAACGCTACGTGTTGAGATTACTTATACCGCTGGTGCATGATGGATTGTTTGCTGAAAAGCAAAATATTATCAGCGGACGCTAAGACCAATAACCGTCTTGTATAAAAGGAGCAATGCTGAGTGAGACCTATTTGAACATTGCTCCTCCAAAGATGTTTTGATTCGAGCGACAATAACGACGAATACGGCAACGAGGATGAACATTGTAAGCTATGTGTATCGGGCTGTACAAGAGCCCATTTAACGGACCACATGACAAGTTCGCTCAGATAACAATTATGAGAATTTGAAATTTGAGCTTGATCCTAAGAAAACAATAGAAAGGAGCGGTATAATATTGTGATCGACAAAGATATTTGTCTGTTCCACAGTCAGCTCTCAAATGTCGGATATGTGCATTTCGTTGAGGTCGAATGGTCTCTCTCTGAGCATTTCTTTGCTTTGAACACATTCTGCTATCAGCGAGAAGCAATGCAAAATTCTGCGTAGCGGCATCTCTTTTGACGCTCACTTTTTAAGGCAGACATTCAATGACAGTAAAAGTTGAGTGGTCACTCAGTGAGCGGCATGGATAACGTCTTCGAAGATGAACACACAATCCAAATTTGAGTTCTCCTTTATATTTGCGACCTTAATTTTGTATATAAGCATACCTCTTCTCAAAATTTGTATGACTATCAATTACAAGAATCCACGAGAAGTTGATTCGAGGTGTAAAGAGACATACTCATTGGAAGCAGTTACGCGAAACAGGGAGACCCCAAATGTACTACCGTTGGTGCTACAAAACATTTGCGCGGGACACGCTAGGGGTATTTGGAGCAATGGAAATGGAAACTGGACACGGTAGAAGAAATCCTATCGAAGGTATTTACCTGAAAGGTAATACGTAAAGTAAATAATTACCGCTGTTGACTAGTGGTAAAGGTTGCATATGAGTAATGCCTGTAACTTTGTATATTGATAATAAAAAGTGATCAACCGTAGAACGATGAAACATGATCTGTTCTACAATTATATAAATTCAAAACTCCTGAAATACACGAATAATTTGCAAAGTTGCTAAGAGTCATATAGGATTCAGCACTTTATAGCCCAAATATTGATTTGCATGCAATTCCAATCGCTAATGTAGTTTTCAAAATGCAAAATGGAAATGTAATTACTCATGAATTGCTGCTGGCATCACAGATGAAGGACATTCATGATTGAAATATGATTAAATAATGAAAAGATAGCATTTGATTGTCTAATGGCTGTTCAAAACCTTTTCGTATGCATTTGGTCTTCTCCTAGGGAAAAAGCGGGGTTTTAGGAGAGGCGCTGGTGTCATTCCTACTATCACCAACCTTACTAAATGTCTTCTATCATAATCTAGTTCTTAGTAAAGACTAAACATCTGTAAGTTAGAAAATTTAAATAATCACAAAACTAGAACTTTGCCTAGAGCGCTCGCCGCACACAGTGACTGCGCGTCACGTGGCAAGCGAAATGTCAACGCGGAAGCCAAAGGGTCAGATCAATATACACTCAACTAATCAGTCCAATAGAAGAAATATAGTCAATTTATCGATAACTACAAGCACAGATTGTTGGCGACGTTGGCGCTGCAACATATGTGTATGACATGGAAGATTTCAATCAAAATACGCTGACGATGCTCAACATACCTCGGGCAGCTGCAGCGAAGTTTGAAGTACTCTCCAAAGTAGCCATCGCCATCAGCTTCACTTGCATGGTCACATTTCATATCTTGTTTCGATTGAACAAGAAACAATGCGCAATGTAAGATTTTTGGTTCTATCGATTGATGCCACTTATGATATTGAACTATTACAATGCTTTGTTCAAGTGGTAAATTTCAAATATTCTCTTTGTCAGAGTTTTCTCCTATTCAGAGTGCGGTATAGGACTGTCTTCACTATTCTTCTTGTGACAACTCTCCTTCATAGAGAGATCTCTTCCTGGTTAGTCCCAAGGGCACGTGGCGCGCTCCCATATGCTGAAGAAGAGGATAACCACTTCCTAGATTATGTGTACCAAAAACGGTACACTGGCCTATCTCAGACCTTTTATCGGGCACAAATTTCACACAAAACCTGTAGAATCGTTCAGTAGCTGAGAAATTGCAATTTTGATGCTGGGTTTGGTTTCTAAAACGGCATTCTTGGTACGCAGTAGCAACAAACAAAAGTTTACTTTTGTCTTCGAGTGTGTAGTGTGAATAAGCGCTCATGTTTGCTTAACTTTTTCTCCACACAGAGTTTTTTTTACTAAAGGATTGGCAGTCACCCGATAGCTGAAGAGATAACGGTTCTGATTTCCGTTTATATTGAAAAATTCGAAACAATTCGGACGGCGGCAAATTTATAAAGCAATCTTAATTGCTGTACAAGAACTTTACATGGGAGTGTTGGTAGTCAATCGAAAGCAATCTCTGGCTACAACTCCTTTTCGCCAGTTCTTCAAAACACCTTTTTATAGCGCTGCAGAATACAAAATAAGAATATATTTCACAGCACGACGTGTTTTTCTATCCTCTCTTGCTTATAGGAGCGCATGTGGCGTAGCGGTAAGAGGTGCTTTGCGTCGCACACGAGGTCAATGGTTCGATCTCGCTCTTATGGTCCACCAAGCCATCCGTCCCTCTGGGGTCGGTAAATTGGTACCAGACTGGTCTTAGACTTGTCTGGAAGGATAAGCAGCACTGATTCGGTGCAGCGGGAGGCCATTGCGATTCTTTTCATAGGCAGATATGTATTGCTTTACCTCAAATAAAGTTAAAAATTGAATATGAATGCATGACGCATTCCTCAGGAATTGACCAACGCCGAGAGCTTTATCCTTTTATCTTAATTTCGCGCTTATATTTTGCTAAAGAAATTCCTTCCTTAGATTGCTAATACTCAACTATAGCACAAGATTCATTGAACTGAAATGAGTTTGCTTTTTGACATATAATCTTCTGAAGAAAATCTTCAGACGAGACGTGCATTCTTCAAAATTGTCGAAGGAAACTACAGCGCTAAAATTAGATTTGAGAGGACGTCTGAAACCCGTTGCATTGAAAGTTATGGGTTAGAATGGATGGAAGAAGATGGGAGACTTCTGGATTTATTCAGTCATCTATGATTTTCTTAGCATTTCGACACTTTTATCGATTCAGTTATTATAGGAAATATCACTTAATGAATAGTATAATCACCATAACATTTGACGATATACAACGATTTGCTGTGGGAAGACTGAATGTCTCTATTCCAGAAAATACAGTCTGGTGTCAATGAAATTGGTGGAGTTAGTTCTCAATTGAGTGCAGCTTGTGAATTTATTTCTCGCAGATGTTGCATCAAAAAACGAAAGAGTGATTTTTCGATAAAGCAACATTAGAGCTATATGGTAGACTTGTTACCGTGGTCCCACTCAGTGTCTCCAAAATGCAGCGAGTCGTTATTGCAGTATGAAGCCGCTCGTACTATCTTGAAAAACGGTAACACTGAGTCGTTTTGGACGCTTCCCTTCCGATGATGTGAGCAATTTACGAAGTTGTTTTTTGTAAAGATCGGCACTGTTTGCCTGCATGTTATCGAGCAATTACCAAGCAGTATGCACTGCCAATTCCAGGAAACCAGGAGCATAATCGTCCAATCGTGGATCCAGGGCTTTAGTTCGCTAGTCAATCTTTGCCACAAAGCAGAAAGTAGGCGTGACGCTTATGGTTCTTGTGGATTCAGTATGCATTCTCGAAAATAATCAATTTGAGAAAGCCTTGCCTTTGCGGTTGCTAAGAAAAACTTTCGCTTACAATTACGCGCGCGTCGCGGTAGTGATCGGAGCTCATCGAGACCTCAGTCTCCAGCAGCACATTGCAGTTTGATGGCGAATGATAGTGCTACTGTTACCTAGGTGGGCGAAGTGTTTTGGACTTAGCACATGGTGTAACATGTTTGTCGGCGATATGTTTATGTAAGGAGGCTCTTCCGAGAGGAGTCGGCACAGACAAAAAGCACTGTACAATTGGCGAAGCTTCAGGGCTGAAACACGTGCATTGCACTATACGCATGCCCTTGACAGACCCCATGTACGGCTTAGAATATGCTACCAGGATGTATTTGCTTTAAGCGAGGTCTTAAAGAACAGTCGAATAGGATGGTTATCTAAGTGTTAGGCTAGCTAGAACATTTTTCAGCATGCTGCAACCTCTTGCCAGTGACTAGATTCGAAAGAAAGAAACTGAATAAAACATCAGTGCGAAAGAAATTTTGGGGCAATCCAATATCATAACGGTCAAACTATTCATTTAGATAACTCACAGTTATAAATGTTGGTACATTAGCAATGCGTGAAATTCTCTCAATGAGGGCACGATAACAAATTGGGCCATATATCAGTTAACCAAAGGCCTTGTATAATCGATGTCTTTGATTTTCCGAAATTCCATACTGGGCCCAGACCATCATTTCCCTCACGCAAGATTTTATTTTTTGCCAAAAGGGAAGAAAGCTGCTATTTCAAACAGCGGAATAACAATATTACCATAAACTTATGAATTATTCTAGCTATTGATTCACTTTGTAGTTATTTTTGAGCTCTGCAGAGGTCTGTTATGGGCACTCATACAGTGTAATACACGTGTTTTGGCCTTTCAGCCTCGTCGGTTGGGCGGTAACTCTTCATTCATTGAGTTTCTTTGGGATCTACCTTATATAGAGGAGTCGGCGGCAAACGTTTTACATGCGCCGATGGGTGATAAAATCACCAAGCGTACAGTGTTGTACACTCGCTGGCTCTTCGCTGGTAGTCATGAATTATCATACCTTTCGTTTCGAGTGTTTCTTGAGATCTCGCTGAAATTTCAACGTGCATCACAGCTATTTTTGAGCCATGCATCCACGAGGAACTACTCGAAAAGGCACTGTGTCACTGACGAGGGTGGAAGGCCGAAACACGTGTACTGCACTGTATAACTTACCATAATTGACGTCATGCATGGCTCAACAATACCTGTAAGGTATGCCAAAATTTGAGCGAGATCTCAAGAAACACTCGGAACGAAAGGAAATATTATTAATTCATGGGAAGATACCGTCGTAAGGGGTTACTGTGACATACAACCACGGGAGTAGAACCACGACTAACCCGTTCGGGCAGCGTGCGTTCCGCAGAGCGCAATCGAAGACCACGATCTGCCGTCTTTAAAGTTGTGTTTTACCCGATCAGCTGCAATCAACTATCACTCGTCAACGAGAGGGGCCTGGCACTTACGAAATAACAGTGAACGCATTTTTTCAAGCTACGATGTGAATTACAGTAACAATAATTCTGAGTTTACGAACAGTCAGTGAGTGCGACCGACACGGCTAAGAGAGACTGCTGGCTGATAGGAAAGTATAGCTACGAACACAAGATTGTGGTACGTGACGCTTGAGTCCCTCCGAGGAGGTGGTCCAGTCTGAATCCGCTTCACATTAGGCTTCGAATATCACTTGTATCTCAGCATTTCTATACGGCTGTATGAAGTTGTTCGCTCCTTGCGCTTAGATTAAGTTCACTGTAACCAGCCTATCTAAAATCGACTCGACCAGTATTTAAATTAATCGTAAGAGGACAAAAATCTTTGAACAGCATCCAGTTGGAATGCGAAATTCGAAGTTTATCGTGAGTGATATGTGGGTAGAAACGAATCAAACTGTACAATGAACAAGCAAACAAGTGCAATCCACGCAGTAAATACCAAGTCTTGTGAGATTATATTAAAATGCTGTGTCCTTTCATACAAAGGTTTTCGATTGATTGTTGACTAGCGATAACTTCTATTCATATCACGAATACATAATTGGTATAGGTATCACAGTAGTTAGCACACAGCTGAGAGAAATTATTTCGCATAATTGTCTCAGATGCGTATCCTCAGACTCCTGTTGTTTATCATGTCGTGTTCATTAACGTATCAACTCCTTATTTCCTTTATTCTAAATTCTAATTAAATCATGTTAATTAGTAACAGGTAATTTTCGATAAATTCTCTGCTTCAGAAAAGCAGCAACGCTGACAACCCGTTTTCAAATGCGCGAGAACGTCGTCATCACTCAGTTCGCTACTCACATTGCCTCTATTCAAGTGTAAGAGTAGTCAAATTCCATATATCTTATAAAATATAGGTGGATTTTAAGTTCAGAAACAAAAAAACTACTCACCCGTTGAAAATTCTACTTGCATTTTTTCGCTAACTAAACTTATTTTCACCGATTATTTTTTCACCTCGCTTCCTGCTTTTCTAGAGTTTCAACAACCATGCGATAGCTTAAATCTGAAAACTTTTAATGTTGTACTTTGCTCTCAGGTAGGCTTCTTATAATTTGCCCTCGCATTATGAATAAAATTTTGCTTCTCACTAGACACATTTTCGCCATTGATTCTGCTATTTAAACCAAGTTTATTTCTACAGAAGAAAATTAAATTTATCGTTTATTGAGTTTATGCTTCTTATCTTCATTTCATATTGCTAAACAGACCAGCTAATAATTCAAACCCAAACAGTTTTAGCCTATGCATGAGAAGCATCCAAAAGTGTAAAGGATTTCTTGAACTATCAGAGCTATTTGTTTATTTAGAGGGTCTTATAGACCATGAAAAAACTCTATGTTCAGCAGAAAAAAAAATTGCACGCCACCTGTAAATCGCGCTGTGTTATGAATCAACCGCGCGATCGACATACGGCCACTCAAGCAGCCCGCAGATAAGAGATGTGTGCCAAATGTGAATCCCAATATTTTCTGATTGTTAAATCGCACTAAGGACTCCTTTTCAAAAGCCAAATTAACCATTGGAGTAGTGGAAATTAAAGTTATCGAACGAACATAGCTTAAGACCCTGTGTAGTTGAAAAATTCACCCAACGGTCGGAGTGTTAAGTTCGATTAACTGTTATGTCGGATCGAAAACGCCTTTTTAGCAATCAGAACTAGCAATGAGATTGCCGAGATCTAAGCTGTCGAATGACAACTGAAGCTTTGAAAAGCAGAAACTGCGTTGTTCTCAAAAGGTTGAGAATGTATTTAGTTAACGAAGAGTTATCTGCAAAGTTTTTCAAATCTTCTTTCAACTCATCATTTGATTTTTATCAGCCCAACTATAGTTTTAAGTGATATCAATGAAGTTGTCGAGGCAAGTATCTTTTCTTTTTCAAACGATTCGTTCTGTAAGATAAAGAGCCTTCTTCAACTTTATCGTTAAATAATTTGAGAGGACAAGTGATCCTCTCAACACGTTACAATGCATGGTTTTTCTAGAAAGCCGATTAATTTTGCAAACGCATTTGAAATTTGTACACAGATTCTGCTAATTTCAGATCTTTTTTCGTTTTCTACTCAACCTGTGGTATTTTTCTCAGAGCTTTTGGTACTAAGCTATTTCCTAATAATAGGCCATTGGACAGTTCTGTTCGTCAAATGTGTTACGTAAGAATTTTTTGTTGCCCAACAATGGAAAGATGACATCACTGCTTTATTCTGAAATAATTTCACATACAAAATTTTGTATTTAAGTCCAGTTTGAATTCAATTTCATTTAAGATAAATCCAATCTTCATGATTGCGCTGCCACTATACTCATTGTACTGGCTGAAGAATTATCGGTCGCATAGAGAAAGCGATATTCGTTCAACTGTGATGATGGAAAGTCGTGGTACGGCTGGATCTCGAAAACTATGAGGACGTCATTGCCAAAGTGTGGCGGCTTGGTCAACATTCATAATTTTCGAATTTTTGTACTATCGCAATAGAGTAGTGATGTTGTAATCGTTAGCATCCGATCCCCAAATAAAAGTTTTAGCACTTTCTAACGGCCTTGCCTCTTGTCATAATTAGAACATATTAGAGTATGCGCCTTCAAAATTGCTTCTTTACATCTAAAAGAGCCTTTCACAGATTATTTACTCATCTATGTGGTGTCACAGATTGGATCTTGGAAAGCAATCCTCGCATTTCTCTTCACAATCTAAGTTCCATTCATTCTCCTCCGTCAAGCTACCAATGGGGTGGCTGCTCAATGCTTAGTTGGCTTACATCTTAGCAGATCTTATGAAATGGCTTTCTTTATTTTTTGAGCAAAATGTGTAGTAACATTCTTGGAAATAAAGATGGGTGAGCGGAATCTTATTTTTACTAGTATTAATACTTCATGAGTTGCTTATACACTTTCGTACGTGATGGACTGCAGGAAAGGTAATGAAGTAGCAACTTTTACTTATTTGCTTTCAATACCATTTTGGTACCATAGCGCTTTCGGATAGGTTGATTTGAACGTTTATAGGTGGAAGCCAATTCACCTTCAGTTTTTGGCGGCTGAAATCTATGTGTTCTGACTGTTCATTTGAGAGCTCAAAACATTTGCCTATTCCTTCCTGTGTCGAGCAAATGACGAAGCAATCATCTTTATTCCACAATTTTTCTTTGTAAGCCAAAAATCGAGGTTGGCACAACACAATCTATTAGAACCTTAGCGTTTCGGCGGTTTCGCCATCTTTATAACCTCGAAAGATCAAGTTGTCCGCAACTCAATCAGTCAAACACCTTCAGTAGTTCACTGGAAGATCACAAAATCCAATTTTCAACAGTCTGCTGCCGTCTGCCGGCTGGTGCCACCGAGTCGTCCAAGTGGAGATCAACCGTACAAGTCTTGTGAACTACTCATGTAACTCTCACATTGGAATAAATCTAGTATACTGTTTCATACCAAGTGTGATAGTAAGACATTCCATTTTGCTGTTCGTGTTTCAGTCCATGGTGCTTATTTAAAGTATTTTGAACTTCTCAAACGCTGAAATTTTACGTTCCTGGATGAAAGTGGTGGCTTTCACTTCAAGATCCCCTCCGATATGTATCAGTGATATCTAAACCTAGTGGGCTACTTGGCTTAGCTTTAAGCTTACTGGCAAGATGCTCTTTTACACTAACACAGAAAACCCTATCCGGCCTCCCGATGTGCTCGCCACCACTCGCTTCAAAGGAAAGGGCATTGCTCCTGTACTCATGCAATCATCGTCTCTACCGTTAAGGTATTTCATGCGCTTCTCGTTGTGCAAAGATGGCCAGGATCATCTACGTAATCCGACAAAAACTTTCCATTACACTTTCAACAGCTTGAATCTCGAAAAGTTCAAAAGCTTTCGCATTTGAATTGTTGAGGAAGCTTTGCTTCATCGTTTCAATGCCTAGACTTTTCATTTCGATTTTACACTGCCAGATAGACTCGCTACTAAGCTCAAGCCTAAGCTGCGCAATCCTGGCACAAAAAGAATTTGAACGTGTAAAGAAAACCTTTGAAGATAGGGTCATTCGTACTATCCAGACTTTTTGTGAGAGCGGAGAAAAATCTTAAATTCAATTACAAAAATACTACTCCAAATGGAATTGTGCTAGGGCGGATTATCGACCGCAGCTATTGATCCACACGGCGCAGATGGAAGCTAATCCTTTTTGCCTTGCTACAGCCCAGTGAAACGGTCCGTTCAAAAAAGTTCAGTGTGAGAAACAAGAAACTTACGCTATCGTCTGCTTACTAATAGATCAAGAGATGAGCTCTGTCATGCGAGACAGAAGTGCGATAAGCGCAATAAGCGCGGCGAATGTGAAATATAATTTATTTCAAACTCTGCAGAGCTGTGAAATGGTCTTTTTAAAGAAGAATATTTTCAAATTCTCCTAAATTTAAACTTTTGAATTTTTACCAGCGCTATGATGGAAAGTTCTCGTATAGCAAATTTTACTTTGAAAAATTTTTTGTTCGATGAAGAAAATGATCTGACGATCATATAAGTGGCTGAGAACTACCTGACTCTTCAGATATCGGTGGCAAATTAATTATTTTTAACAATTTCTTCAGGCCTCACCTTTTAAAACATCGTTCAATAACCACACTTATTTCGTTTGAAAGAACAGATGAACGAACTCTACTTTCGCTGTAATAATCGTTCCGGGGAGCGCAATTTTCTCTAAGCCTCTTCCGAAGAGCTATATTTTCGCAGTCACTGGAGGACATTTGTTTTCTAAGTTTTCCCTCTTGCTGCCCACTGGCTATTTTTCAAAGCATGTTCTCTATAAGCACCTTTCTTGTATGTGAAGGGTGCGAGGAAATGTTGAATCAGAGTATTTTTGTTACTTAGCTTTCGGCAACGCTAAGAAATGTATTCGTCTCCAATTTGTTTAATTTTGGCGTTCGGAAATGAAAGCCACTTTTTCTCACGCGAAAATTTCATGTACTCAAGCTGCTTCTTCAGAAAATCAAAATTTCTATCAATCTTCTCTTGGGTGGAATAGATTACGAAACAAGCGTTTACAAATCTACACTAGAATTCTGGCCAAAATCAATTACTGTGGTTTCCATTTCAGACATAAATGCAATATTTAAACTTGGAGCCAGTCGCTGTCTGATTGTTAGCACTGTCCTTTGTGCAGAATCATAGAGACCGACTTGGCATTCGCAACATTTGAACGCGAAAAAATTCTCGCGCAGCAACCGATACCATAACCAAAAAAACGCGTGGGCTTCCTATGGGTTGCTATTACCTGGAAATATTTAGAATACAACGGATGCTTAGATCTGCACAGTGTACATGAGATATTTAATAACGCAAAAACAAAAATGAAATAATTGGTATCAATATATCGAAGTATCAATCGAAATTTAGCTACATGTTGATCATCATTCAGAAGTCTCGACGTGAGTAATGCGAGTCTTCGTGGAGAGTTTGCAGAGCACACTCAGCAAGTAAAATGGCACTAGTGACGAGAACCCTTTCTTAGGGATTTTAAGCTATATAGATGTGCAAAAGTTACAAGGCCGTTGCTGTGCTCCTACTCCTGCTAGTATGCTTAAAGGGCTACAGGAAGAGTAGAGAACGGTTTAGCTTGTTCAGCTTCAGAGAAGTCAATCTTATGTTGTCTCTTCTTGAAAATTTTCTCACTCAGGCTTTTCGGCACAATTTGAACTCCACTGGGATTGATTTAAGATATTCTCTTATAGACAGATTTTCAGGCCTGAAACGAGGGTTGTTAAAGAAAGTTATGTACTATGTGAATATCATTATATTGATATTCTTAAACGGATATGATAGTAGTGCTGCTCCGTAGAATCAAAAACAATTCACCGTATGCGCTAAAAATCCAGCGAGCGCTTTAGTATACCAGTTCTCTATAGAAGTACATTATCATATTTTTTCTTCCTGTCTCTAGCGAACGACTCTTCTAAGACACGTGGCTGACATACTATTAGTGGCTGTCGAGAATGAGTTATAGTCAAATTTGATTTTCCCCTTCATTCTCCACTCTTGTTTCATTTCCGAGCAAAAATCAAATTGTGACAGACGCGGATACTAAATACTTATTGTGGAGCCGCATGTGGCGCAGTGGTTAGAGGTGCTCTGCACGGCTTACAAGGTCGATGGTTTGCTTTAGCACTCATGGCTCACCAAGCCATCCTTCCCTCCGGAGTCGGTACATTGGTAGTGGATTGGTCACAGACTTGTCTGGGAGGATAAGCGCAGCACTGACTCGGGTTAGCGCGATGCCACCGTGAGTAACTGTAAAGATATGCATTCAGTCACCACAAAATTCTAACATTCTCCCGATTTTCTGGCCGCAGTTCAGTGATTCCATCAATTAGACAGATTCGAAACCATGAAAAAGCTAACTAAACTTGTATAACAAGTTTTAGAATGTTAATGGCATACGTCTCGATACGGTGTGTAGTGAGATGCGTGATGATGTCCCATCCCGTAGCATGTACTCAGTTACGGCGAAAATGCGATCAATGACGTGTACCTTTAACTACTGCATAACCTCTACATAGTAGAAATAAGGGAAAGTGTTGAGTTCACGCACGATTTCATCCTATCTATATCTTCTGTACTAGGTAATCCACCACAATTTCTCATTATCAAAGGTTACGTCTATCTAGGTTGAAAAATCAGTATGAAAAACGAGCTAGCTCCAGAGTTGAGCAGGAGGAAACGAGCGGCTTGTGGAACATTTCAGAGCACCGGAGATGTAGTGAAGAAGACAAAGAACATCCGAATTCGTGCCCACCTTAACGACTCGACAATTATCCCTGCCCTAACGTATGCAGCAGAAATCTGCTCGTTACGCAGGCAGGTTGTAAGATCACTTGGCGTTATTGAACGCACAGTCGAAAGATCGATGCTAGGAGTATCCCTTATCTCGCAAATCAGAAAAAGGATTCGAAGTACCGATCTGCGCCGAAGGAAGATCAAAGACTCCGTTTTACACTCCAGGATTCAAAAATAAAGTGGGTCGGACACGTGATGTGTTTCAACGACAACCGATGAATGAGAGCAGTTAGCGACTGGATTGCTCGAGATACCAAGCGCTCTAAGGAAGGCCATCGACCCGATGGTCCAATTTCTTTACGAAAAGCATAGAATAAAGATGTGATGCTCAGCGAATCTCCGGAGTTAGGAGGACCCACTGGGCTTCTCTTGCACGCGATAGAGAAAAATGAAAGTGTTGCTGGTAGCCGCTTGAGTCACTCAACGATCAACGAGACGACAGGTGATTAAGGTGATAGGTGATGAATAAGAGGTAGAGGTGCAGTTCATAGCGAGAACATTGCTAGTCACTCCGCTTTAGGCCTATCATCCTGCGTAGTCGGAATATTGGCAGTAGACTTTCCTGGCAACTGCATAATCCTGCAATCCAAGTAGAATCGCTCTACCCTAGCTATCACAGAAGTACAAAGGGAATCGACTTGGCCAGTGTTCAATGAGATTCATGAAGATGATTCAATCCTCAAGTAAAAGGCAAACGTAAAAGGCTCAAAATCATTAGAAATAATCAAATCGAGTCAAATGATGAAATACTAGAAGAACTAGGATCTTCGTAGTAGATATGCGGGTAATGTAGTCAAGCGAAGCGACAAGCGACTACAGCGAACTAACCAACACGTTTCGAATAACAATACTTTTAGTCAGCTAATCAAGATAAGTTTCTCCATTTCATATATCAATACTTTTAGTGCTGGTTCTTCTAGAGTAGTGTTTCAGAAAATTGATGCCATGTGGCCCACTTCGTCCTATTTAAACGAAATCGATTAGTCTAAAAATCCTCCTTTTGAAGATTGCCCTTATCTGATTTAGATTTTTCCAGAAAATTGGGAAAGAATCATATCCAATGGAACGATGATTTCAAAATAAGCAGTTCAGTGCACCGTCAGTATTTACTAATTGCTTACAGAAATACTGACTTTGGCGCATACAAAAATAGCGTCCAAACAACGCACTCCAATAAACACTCAGATGATTCGTGAGCCATGTCGTTGCCAACACCTTAGCTCCTGGGTATAAATCAATCACAGCTTTGCTGATTATCGCATCGAAGTTAGTGCTGATGCAGCAATCACTAATTATTCTTAGCCCAGCAAACTGTTCTCCTGATACTGTCATTCTATTCTTCGATTCACAACATATAAAGCGCACAAAGAGCTTTGAACAAATAGTTTCGAAAGCCAATCGAGTGACCAGCATCTACCAGAATATACACTCATTTACAAAAAATTTGATCAATCTATGACAGTAGAGGAAATATTCGTTTTATATATATATATGTATATAAATAATATATATATATATATATATACATGTACATTCGGGTTCTTTTCCGTGATCCAAATACTAGTGAAGAAAAGACCTTCTTCGCTGGTGAAGATTTTCTTATAAGAGTGCTAATAATCATTTATAGCTTAAATACCTGGCTACTGTCTCAGCTAACCGCTTTCTGAGAGGACCCTTTTATAACGAAGACCACTGTAGCATTCAAAATAGAACTATGTTATAAAGAGGCCATGTACTTTTATTGCTACTTTGCTGGAAGCACGAAAGACATGAACGCGTCGAGATAATTTTGTGGTATCAAAGCCCCATGTTTCATATGGAGTTTTTTCCAAAGCGGAGAAAAAAATTTCGGACCGATCAAAAGAAACTACGCTCCACATTGTACCCCACCAACGCGATTGATAGATCGCAGAACGCCGTATCGAATCTATGGGTAGCAGGTACCCAGTCCACAAACTAACCAAGAAACAAATGCGAAGCGTATGTGAAACTCAATCTTATTTTGCTATAATGCAATGAAGCGTCTTTCCAAAAAATAAGCACAACATTGAAATGATCGAAACTTTTGCTACCATTTGATTATTTAGAAGTTAGAGAAAGAATTCTATCGTGCGAGAACTGTGCGTGGGAAACACAAATGTTTTTCTTGTGCTACAGCACCACAAAGAAACTTTTTCAAAAAAGGCCAAGTAGCGCAGTAGCTAGATATTTGAGCTTTTGAATGATTACTCAAAGTGCAATGGAATGGTTCTGAGAAAATGCTTGTGACTTTTTCCCGTGTCGGCCATTTTTTGTGTTTTTTTTGGGCTCATTTGAAAGGCCGTCTTTTCCCGCTTTGGTTGGAATATAATTTATGTACTCATTTTGAGATGGAGTTGATAAGCGCTAAAATTAGGTTGTTGATGACGCACGAGTGGCTGTTGTGTTCAAATGCAACGGTGGCAAGTGAACGCATTAATCTGGCTTGGGGAGAAGACACAGTTTGCTACAAATTAAAAAAAATTATCCTCATTTTTGAACCACTTGCACACCATACTTTTGTCAATGTGTCTTCGCCCCAAGCACGATTGATGCCTTCACTTGCCACCGTTGCATTTGAACCCAACTACCATTCGTGCATCATCAACAACCTAATTAGCACGCTTGTTAACCTCATCTTGAAATACATAGGTAAATTATATACCAATCAATGCGGGATAAGACGTGCTTTCAAATGAGCCCAAAAACTTTCTCACAAGTTTTTCCCCAACCTACTACTATTCTCGGCATTGTCTACAACTGAACGCGTCGAACGCCATTGAAATGGCGACGTTAATGCACCTTCATAGTTGTTTAGAAATTCAATATATAATTTGCCAGAACATTTCATTTTTATTTCATTTTATTTTACCGTTCCAGCATTCTTGCGATACTCTATAATGGCACTTTTCTGTTATCAGTAGTCATTTGTAACCCTTCCAGGAGTACAAGTTTTCCGTTAATGTCAGAGTTCTAGCAGTCTTTCAACAGCCTGAATTTTGGCAGATATGACGGTGCTCTTACTTCTTTACATGCCCTTTTTTAAAGCTATAGCATCAAAAATTATGTTATACACTCGGCGCCTTTCGGAGCATGTTTTGCTGGACAGAGTATTTTTCGAGACTTTCAATAGTCATCCGATAGCATAAATTCCAAGGACTTCAGTAACGTAACTTTTTGTCCAAAAAATCCTTTGTGGAGTCTTCTAATAGCGAAGACAAGACCATTTTTCGTACTTAAAGTCAACGTTTTCGGGACGGCTTGATTGATAGTGCAGCACGATTCACAAGAGCGCGCAATTTCTGTTATCAAATCTAAGGTTTTCCCGTTCTAAGAAAATTCTAGATAAAACCTATAATTCTGATACTTTAAGATATCCTCCACACTCTCATGTGCTCTTTCGTGCAAAAGCTTCGAATGGTTAGCTTTAGGTTTCACAATTGGCTTTTCGGAAATAGAAAATGGAAGGCCTTAACCACAGGATGATAGAGCAAAGTTCCTTGTGCATCTTCAACACGAAGGATTAGAAATATTCTGAGAAGGAAGGCAAAATTTCAACTAAATACCGAAAAGAAACAGAATGACGCGCGCCGCATGTGAAGCTCAATGTTGTCTTCACTGCTGCAGCACAATAAGAAAGCTTTTTCAAAAAAACAGTACACTTCGACTTTTGCTCTCGAGTGATCACTGAAAGCTTATTGGAAAGCCTCTGTTCAGTGAGCTTCCATAAATAAATTATTAGTGATATTGGAAAAAAAGAGCGCATATGGCGCAATGGTTTGAGGTGCTCTGCTCACGCTCATGGCTCACCAAGCCATCCATCCCTCCGTGGTCTGTAAATTGGTACCAGACAGGTCTCAGACTTGTCTGGGAGGATAAGCAGCACTGACTCGGTTCAGCGGGAGGCCACTGCGAGTCATTGTAAAGGCCAGATATGCACTCAATCAGCCTCAAACGAAGTCAAAAATTGAAGTCGAATGCATGGCGCATCCCTCAGGGTTTGATCAACGCCGAGAGCTTTTATCCTTTTTATTTTTTATTGGAAAAGTACCTATACAACCATTAGGTCTCCAACTATATTTCCCTACTTGATTCGGAAAATAAAGATTTCCCCACGAAAACAATTTTTTCTTTTACCTATCTTATGCAGAATTTCTTGCGCATCGTATGGCGTATTCCTGCACATACAAGAGCTAGTATCGTCGAAATCAGTGATTGTCACCAGGTCCGTAAGGAACAACAACACCGAAAAACAAATCGATTTTCGCCAACAGAAATGCTGATCATTTTCTGGAACTGAAGTGGGCTTATCCATGTGGACTTGTTGTAAGCCGGTCAGACCATTAACGCTGATGATGATGTCAGCAACTGGACCTTTACAATAGAGCAATTCCGCGCCACCGCCGTCGACAATCATTTTGCTTCAAGACAATACAAAGCCGCGCGTTGTCAAGAAAACAATGAAGAACTTAACTGATTTGGGCTGGGAGCACTTGGACATCTACCGTATTCGCCAGATCTGTCTCTGTCCGATTTCCATCTCTCCAGGTCATTGGAGCACGGTTGGAAAAGAAGAAGTTTTGAGACATTAATCATTTGCGTCGAGAATTGACTGGTTGGTTTGCGTTGAATAATAGTGAGTTTTAGGAGCGCGGAATTGATTTGTGACCGGAGCGTTGGCAGAATTGCATCCAGGCAGTCACAGAACACTTCAACTAAGGTTATTTGATGCTCTTGATTACTTGGAAAAACAAGTTTTTGCACTTTGGGACCAACTTCGGAAACTTAGTTGGAGACTTAATATGCTTGTATATATATATATTTATATATATATATTTATATATATGTATACACTTATAAATATATATAGTATAGTATATATGTATATATATATATATATATATATATATATATATAAGCATGTGGTGAAGTGGTTAGAAGTGCTCCACGTCGCACACGAGGTCGATGGTTCAATCCAGCGCTCATGGCTCAGCGAGCCATTCTTTCCTCCCGAGTCGGTCAGTTGGTACCAAACTGATCTCAGACTTGTCCGGGAGGATAAGCAACACTGAGTCGGTGCAGCGAGAGGTCACAGCGAGTCATTGTAAAGGCAAGATGTACATTTAATACTTCAGACGAGGCTGAAAATTGCAGGACGAATGCACTACGCGTCCGTCAGGGATTCATCAACGCCAAGAGCTCTATATATATATATATATATATATATATATATATATATATGCATATATATGTATATATGTATCTATATATATTCATATATATATTTATATATAAGCATATATATGCATAGGTATTTATATGTGTACATACGTATATACACATGCATGTCAATCAAACGTAATTTATATATATATATATTTTTTTTTACATGTATATATGTACACACATATATACATATATGTTGCATATGTAAATATATATATATATAATAATACATGCATTTCTATATATCTGTATCTACATGTATGTGTATGCATGTATATCAGTATGGATATCATACATATATACATATATATACGCGTATATATGCATATGTACGCATATATATATACCTTTGTTCACATATGTATGCATACATGTCTATATATGTATGTATATAAATATATCCGGGGTGCTGGATGACATGCGAAATCCGGTGCCTAGGCGAGAGTAGAACCTGTGGTCACCCGTTCAGAACTTAGCGTGTTACCACAACGCTATCGACAACCCTGATTTGGTTATCATTCATTCTTCAATCTAATGCATCGCAGTCATCGGTCAACCAACTGTCAACGGGTCTGAGATGGCAAACAAAGTAAATAATAATTCAAACACGAGAAGTATGACATTAGAATGTCCAACAAGAGAGCGATAAACGACGAGTCAAGGCAGTTTGTAATTTTGGAGGCACTGAAGCGGCTAATTGAATTGAATCATATTTACTGTCAAACATCATTTTTCTTTTCTATCGTATCGTCGTATTTTGCACTATTTTGCTTATTTGGTGTGGCCGGCCTTGGCTTGTCTTTCTTGTAATGAGCAAATCGATCTGACATTTTATTGCAATCATTTTTCTCAGCAATTTATTGATCTGTCTTCACAGTATACTTTTTCACTGTGCGGATCCCAGGACTTCTGACATTCAATTTGTTTATTCGTCTTTTTCTAACGTCGTAGAATACTGTTCGATCAATTCTTGCAATCTCGAAGATAGCCTTGCTGTGGCCTTCCCTAGGGCGTTGTTATTGAGTGCCGGAGTAAACTGGGAGGTGGGACTCATCTCCACATGCGCCGCGACGAGCACCACGGACACTTCGGCCACGGCGCCCTGTTTGAATTTAACTTATAATTGGTAGATTTGCACGAACATTCTCCAAACCCGTGCCTTGAGCCGTTTGTGAGTTCTAAGGTCCAAAAAATAGCGATCGAATGGAGAGGAATGTACTTTTGCTTTCTTTCTTCCTTTATTTTCTAATTCATCTGATTATTTATTCTCTAACCAAGTAAAATAAAAAGTTGGGTTCCGTATCCATTGATTTCACATCGTGTTTGCATTTCGAAGCTGCTAAAAGTCAACTGAAGCTGAGAATTTTCACACAGACTACTGGTAATAAAAGTTTTATACAGTGATATGTACAAGAAAGTACAACTACAGTGGGGCACTGGGAGAAAATAGAATTGACTACACTTTCAGATTTTTCTCAAGGAGAGTTAGATCCTATTGGAAGAATTTTTTAAGAACAATCAAGTGTTCGATATCAGAAACAGGCGGTTCAGGTGATATTCTAGTGAGAATTTGAATTATAGAAAAAAATTGAAGACACCTTTTTCTTCATAGTTTTTGCGAAAAGTCTAGTAGTTGGCAGTTCTGGTGGCGTATATCTTTTTATAGACTGGACATAATTTTGAGCCGCGTCCTATAGATCGAGAGATGCGTGGTTTTTTGAGAGTGGAGGAGGGAGGGGCGGGGTCGAGTGTTTGTGATGCTAGTCGCGGCGCGTTCGGGCTAAAGCCCCCTCCCCCACCTCAGCATTTTCCGGCAGTCGATAACAAACGCCCTTCAGAACGCCACAGCTGGCAATCCTCGACAATGCAAGGAGACGTGCTCAATCAATATTTCACGACCTTCAAGAAGAAGACGGAAAAACGAATTAAATGTCTAGAAGTACTGCGATCTGTGTAATGAGTAGAAACACTGTGAAGGCCGATGATAAACTGTCAAATATGGATCTGAAAATAGTGACATGCAGAATATTCAGTGATCATCCCAGGCGCCAGTCAAGTCAGCGTTTCATTCATCCTGAAGGCCCAGTACGGGATTTGATTTATATGCTAATATTCTGAAGTAACGTCATCTCAGGACGCGCATGTGGCGCAGTGTTAGAGGTGCCTACTTCGCACACGAGGTCATGGTTCGATCTTGCGCTCGTGGCTCACCAGCCATCCACCCTCGGGTCGGTAAATTGGTACCGAGACAGGTCTCAGACTTGTCTGGAGGATAAGCAGCACTGATCGGTTCAGCGGGAGGCCTCGCGAGTCATTGTAAAGGCCAGATATGCATTCAGTCACCTCAAACGAAGTTAAACATTGAAGTCGAATGCATGGCGCATCCCTCAGGGATTGATCAACGCCGAGCAGCTTATCCTTTATCCTTTAACGTCATCTTTGTCTTTTTTTAACTTTCTATAATATCTGAATTGTTTGCAGTTGTTCATTGAAGGGTAAATTGAAGACGTTAGATAAATACACTGAGAGGATTTTCTGTAATAGGAATTGAAAAACTAAATACTTGTACTAGTAGTTGGTAGGAATTAGCACCAAAAGAATCATTTTTATCAATTACGTGGTCTCTCAATGTTTTGAAATCTTCCAGACAGCAGTCTTTCCAAAGTGTCCCATTTAACTGTGTCTTCCCCCGTGGATTGAACTTGAATCAGTCTTCTCCGATGAGTGCGAAAACGTCGAAACATAAGCCGAGTAAACTTTATTTTTATCAATTTTCACCTATTGATTTAATCAGCGAAGAATCTGTTCTTTGCAGTCAACTACTTAGGTTTATTCTTTTGACTGTAACAAAGTTGATCCGGTTCTTTGATTAATGGCGAGCCAAATGAGAAGTGTTAGTAACCATTCGAAAGCTGAGATTATCGCTGCAGCCCCACGTCGCCGATTTTTTGAAACACCCCTATCTAACGCTGTAATATACGAAATAAAATCATGTTCCATGAAAACACGTGTTTTTCTCTCATCTTCGCCTATATTCAGTTGGACAAAACTCCTTTCTTAGAGTGCTAGAACTCCAACTATAGCACAAGATTCAAAGAACCCAAAAATATGTTTGCTTTTTGAAAAACTCTTTTAATCTGTTGATGTCCTTTGGTCTTTTGATTTGTGCTTGGAACCTCGCTGGACAGAGCTCGCTCTTTAGACTTCTAGTAATCATCTGATAATGCAACGTTTCCTGTTTCCAGCGACGTGCTTATTTTCTGGAAATACGGTTTAGCAAAAAAATATACTTGAGTTTTACATCCTTGCAGCGTTGTTTGCCGACTATTCGACAAGGCGAGAGCCGCGACGAGATGTGTGACAAAAGCGGGCGAGGCGGAAGGATAGATTTATGGCCAATCAATTAGGAGTTTTTTCTCCTCTCTGGAGGAAACTCCAAATGAAAACAATTGTCTAATATACTACGAAAATTTCTTTACACATTGATATGCTTCTCGGCTTCCAGTGGAATTATACGCGTGATAAAACTGAAGGCGAAAGGCGAGTGTGAAACATAATTTTTGATCTGGGTGCTACAGCGTTATGAAGAGGGATTTTGGAAAACCGACGATTTTGGTGCTGTAGCCTCAAGTCTCAGCTTTCGAATAGTTGCTCATGCTCCTATGGAAAGTCCCTCTCCATTGAATGGGGCCGATTTTTCTTTCTCCTCTTTCGGAGAGAGCGGTAATTTTACGTAATGAACAATTTGAGATGGTCTTTTTGTACGTTGCACGGTGCTTTAACGGAATGATTGATGTTATCAACAGACTCTTAAACAGTGACTCACGTGGTCGTAGTATCAATCGAATTCTATGCCTCTAGTTTCTATATTATCAATATTTCCTATATAGTAGTCAATTGCGCATTTTCCACCGTAGGGGTTTTTACGGTAAATATTCGGAGATTTATGAGGCAAATCATAGTTTCATTTTTACTAAAGCAGAGGTGACGACATTTGAATTGTAACTGTTCTTTAGTTGTGCATTGGGAAGTCTTTTCCAAACCAGTTTAAGTCGAATTAATAGAGCTATAGATGTATATGATGTGCATTTTCTGATAAAAATTAGACTACGAATCGTCAGCGAGTTGAATTCTGTGTACTTTTTGATGTTGGAGTCTCATGTTACAACACTTTAGAATTCTCGACTGCAAACTGGAATAAAATGAATTTCTGTTATTCTCAAACACATATGCATTGAAGCAGATGCGTAGTGTTGTGAGAATTCTAGTCGAGTAGCTCGCATGAGCACGAACAGTCGTTAGTTATTACTGCTATTCGCACCACAGTTATCCAGTCTGTGTTCTACTTAGCTCCATTAAATACAATGATCTTCGTACTTTCGATACGATGTCCATTACTGTCACTGTTTCTCTCTTGGTCCCACGTGTTCCCTAGGTTCTCCCGAGTCATAGATTGACTTGATGAGCAATTTTGGTAAAATTACCTTCTTTTAATGTAGAGTAGTGTGCAAAAACATTTGCGTCAGCTGCAATTCGAACCCAGATTTTACCCCATCCGGGGGCGCGTGGTGAACCGTTGCACTACCGTAGCGATTTTAACGAAAAGACCTTTTTTAGGGCGTGACCATTCTGGGGTGACGAATTCCCGCTGAGACCACTCTGCACCTTTCGTTGTTGGAATATTCATCACTACAGCTACTAGCTGTCCTCTGTGTCTAAGAAGTGCTACAGAAACTGTGACGAAACTAGCATGGTTGTGACTTCTGATTGAATATTTCACGATTCGGAATTCAATCTTGCCCTCATCGTAATGAAAGCACGAAGTTACGCGAAATTTGTAATATTGAGGTGAATTCGATCGGATGTCTTCTCTGTTCGGAATAATCAGTTATGTCAACCAGATGGCATGGTTCAATTAGTTTTGTGAGAGAAACGGTCAGATTAAGTCTCATGATGACAGCGAGATATCTTTGAGAATTTGTTTATTTACTATATAGCCGACCAATAGGATAGTCCACTTTAGCTCAGAGAAAATGAGCCTATTTCGACAAGCGATCATCTTGAAGAAAGTTCGAGCCCAGAAAAATTGTACAGTGGAGGAATTACAGGACAACGGTGTAACGAGACTTTGCCTGATGAAGACTGCTCATTGCAGGAGGTTCGTGACTCGGAAGCACTTTCGTGAAAGTCTTTTTTTTCCAGGTGAAATGCTGATTCAATGCTTGTTGAGGTCATAGATGTGATACTTTTGACGTCTTTCTATTTGTACAGTCAGCCTCTGCAGGGCTCTTCTCGTCCTTCCTCATAGACTATGATGTTTGAAAAATTGCAGTTTAGAAGCAAAAGAGTATATAATTGGGGAAGGAAATGCTGCAGGAAAGGATACACTGCTTTGAACGCAGGACTAGAATTTACACTGAGAACTCGTTTAGTGTGTTTGTGATGGTTTCATGGTGTCATAGCCCGGAGTTCTAAGCCAGAATGAGGAAACTGAACACAAGAATGCGTAAGTTCTTTCAGAGTTCTGGAGAAAGGATCCGTGGCAAGTCATTGAATTCTTCTTTCAACGTTGCATTACCTGAGTATGTAGAGATATCGGCAATAGTTTATCGCACACACGTCTGATACTGGTGTAGACTTCAAAAAAACCAGCGAAATTTATCTTTCCCACGAGCTCTAAAATGAGACCGGATAACGGAAACGATCGAGTTTTCGATGTTAGCTTAATGAAATTGCAATAATAGGAGTACAATGTAGCTTAGCAATCAACTTTTTTTGTTTTATCACAGAACCTTTTCAGGATATCAAAGCAAATTGGTCGGCCAGGTTGCAACTCTGTGGACAGGGTAATTGTTAATCTTACTCAAGACATGGAATCGTCTAGTATCATGATGTGATCAAATTTTAACCAAGAAATGATTTTGCGTTCTTTCATTACATTCCAGCGATCATTTGCAGTTATTTTGAAGAATTCTGCTCTTGATAGCTATCCATCATCCAAAATTTTCATGAATGGCATCCGTTTTGGCATAAATACTTTGTGAGTAGCTATAGTATTACACCATTCCATAAAATTTAATACTAGAGAAATAGACACTAAATTTACTAATCGGAATTAATCAAAATTGCATGACTCCAATACCGTTCAATTGCGCATTTCTTTCGCACATTTTGGTATACAACTTGCCTATACTTGCTTCAAAAAAGAGCTGCACTGGAAGCAAATTCTCTTGCTTAAGAAGATCATATGTTTGCTAAAAAGAAGGCTAAGACGTGGTTCGCGATGTTTTAGAACTGGAAAGAAAGTCTTGAGGATTATTCGCAATCGAGCCGTCTACAGGGAGCTCCATCAATTTTGCGCGTCACTTCATTAGCATTTTTCCTTGTTCGCCATACGTGCATGAGTAGCGAGCGAATTTGTTTCCCAAGACAGTCCATCTCAAGGGAAGTATTGGCAAGTTTTACACCAAGTGTTCACAAGAAAATGCACAAACTAACGGAATCAAAATAATGCTACTTTAATTACTTTTGGTTAGCAACTTTAGTATTTATTGCTCAGTGCCAAACTTATGGAAAGACTTTATGAAAGGTGGTCATAACAATTGCAACCTTGTATTGTGAGATTTTACTTGAAATGTTTATTAGGCGCTCTATATAAACTGACCAGGCATAGTTTTAAATATCATCCACTGGAAATGTATTTCTATCACTTTCTCATGTGGAACTCTGAGGAATGTTGTTGCTTTCGTTTTTCAAAATCTGTTCATAAATGAGGTGTCGCTGTTACTTTTTACTATTGTCCATACTCATAGGAGTTCGTATAAGAGTTTTTTCGAAAGTGGCTGTTGAGTGAGGTTTATATCATGGATCACGTATTAGTCAATTTTATAAATTGGTTTGCCAACTGCCATTTGTGCTTTTTCGAGGAGGAAATGTTTTTTGTAGTTGCTGTTTTGAAAGTCACTTAAAAATGTTGTTGGAGGTCAAGATAAGACCTACGATTGTTTTTCAATGGCGAATAAATTGATGACTTGAGTCTTGTTTTTCCTCTTTTCATACTTCAAGATGCCACGTTACATGGCCGTAATGATCCCGATGTGACTAATCTATATCTCATCGTGTACTTGATAGGAGCGCATTTTGCCCAAGCACGTTTTCAATTCGATTGAAAAGCGAATACTGTGTGCATCTCTTTCAGGATAAATTTTGGATAGACCCGACTGAGGTGACCTATCGTAGACTTTTGAAACGCTCGCTCTGTTGTTCAGTTGGAGGACAGGGTGAAAACAAGGAAGAGAAGTCTGTTTGGCCACTTGCAAAAGGACTATTCAATCGTGCCTGGAAATATAGCGTTTATACTGAGCGGAACGTACTAAAGTTGGACAGTACTTGGTTTTTGTAGAATTTCACTATTTCTTGCTTACTCGAAACTTTGCTTATTTTTGGTCATTTATAACAGTTGTTATTTTACACGAAGTCCGTTCGCGCGACAGTGTTGGTGCGTATGAACGGCTATAGTGAAAAGTAAAGTAGTGATCAGTATTCACTTTTATCAGAGCGAATTGATTTCTCTCGAAAGGGCCGTTTGTTTTCTCAAAGTAATGAAATTGTGATAGTTCTTAAAAAGGGCTCAATCAAGCTTTTTACAAATGGTTCGAAATTCAACCTGAAGTGCCGTGGTGTGCCTAAGAAACAAGGCACGCCGTTCCGAAAGCGCTAACCCAGATTGAATTACATTGTGGAAAAAATGCGATTGAATAATAAACTTTAAGAAAATTCTTATAGGATCGTCACAAGAGAGCTAGCTCTCATCTTTCACCTATAGATAAACACGCCGATCGACATTGAATACAAGCACGAATGGGCATCTTCATAGCTGTGTTTCGTGATTAAATGTTTTCGGTAACTTAAATGTCTTATTTTCGCTCCTTTTATATATTAGTGCCAATCATGTTAACAACTCTATATCAAAAAAGTACTGAGTAATTATGCCCGATGATGTTGAATGATGCGCAAAACTAATATCACCCTATCGGGCACGAAGCTTAATCCGTTGCAGTAGCCACGCCTCTTTTGCCGCGCCCCCCCCCCCCCCCCCCCCCCTCTCCCAGAAAGGATATAGTACAGGTTTGAGTCCGCTAAATCAAAAGTTTTGCTAATCACCTAACATCCTTGGGTGTTTAATTTTGTATCACATAACCACCGGCTATGGAACGGTTTAAATGAAAAGAAGTCTTGTCTTCAAAACTCGAAGCCCTCAGAGGGAGCTGAACTCGTGACCCACTCATATCGAGGTTGGCGAACTACCCATCCTTAGTACGAGGTCATCGTTCTTACTACCACTCTTCGATAGCAAGCAAGGGTAGCTGTCAGCGCAACACATCCCATGATGGGGTTTGGTCATTAACGAAATAATCAAATATATAATTGAAACACTGGAAGACTAAAGGACGAATGGTAAAGCTCTGGGCACTGCGATCTCTAAAGGATGCGCTACGCATTCGGCTCCAATTTCTAGCTTTGTTTGAGGTGATTAGATGCATATCTAGTCTTTACAATAATTCAAGGTGGCCTCCTGCTGTATCGAGTCGGCGGTTGTTTATCTGCCCAGACAACCCTAGGACCAGACGGGTATCAATTTTAGCGACCCCGGAAGGGCAGATGGTTTGGCGAACCATGAGCATGAGATCGAACCATCGCCCTTGTAAGCGCTGCAACACCACCTCTAACCAGTGCACCACATGCGCTCCTCTCCGGAAGCATGAATAAAAAATTTCATTCGAGCAAGCGAACGCTAAATAGGCGAGTTCCGGATGTTCGTAATTTCAACAGCTATGGAACGTATAATTTATATATTTCGAATTTCGTTGCTCTAGCATAATTCTCTTTCTCTAGTTCTGTAGTTCCTGACCACATTGTTTTTAGTTAAATTCATGTCGGAGACCGAAATTTTCGATAGGCGTTGTCGGAATCGCTTATACATTCGCTCCGACTGGTTGATGCTTGGCTTATACGGACGATATCATCACGAAGCGAAGGTGGATCAATTGTCGATTCGTCAATTTGCTTGTGTGAAATAACTAGCAATAATACATTAGAGTGGATTTATACATTAATACATTAGAGTGACCAATCATGATCCAGCTGAAGCTTGATCTTCATTTCAAGTCTCGATATGGGTAAATGTAGGAGTCTTCATGAAGATTCTGCAGAGGCCTATTCCGCAAACAAAAATGATACCAGTAACGAAAACTCCTCTCCTAAGTCCTTTTGAGCAGCATAGATGTGGCACGAGCTACTAGGGTTTTTAGAGTAAACTTGGTAGGCTACAAAACAACAGATAGGGCTGTAGTAGAGTCGTTGCAATCAGCTTCAAGTATCAGGAGTCCTGGTTCTTCCTTTATGTGTGTCTCATTTCTTATTGTTTTTGTCTTAGGCCGAAAATCAAAAGCAAGGCACCGTACGTGCTGAGGACCCAGAGAGTACTTAATATACCAATGCTCTTTAACTTACATCGTCACTTTTTTTTCTTCGTGTCTTTATCAAAACGACTCCCTTTAAGGGCCGTGGTTGACATAACTATTAACGTCTATGAAAGCGTGTTGCAATCAAAGCTGAATTGAAGACGAATATATAGAACATCCTCTGAAAATTGAGCAGCGGCCGAGAGCCTTCTCCTTTACCTTTCAATCATGTTGTGGTGAAGATGAGTGTCGAATTTTTCTATGGAAAACGGGAGCGTGCTCATCATCCCTTTTAAGTCTTTGAGTTCTATATCCCGTCGTTCTGTGTATGTCTCTATTGCTTTTAGCTTCTGTACTCGATAAAACGAATAGACAAGCGGAGTCTCGTCCGAAAAAACGCTAATGGTTTTCTTCAACGTTTGTGCAAAAGGAACGCTCACTGCTCTGTGTCAAAAATTTTTTCAAAAAATCGAGCCTTTCGAGAACTTGCAAAATCATAATCTGAAACAAATTTAAAACGGATTAACTGTTCTAAAAAATTTATTCATACATCCAGATCATCAGGGTAACATTTTTTTTTTAAAAATCTAGATTCTCATCTTTCCCATTACTGTGACTATCGTAAAATATTTACCATATTTTTTGCTAAAGGCCCGTGCTATACGAAATTTTGACATTCTTTTCATTTTTATTAGCCGCAGTTCAGTGTATTTCAAGGAATAGACTAATTCGAACCTACGAAAAGCTAACTGAACTCTAACAACAACTTTTAGTGTGTCAGATCTCTCATTCAAGCATCCCATTCTCCGTAGACGGTAAATAGGCAGTACACTTGCCTTGCAGCAGCATAAGCTCTGCAGTCCAAGTGGAATCGCTCCACCCCAGCTATCACAGAACTAAAAAGGGACCTCGACTTGGCCAGTGTTTAATGAGATTTATAAAAAAGATTTAGTCCTCAAGAAACAAGTAAACGTAAACGGCTCGAAAATCGTCACGAATCATTAAATCGAGGAAAGTGATTGAATGCTAGAAGTGTTAGGATCCTCGTGTGTAGATGTGAAGGGCGGGTAATCTGGGAGATGTGAAGAGAGAAACGGCTACAAGGTAATAACTAACGACGTTTCGAATGACATAGGTTTAAGTGCTGGTCCTTTTAGAATAGTGTTTCGCAACATTGATGCCACATGGTCCATTTCGTCCCCATACAAACATAAATGCTCAGTCTAATGGCTCGCCCTTTTAAGATTGCCTTTTTCAGTGTTGTTTTCCGAGCAAAAGGAAAAAAAATCAAACCGAACAATGGAACGATGACCTAAGAAAAAATAGTTTGGTGTGCCTTTAGTAATTACTGATTATTATGGAAATACTGACTTTGGTGTACAAAAATCGCATCCAAACACAACGCTCCACTTAGCAGTCAGATGGTCCGTGAGGCCATGACGTCGAGAATACGTTACTTCTTTACGAGAAAACTAATCAGAGCGATGTTGGTTATTGCATTAAAATTAGCGTTGGTGCAGTATTCACTTATAATTCCTAGCGTAGAAAACTAATGTCCCAAAAATTTTATTCTATTCTGTCGATTTACAAGCTGTAAAAGTGCATAAAAAGCGCTCAAGAAGCTTCAAAGAAATAGCTTTGGAGCCAGTCAAGTGACCATTATGTACCTAAAAAAAATCACTGGTTTACAAAAGAACTAGCTAATCTATGACAGCAGAAGAAATACAGATAAGGGTCCTTTTCACTTATTAGAAAACAAATGAAGAGATGATCTTTTTTGCCAGGAAAGATTTTATAAAAGTGTTGTAATCAGTCGAAATTTTGAATACCTTACTACTGTGCTACGTACTGTTTTTCTAAGAAGACTCTTCTATACCGAAGAAGACCGCTGTAGCATTAACAGAATTACGTTTTTACACCCGCCGTGTGCTTTTTACTATTACTTTGCTGGAAGCACGAATGGCATACGAACGTGTAAAGAAAATTTTGTAGTATCAGAGCCCTATTCTTTATCTGAAGTTTCCTCCGAGGAGGAAAAAACCTTTCGAATTGACTAATAGAGACTACGCTCCACATCACAGTCCACTAACGCGATCTATCTACGCGGAACGCCGTATGGAACTACAGCCAGCAAACACCTAGCCCACACTTTAACCAAGGAACAATTGCTCTGCATGTGTGAAACTCAGTTTTATTTTCCTTGCTACACTGCAGTAAAACGGTCTTTCCAGACGAAAAGCACAGCACTAAAATGATCGCAACCTACGCTATCGAAAGGTTGTTTAGAAGTTTGGAAAAGAACTTTATCCTGCGAGAAATTGGCGTCTGTAAAGCACATGGCTTCGATGTGCTACAGGTTTGTAAAAAAGATTTTTACAAAAAAGGCTAAATAGCGCGGTAGCCAGATAGATGATCTTTTGAATGATTACCAAAAATGCAAAGGAAAGTCTTTATTCAGCGAAAGAAACCGCTTCTTCATTTGCCCTTGGATAACGAAAAGAGCCCAAATAATTAGCTGATCACTACGAACCTCTCACGGATCCGTCATGGACTACTGGTATCCGACTTTAATCTACAGATGAACGCGACGAACATCATTAAATGGTAAAATTAATGAACCTCCATCGTTGTTTTCAAAATTGAATATATAATCTGCCAAATATTTTATTATAATCTTACTTTATTTTACCGTTTGGGCAGTTTTACGATGCTCTGTAAAGGTGCTTTTACCTTATCAGTTGTCATTTAAACCCTTCAAAGATACGTGTTTTCCGCTCTTAACAGAGTTCTGGTTGTCTTTCAGTGGCCTAAATCTTGACAACTATGAAGTTGTTTTATTTCTCACGCACCTTTGTCGTGCTATAGCACTAAAAATTATTTAAGGTCCATGCTTGGCGAATTCGAAGCATTTTTTTGCTGGACAGAGCGTTTTTCGGAGACTTTTCAGCGGTCATTCGTTAGCTTAGATTTTTCACGATTCCAGCACTGTAGGCTCGGTTGCTTAACGAAGGCTCAGCAAATGGGTTTTTTAGCTATATAAAATGGAAGGCCTTAATGACCGGACGACAGAACAAAGTTCCTTCTGCAACTTCAGCACGAAGGAACTGTAATCTCTTCAAAAGCAGGGCTTAATTTTCAAAAAAAAAAAAAGAAAAACGCACGATGACGCGATCTTCATGTAAAATTCAATGTTGTTTTCACTGCTACAGCGCAGTAAAAAGGCTTTCTAGGATTCAACTACACTTCTACTTTTGACAGTTATGCTCTCGAGTGATTACCGAAAGCCTATTTATTGGAAAACTTTTGTCCAGAAAAAAGTATCCATAAATAAATTATTACCAATATCGGAAAAGTACCCGTATAACTTCTATCATACCTGTCGTCCCGGTGATCGTCGAGTGACTCGAGCGGGTACCACAACACTTCCATTTTTTCCCTATCGCGTGCAAGAGTAACCCAGTGGGGTCCTCCTCGGTCTAGGGATTGTTGAGCATCATTTCTTTCTTTTAAAGCTTTCGTGAAGAAATCGGACCATTGGGTTGTGGTCCTTCTACATGGCGCCTGATCTCGCGAAGGAATGCAGTCGGTAATGGCTCCTCGTCCATCGTTTTCGTTGAAGCGCATCACGTGTCCGCCCCACCTTATTTTCGAAATCCTGGACGTGTAGAACGGCGTCCCTGAATTTTGATCGTTGAGATAGGTCGGAACTTTGAATCTTTCCTCTCATTTACGAGATACGGGATACGCCTAGCATCGACCTTCCTGACTGCGCGTTCATAACGGCAAGTGATCTTTCATCCCGCCTACGCACGTAGCGATCAGGTTCTTGCTGCATACGTTAGGGCAGGGATAATGTCGAGTCGAAAAGGTGGGCACGGAGTCGGATGTTCTTTAGTCCTCTTCACTACATCTTCGATGCTCTTAAACGTTCCCCAAGCCGCTCGTTTCCTCTTGCTCAACTCTGGAGCTAGGTCGTTCATCACGTTTGATTTCACGACCTGGATAGACGTAACTGGAGCATTCGGAGCTTGTCGTTCCGTGAGCGTGAATGGGGCGTTCAAACCCCATCCGTTCCTCATGAACATCGTTTTTCGTTAGATTTAGTGATATATATTAGATATAATGCATATATGTATTATATATATAACATGTGGGCACATTGGTTTGAAGGTGCTCTGCGTCACACACGAGGTCGATTAATCGATCTCGCCACCATAGCTCGCCAAGCCATCCATGTCTCCGGCGTCTGTAAGTTGGTACCAGACTGGTCTCATACTTGTCTAAGAGGACAAAGCAACACTGTACTCGGTAGAGCGAAGAGTCCACCGCGAGTCATTGCACAGGCCCGATATGCATTCAATCAGCTCAAAACGAGGTAAAAAAATGGAAGACAAATGCATGGCGCATCCCTCATGGATGACCAACACCTAAAGCTTTATAAATATATATATGCATATATCACACACCTTCGGAACCTCCCTCTTTGAGGGATCCCGCCCGGTTAGTCGCGAGGGCACGTGGCGCGTCCCCAGGTGGTGGATAGGGGAATAAAACGCGAACCAAAAGCGACCGTGTGCTTCCCAGAGACGCAGGTGGATTCAGGGGACGAGCTCCCTGCTTCTGCAGCGCCGACTTGACAAAAACTCTATTTCTACGAGTCAAGTCGGCCAAAAGCCTGCAATCAAGCGGCTGGGAAGTACATGGGAGGCGGTTAGGAGTCGCCTCCAACAAATAAGCTCCTCCCGCTCCTCCGAGAGAGACTGGCAAGCTACTCGTGAGTACCCAGCCCCCACGTTTAGAGCCTGGCAAGCTACACGTTGGGTATCAAAATGCCAAAAACAGTAACAAATATGGGCCTCATTCCCCTGACCCCGAAAGAGCCCCTGGTACGGCAGCGCCAGGTAGGACGAGTACGGAGAGGCTGCTAAAATCTCAGGGCCGAACTAGGCTGCCAAGATCGAAACGGACTAAAATGACGATCTGTACCTACAACGCAAGAACCCTTGCTCACGAATCCGCTGTAGAAGATCTATTGATTCAAGCAAGAAGAATAAGGTACGACGTCATTGGCCTGGCTGAGACGAGAAGGCGCCATCCTTTTCACGCTGTCTATGACACCGGAGAAGAACTGTTCCTTGGAACATGCGATCGCAGAGGTGTCGGTGGCGTTGGCGTCCTCGTCAAATCGAATTTGACCGTGAACATTGATTCGTTCGAACAACTAACAACCCGTATCGGACGATTACGGTTGAAACGATGTGGTTCTATGCCGGCTTTGACCATCTTCGTTGCTTACGCACCAACATCAAGCTATGACGAAGACGAAGTCGAAGCGTTCTATATGGACCTCGAAAAATTCTTCAGAGAAGATCATACATTCTTCAAGGTCATTGTCGGAGATTTTAACGCAAAAATTGGACCTAGAAGAACGTCTGAAGAACGTCACATAGGGACCCACGGACTAGAATGGAATGAACAGGGTGAGAGGCTATCCGAGTTTATCATGACGACCCAAACCATCCATGGTAACTCGCAATTCCAAAAGCCTCTCTCTCAGCGATGGACGTGGGAGTCTCCCAATGGAGAGTACCATAACGAAATAGATCACATCATAGTAAATCGAAGGTTTTGCCTGACCGACGTCGCTGTTGTTCCCAAGTTCTACACGGGATCAGACCATCGCCTCCTTCGCGCAACGTTCCGATTTTCGAGGAGAGGAGAGAAAGCCGCTAAATTCAAACAACGAAGTCCCAGAACTACCATAAACTGGGATGTATTCAAATCATTAGTCGGCTCTTGGGAAGATACCGTTGTCGACAACATCGACGAAGAATACGATCGACTCGTTGAATATCTTCACGTTAGCGCTAAAAAAGCCGAGAGTCCTAAGGTCACGAAGAGACGCTTGTCTCCGCAGACACTCGAGCTGATACGTCAACGTGGAATCGCACGAGCCGCAGGCAACCGAAACCTTACGTCCGAACTTGCGAAACGATGCAGAGAAGCGATAAAAGAAGACCTTAAAGAGAGAAGAGCAGCAGTTATGGCAGAAGCTGCAGAAGCTGGGAAGAGCATTCGCAAAGCCCAGCGAGGCTTCGCCAACTATAAGACCAAGATGATTGCACTCCGATACCCTGACGGGACACTTACAGCTTCCAGAAGGGCTATGGAGAAAATCATCCACCAATACTACTCGGATCTCTTCGCTAGCCATGTTCTCTTACCGTCATATAAATTGAAAGAGGACGAATATGTCGTTCCACCGGTCCTTCCTTCCGAAATCCGACATGCTATATCGTCGGTGAAAAACAGAACAACACCCGGTCCAGACAGGATTAGACCAGAACACCTGAAGAACCTGCCGCCAGTTCTCATCAACACCCTGGCTCGGCTCTTCACTCGCTACCTGTCAGAATGCAAGGTCCCTATTCAATGGAAAACCAGCAAGACCGTATTGTTGTTCAAAAAGGGAGACCTTCACGACATAGGCAATTATCGCCCAATCTGCTTGCTGTCCGTTGTCTATAAACTCTTTACTCGAGTCATCCTGAACAGGATTGACAGAACACTGGACGAAGGACAGCCATGCGAACAAGCAGGGTTCCGAAAAGGATTTAGTACCATAGACCACATCCACACGATCACAAGACTCATTGAAGTTTCGCGAGAGTACAAACAACCACTCTGTCTCACTTTATCGATCTGAAGAAAGCCTTTGATTCAGTGGAAACAGAAGCGGTTATAGAGGCTCTGGATAACCAGGGCGTCCCTACTCGGTACATAATTATCCTTCGTGAGCTTTATAAAGATTTCACGACCAAATATCTCCATTCTACAACAATATCACCATTGACGTAAGAAGAGGGGTTCGACAAGGCGATACAATTTCGCCAAAACTATTCACTGCCACCCTACAAAACGTCATGCGAACATTAGAATGGGACGAAATGGGAGTGAAAATTGACGGTCGACAATTAAACCATCTTCGCTTTGCTGACGATATCGTTCTCATAACACCAAACATCAGCCAAGCGGAACGAATGTTGACTGATTTCGATAACGCCTGTGGAAAGATCGGTCTTCAACTGAATCTAACGAAAACCATGTTCATGAGGAACGGATGGGTTTCGAATGCCCCATTCACGCTCAACGGAACGACAATCTCCGAATGCTCCAGTTACATCTATCTAGGTCGTGAAATCAACATGATGAACGACCTAGCTCCAGAGTTGAGCAGGAGGAAACGAGCGGCTTGGGCAACGTTTAAGAGCATCGAAGATGTAGTGAAGAGGACAAAGAACATCCGACTCCGTGCCCACCTTTTCGACTCGACAATTATCCCTGCCCTAACGTATGCAGCAGAAACGTGGTCGCTACGTAAGCAGGATGAAAGATCACTTGGCGTTATCGAACGCGCAGTCGAAAGGTCGATGCTAGGAGTATCCCGTATCTCGCAAATGAGAGAAAGGATCCGAAGTTCCGACCTACGTCAACGATCGAAAATCAGAGACGCCGTTCTACACGCCAGGATATCGAAAATAAGGTGGGCCGGACACGTGATGCGCTTCAACGACAACCGATGGACGAGAGCCGTTACCGACTGGATTCCTCGGGACGTCAAGCGCTCTAAAGGAAGACCACTGACCCGTTGGTCCGATTTCTTCACGAAAGCGATGGAAGAAAGATATGATGCTCAGCGAATTCCTAGAGCGAGGAGGACCCACTGGGCTACTCTTGCACGCGATAGGGAAAAATGGAAGAGTTGCTGGTACCCGCTCGAGTCACTCGACGATCAACGGGACGGCAGGTGACAGGTGATAGGTGATATATCACACATATGTACACATATATTTACATAGGCATATATATGCATAAGTGTATATAATATATGCACATACGCATTTACGCATGCATATAATTATATGTAATTGATACATATACATCTATATGTATGCATTTAATACAAGTATATACATATATATACATATACATGTATATTCGTATATACATATATATATAGCACACATATATGTGCATATGAATATATATGTGCACGCACAGGTATGTGTATATATGTAATCAATAGGATGTCTGATATATACTTACATATATATACATATATATATAATATATAATACATGTCTATATGTGTGTATGTATATATATGCATACATATCAACATAACGTATACATATAAATATATCCGAAGGTGCTGAATGACATGCGAAACCCGGCGCCCTAGGAGAGAGTCGAACCCATGATCACCCGTTAAGAACTTGGCGTGTCACCACTACGCTACCGACAACATTGATTTGGTTGCCATTTATTCTTAGATTTAAAGCATCGCAGCTGTCGCTCAACCAACTGTCAACGGGTCTGAGTTAACAAACAAGGTGAATATATAATTTAAACACGAGAGGTATGGCAGTAAAATTTCAAATCGAACAAGAGAACGCTGAACGGCCAGTCAGGAATGTTTGCAGTTTTAGAGGTACTGGAGCGGCTAATTGAAACAATTCGTATTTACTGTCAAACATGCTTTAATTGTGCCGGCGCATTTGTCTCTATTTTATCTATTTCTGTTAATCGGAGCGATCGGACATTTCGTTTTGCTGTCACGAACGACTACATTTAACACTTCTTTGCAATTATCTTTTCTTGGCACTTTGTTGATTCGTCTTCACCGTACTTTTTTCGCTGTGCAGAATCCAACACTATTCGTAATTAAATCGTTTTCCGTCTTCTTATTGGATCTCGCAGAATGCCGGTCAAGCGAGTCTCCTTGCCCTCGAAGATAGCCTGGCTGAGGCGTACTGTGGGGCATTCGTTGCCCTGCTGAAGAGTTCTGGGGCGCGGCGTTTCCGCCCGCTCGCGCCATGACATGCGTCACAATCACGCGGCCACGTCGCCTTGTTTCAATTATTGCAATTTATATATTTATAACTGGTATATTTATACAGGGGCGCATGTGGCGCAGTGGTTAGAGGTGCTTTGCGTCGCACACGAGGTCAATGGTTCGATCTCGCGCGCATAAACCATCCATCCCTGCGGGATCGGTAAATTGGTATTAGACTGGTCTTAGACTTCTCTGGGAGGATAAGCAGCACTGACTCGGTTTAGCGGGAGGCCACCGCGAGTCATTGTAATGGCCAGATATGCATTCATCACCTCAAACGAAGTTAGAAATTGAAGACGAATGCATGGCGCATCCCTCACGGATTGATCAACACCGAGAGCTTTATCCTTTTTATCTTTTGTATTTATACAATCATTCGCCTAACATGTAAACTTTGAAAGTTGGTGTTCCTTACAGTGTCACTTTTTCGTTTGATAATAATATAACATGTTTTGAGCCGTGTATGAGGTCTAATATCTATCAAAGGCGATCGAATGGAGAGAGATGTACTTTTCCCTTCCTTCGTCCTTTATTTTTTGATCTATTTTACTATTTATTCTCCAACCTAATAGAGGAAAAATTTGGGGTTTTGTTCACATTTACTCCATAACCTATTTACATTTCGAACTGCTGCTAATAGTCAATTGATGCTGAGAATTTACCCTAAAAGTACTGGTACTACAGGTGGTACCCACCTATATGAACCCAAAAGTGCAGTAGTAGTTTTGGTAGTGTATATTTTTTGGGCTAGATAATCTTTCGATTTTTCCTCAATTTATTCTATTCTATTCGCGTCCAAAAGTAGATGTAGTGGTCCGTGGTTTTTTAAGAATGGAGGGGGGTGTGGCCGAATAGTAGTTATGCTCCTCGCTGAACGTCCGGACCAAATCTCACCTACAACACTTTCTGGCTGTCAACAACGAAGCCCTATGGAATCATAGCCTGGCTATCCTTGAGATTACAAGGAGACGCGCTTAACCAGTATTTCACGACGTTTAAGATGGAGACGAAAGGCGAATTAAATGCTAGAAGTGCAGTGTGGGATCCGTGTACTGAGAAAAACACTGTGAGGAAGATTATAAGCTGCCAAATATGGATCTGAAGATGTAAAGTGACATGCGGTGTATTTAGTGACCTCAGGCTGCAGTCGAGTCAGCGTTCCATCCATTCCGAGACGTAGTGCAGACTTTGATTATTATGTTAATTATCTAAAGTAACTTCATCTTTGTCTCTTTTAATTTCCTGTTATATCTAAATTGTTAGCAGTTGTTCATTGAAAGGTGAATTAACGACGATGGATAAATGGAATTGATTTTGATTTGGGGCCGTGGAAACCAGAGGAAGCATTGAGGATGATTGAATTCAATTTGGATTTGGCACCTTGTATGAAGCCAGAATAAGCATTACCGAATTTTTTTGTGAGATGGCCATGAAAAAACTGAATACTTGTACCAGTAGACAGTAAGTACTAGTCCCAATAGAATTCTTTTTATATAATTTTTAGCTACTCTGCTATGATATACAACGCGGCCTCAAGTGAGTAAAGTTCGAGCGAATGAGCTCCCGATGGCAACCACATTATCAGCCTCACAAAACCATCATGTTACTGCCCATTCGATTCAATGGCCCAGTGATTATCTTGATAGCTCACATGAATATGAGAAGATAGTAGTACAGAGCTTATTCATGATGTAGTACAGAGCTTATTCACTTACGTGAACACTTGGATCTTGTCTTCACGAGTAGTGGGGACTTCACTATATTCCGCATTTGTGCCTTTCTAGAGCAATCGCCTTCCATGCCGACGGCCTATATCAAGTATGGTGTGATGCCTACGAATAGGAAGACCACATTTAGTTTTTAATCAAAAGCACACTCATAGCTCAAAATAACTTCGCAAGGCGGGAAGAATCAATCTTTCCAGAAATATCCGAACTCAACTACGAACGAACCACTAGCGTGATGTTTGGAGAGTTGTAAGAATTAAATAGAAGAAGTTATGGATCCGAATGAAGTGTAAGAACGGCCGCATCCTTGTCTACATCATATACAGAACTTCTGGCTTCTCTTACGTCATGATAACATCTTACCGATGGCTGGCATCACTAACCACTCTGCGTTATGGACTGCTCGCCGCGTGCGAGCAAAGCGGTTAGGGCCGTGTCCTTATCGTACCCAAAAAGTTAAGTGCACAGCAACGTAATCTGAACCAATATCTCAGCACGTCATGACCTATATTTAGTCTCCCAGAAAGGTCTGCAGTCGGCCTCTATTATAAGAGAATTACGACTTTCTCTTTGGTATCACGGAAACACAAGATTTCGGAGTGTGAGAGTGCTAGTATTTTGGAGTGGACTTTCATCCTCAGCAGCTTTCCAACCAACTTCTTTTCCGGCATGGTTGATAAAAAGAACTTCTTTGCCTTTTTTGCCTTCTTTCTTCTCTTCCCTTCACTTCTTTGCCTTCTTCCTTTTTTGCTCTCATCAAATTAACCTTGTGGCACAAATGCACAGCAGTGATTTGAAGACTTATACTTGATGGTCTTTCCAACAAGTCCATAATCCTTCATACTTCTCATAAATTGTTCATCAGTTTATCATAGTCTTGCATGTTGTCATAATAGATAGCAGGTCACAGATCAAGCAAACTTTGCGTAGGCAACTTACCCGTTCAGTTTCACAAATTGTGAAAAAATACTGGATTGTAACGACACAGTGGAAGACTCAAAGACGTCAGCAGCACAAAGCATCGCATCGGAATATAACCCAATAGTTAGGATGAAAAAACGTTTAACATACCATCTTCTCGTCCACATTGGCGAAAACAATGGCCATTCCATCTACATTTAAGAATTTTTCGTTCGGTAAAAGATCCTCCCTGGACGAAGTCATATCATAGTATGGATCACGGCACCTATTTAGTGCGATCCATTCAGCACCTTGAAAAAAAAATAATGCTTGAAGCCTAAGCGAGATTTGTACGCCAGGGCCATACATGCGTGTTGCGGAGATCTAGTCATCCTCGTTAGTGACCCACGCCCCACATTGAGCCCTGCACTGTGGCAAGGAGGGAGGAGTATGTGGTGAGGTCACAGTGTACAACGACACTGTCCCATCACCACTTCTCAATCGGTGGATCTCGGCTGGTAGAACAAAATTGATCTATGGCATCGACTATTTCTAAAACCTCCTTTCAGCGTGTCAAAGATGAGGTATTACTAGAGAGACCTTTGTAAGGTCACTTGTTGTGGAAACAACGGCGACGTCTCTTGATACTCCGTATTCTTAAGCAAGACAATCTCCCTGCGTGAACGACATATCTCCAAGAGCTCGCGTTTGTTTTTGATCTTATTTATTCATACCAATCCATTTTTGTATCCTATTTATCTTTTTTATGTCAGCCAAAATAGTCAAACAATCATCCAAGAGTAGTAGGTGGAATGTGAAAATCTCAAATGATCAGATAATCAAATAATTATTTTGCACTCTGAAAGCACATATTGCGGCATTTAATTATCATTTTCTCCCTCATAAGAAAAGTGATCGTAAACATTATAGTATTCTAATATGAGACAGTGTAGTTTAAATATACGCTTGATTGTATTGGGATGTACAAAATGTTGGTTGCTTTATGATGTATTAACTGTTGAATGTGTTACGATGTTCTAACTGCTGCTAAGAACTACAAATTTTATAGAAAAGAGTAATTTGTGGACCGGTTCCAGTGTATAGATAATGGTAAATTGTGGTTAGGCGATGCTGACTGATTGTATGAGTTGTCAGTCGTTGAATAGATTATTGAGCAAAGGATTTGCGACATCAGTGAAATGTTTGAATATTGTGGATTAGGAAAATGCAAATTTTCGACAGTACCTAACAAGTTGATGGATGCGAAGTTCATCGAGGTTTGCTCTGATTACTTACTGAAAGTGTTTTTGTATAGGTTTCTTTAAGAAGCTCTACGTTGTAGAAAATGTGTTCTTGTGCTAATTTTTCACAACATGGTTGAAAGAATTGCGAGAAAAGAGTTGAATTGCATGGTGTACTATCAAGAATGTAGCCATAGTATTGGAAAGTAAAAGTTTCTATGAGAGTTTCTTTTTGTCAAAAATACGTTAGAAAAGTTTTCGATGCACCAAAAAATTCACTGCGAAGTTGAAACAATGGGTCAATTACTCCGGGAGCACAATGTTGAAGGCCAAGAACATAGCATCTAGTTTTAGCTTGTTCGTCTACCAAATATATGATCTTTTATTTCGCGGATAGCAAAATGCTGTGGTTTACTTCATAGATTTTTTTTGTTGCTTTTATAACATCCACTGGAGCATAGACCTTCTGATGTCAGTTCTTACTGCTAAGTGAAGTGATTTTTGTTACAAGGAATATAATTACACTTGTACGTGTAGATTACTGAGTAGGTAAACCACTCCTCATGAAAGTGTGTTTAAAGTGGTTTCCATATCTGCGAATCACCAACCAAGTCACATGTTTTGTAGTTCTATATAGCTAGAAAACTGTACATTACAAAATCATTACCCAAAAACGCTTCAAAATCCTAGAACTTCACCCAAATGTCAATCTTAGATGAGATTATGGAGACAAAGATAGCCAAGAAGTGGCCCAGTACTTTGCTTGAAGAGGCTAAGCAGAGAAAAAAGAACAAAAAACTGTAGATTTTATGTTTTTTTTTCAGAATGTAAAATTCATCTGAACGACTCCAACTCGACGTCTGCTTCGCGGCATTTCTTTTTCTTCAAAACGCTTCAATGTATCTTTGAAATCATCGGTAACGCAGTCGATATCTTTCTAGTGAGCTTCAATCTGATGATCGAAAAACGAATAGAAGGCATTGTGGTAGAGAAAGACTTTGACATAATCATTCAACATCAGAGTGGTTTTTTAAGAATATCAGTTCAATTATTCCCCGCGTTTAATATGGGAAGTAGGTACGGTAATTACGCTTCTAAGTCTAAGAAAATTGAGCGGTGAGCAACAATACGACCTCAGACTGTAGTCGAACCAGCGTTTCATCTCATGGTGTTTTCGGTCCTGTCGGTGATAGTCGGTCCTGAGAATTATAACAATAGTGGAAAATCTTTGCTCAGCGTTACATTATTTATTGCATTTGATTATTTGGCAACTAGTCTGACTGTTCAATTAGCATTCAGAATCAAACGAAAAATGCTTGAGCTCTACGTGTTAATTGAGGAAACGAACCTCTAACAAATAACTTTGCCAAAAAGGTGATCGCAGTTTATTAGGGGTTGCTAAAAGACGCTCGATGCTAAATCTAAGTCATAGTAGGTCTTCTTTTATATAATTTTCTTACACTCTTCAACTCTTCACTCCAAACAAAAACACTTTAGTGCCACGAAACAGGCAGTCAAATACTGCAGAAAGATACAGTCATCTGTATTCGTAAATGGGATGGAAGTAAAACGTAAATCTCCTGAGACATTCATTAATAATACTAGCATAGATAAAAACTCACCTCATCATCGTAGAGCACATCACTAACTTGGGCGATAACTCCGGTATGCGCTGACAGACTCCACTTTCTCACTTGAACTGGAGAGAGTTTCGCGGAGCATATTTAATGGTAGCAAATTGGCCAAACGCTGGATTTCCTTTAGAAAATGAAAAACAAATTGATGCTCAAATCTGTTTTAAATATCTAAGTGGCTTTCAAGCTACATTAAATATTGGAAAACTCATTGTTTCATTAGCAGGCAGACATTAGTACTAAAACAGATCTATTGAACTTATGTTCTTCTACGAAAAGAGCTTTTATGTCTTGGAAACCACCCACATTAATCACTGCACACGTGTACGGTAGATTATTCTGGTCGCTCATTGTGATGAGACGACCAGATCCGACTTCACGATCCGATTCTTCGTGCATTTTTTCTATAATGACGGAAATTTTGTCGAAAGTACATTGCATCAAACTTAATAGATTTGGACTCATATCAATGGATTATTTTTTCTACATTTAATTCGGTGTGTTTAATAGGTGTTGAACTGCAGTTCACATTGAATGATGAAACGAAACACTGCCCTCTTGGTAGCACCTTAGCCACGAAGATTAACTCGCAATCCATCAACGTCATTGAGGACGCTTGCGTTTGGAAAGTAGCGCGCTTCTGACCTCTTTAAGAATTTAGAAAACAACAACTTCCACCGATTCCCGAGAGAATTGAGTGGTGAGAAAAAAATACACGTCCTCAGGCGAGAATGGAACCCGCGTTTCATCCTATCCGGTTACGCGTGCTCTACCATTGATCACCGAGACACATTTGCACCACCACTCATTCTTCATCATCTCTATGTTAGCTAGCAGCCACCAGACTTTAACAGGTTTAGTCGGGTATGCGATTTCTCTTTATAAACTCAATTAAGCTGACAGCCACTGAGATAACTAATATTCGAAATTTCCAGAATTCCCGCTGAATTTTTTTGCAATGCTTTGATCTTTCATATATACACAAGAGAATTGAGTGATGAGCAAAAGAGCGACCTCAGGAGGGAATCGAACCACGTTTTATCGAAGTCGGGGAGGCGCGCTCTGCCACTACACCACCGAGGTACATTTGCGCCGTCACTCATTTTTCAACAGCTTAATGTTAGCTGTCAGTCACCAACCTTTAACATTTTTGGTCAAGTATTCGAAGAATGGGTGGTCTAGCAAATGTGCACAAGTGGTGAAGTGGTAGGGCACGCGTCTCCGGATAGGATGAAATGTGGGTTGGATTGCCGCCTGAGGTCGTGCTTTTGCTCACCACTCAGTTCTCCTGATAATATAAGAAATATCATAACAGTGCGAAAAAATGCAGTAAAAATGCTAGAAATTACAAATTCCACCCTCATTAACAGCTCTAGCATATCATTGAATCCACAGAGTATCTTTTCTATGACGTCCATTGTTGGGAAAATGCCAGTGACTTGTGATGGCACTTCTGGTTGCACAGTGTCCAATGAATCTCCGAGTATAATCAAAATATTACTTCACAACACAATATAGACATTTTTGTGATATCTCATATAAGATACAAAACGCCTCTTCAAATTGCGATTTCTAAACCCGAGTTGTGGCCACATCTCGTTATAAATATACGTGACCAACTCAAAGGAAATCAAAAACAAATAAATTCTATCTACCAGTCAGACTCTCATCATCTTCAAATAAAAACTCCTGCAGTGCTACCACAATGAAGAGTTGTTGTCATTCATTCAACTAAATCAGGTTTATTTATACCTTGCTTCTATTAGAGCGACATCGACCGGTAATCATAAACTTTTTGGAGTATGTAAAGGCTGCGAACTGCTAAATAAGTGCAAAAGTAGTAGCGGTTTGCATGGTTCTTCCTGTTATCTGAGAACACATGATCAAAAGAATTGGTCTACCTGAACAAGATTTTTCATAAAAGTGTTAGTAATCATTCGAAAAATCAAATCTTGCAAGAGTGTTTTTAAGAAAAGACTTTACCGCGTTGTGGTTTTCAAAATAAAACAATATTTCACACCACTTCTCTCTTCTATCATCCGTTTCATTACACTGTGGCAGAAAAAATAAGACTGGATTTTACATACGCCGAGTATTTTCCTTTCGGTTGGGGTACGCTGGTTGATAAAGCGTCTGGAGTACAATTTTTGTTACTGAATTTGGGACATTACTTCGCTCTGTAAAAAAATCCAGATGAAACGCCTAATTCTGATACTCAAAGCTTTCCCCTTCACTCTCACATGTGTTTTGTCCCTCTAGAGAGTCACATTCGTGATAAAAGTATAGGCACGCAGAGAGTGCGAATCACAATCTTATCTTGAATGCTTCAGTGCTATAGAAAGGTCTTTTCAAGAAACGAGCACGTACAACAGTCCGACGAGATTTGAGCTTTGAATAAGTACTATTACACCTTTGAAAAGCTCTTGCCCAGCAAGATGTCTCATTGCCTTATCTGTTCTCGGATAACAGAAAGAACCCTTTAGATTATTTCAGACTATAAAGAAAGAGTGGTGGCGCAAAGTGCCTCGGTGGTGTAGTGGTAGCACTCGGCACAGTATGAATGAAACACGGGTTCAGCTCCCGTGTGAGGTTGCATTATTGCTCATCACTCAGTTTTCTTAAGTTTACATGAAACATCATAGCACTATAATAAAAGCAGCAGAAACACTAGGATTCTCGAGTACGACGGTAAGGATATTGGCTAATGCAAAAGTAATGGCGGTCTTGCATCCTAAGTTCAAAATGGATCTATAGCAGCAGGGAGAAATCACAACGTTAACAACGCATTAGGCCCGGAACTGCTAAAGGGCATAAAGGGCAGCGATGGTTCAAGAAGTTTTGCGAAGAAAAGAGAGCTCTGAGAATGAAGAACGTAGTGACCAAACGACAACTATTCTACATCGCTGTCTATTTAAGACAAACCGCAAGGATGAAAAGGTTGATACAAAAGTTATGATTATTAGATCCCAGCCAGCCGATTACCACACGTGGCACAACAAATGTTTCAGAAGCTGGACGTGTTGGGCTACGAAATTTTGCCTCATCGTTCATATTCCCCTCTATTGCGCCCGCAACCATCGCTTCTTCAAGAATCCAGACAACTTTCTGAAACGAAAACGCTTCCACAATCAGCACGACGCAGATCTTTTTTAAGAGCTCGTCCAATCGTGAGGCACCAATTTTTATAGTACAGGAATAAGCACGGTAATTTCTCGTTGGACAATATGTTTCGGGTTCCTCCAGGCTCCAAAGAAGGCGGTGTCGTCTAAATGTCAGTCAGTTATCCGTACAGCGATCTATCAACGACAACACCAACGTCGTCTACCAACCTCATGCCAGCTAAAGAGCTAAGTTTATATGTTTAAAATGACAACTAATTTTGCTGCCGAGGTTAACAGAAAGTCGATCTCTTGAACTGATATATTCTGGTTGTAATGATTCATATTTTGAAAAATGGAAATCTGTTCGAGCGTAGTCATAATCGTTAGAACGTCGCGGCTTGAAGCAGACATTACTTTTGTGCCAATAAATGCTTTATTAAGCAACTGTAAAAATGTTTCAGACCCGAAAAGTTGTTTCACTGCATTTCAAAGCAAGTTGAAGTAAATTCAGAGAACGCTGAAATGAATTTGAAAATGTGGAACAGGAAATCAAAACAAAACCTATGTTGCAGTGTGAGATGATTTGCCTGATCAGAAAGTCTTCACATTGTTATTGCCCAAGAAGAAAACACGAGGAAGACCCCATGGAGAGCAAGAAAGGAAAAGTTAGAAAGGCTCGGAAGTTGCGAAATGCTAAAGTTATCCAATTATAAAGGTGACGCATCACCTTCACCAAGACGATCTAAAGAAAAGAAGCTATAGTCTGAGCGTACTCCAACACGACTAGCACAAATGGCGCTAGACAACAGGATCATCAGTTGGACAACCTCGGTCAATAACATAAAATTCCAGCTGGTGAGAACCACTCAGTTTTCAGGGTCTCTGCGTCTTTCACTTTCACAACTAAAGAGTGGGCAATTCGTACTTAATTTAATCGACTGCATAGGCATGCGATTTCTACTGCTGCCATATAATATGAAACTTACTTGAACGTGCAGATTGTTGAGCAGGTAAACTACACCCCATGAAAGTGTTTTGAAGTGGTTTACAATCTAGTGGACCATAGGTCAAGGCACTTATTTCGCCGTTGTTTGTGGCTAGAAATCTTCAAGTTATAGAGCACAATTTTATCTAGATTGTTTTGAGTGAAAATGTGTGCCGCATAACTATGATTGTTGAAGAGAGTGCGGGAACGAAGAAAATCTAGAATCCACTCTCTCTCTCTCTCTGCTGTACTTCTCGAAGAAATAAGAGAAGTTAGAATTATGAGGATTCACGGATAAAGATAGAGTTATGTTTACCTAAACGATTCACTATCGCCATCTGCCTCACGTCGTCTTTTTTCCTTTGAGTACGCTTCAACATAATCGCTGATTTTTTAGTCTCGAAGTCGATCTTCTTTTGATGGGCCACAATTTGGAGATCAAAAAGCGAAAAGAAGGCATTGCGGCGGATCATAAATCTGATAAATTTATTCGACATTTATTATAGTCTTTCAAGAATACTGTATTAGGGTGTTTTTTCATGGCGCACATCGGGAGGGAACAGGTTAACTTTGAAATTTTTCACAATATTTTTATTCTCTATTCCATCAAGAAAAATTCATCTCTTATGCAAGTGGACCGTTTTGGGGTCCATGTGGGATTTTTCTAGAGGGCTCACATGTGTTTGACTGCGGCTGTAGCTTTTTCCTATCCGTATTGTGATAGACTGTGCAAGAAGTTCCTCCCTTTTCTTTTCTACTCTGATTTCTGCAAATCTTGGGATTGAATTCGCTTGCTACTCATGCACGAATGGCGGGTGGTGGAAATGGCGCCCCGCTTTGCTAGCATTTTCTCCTAAGCGTCATTTGTGCATGATTAGCAGGCGAATTTGTTCTCAAGATGCCTTCATCTTAGAACAAGTTTCGGCAATCTATATGCCAAAATGTTCACAGGAAAGTGCGCGATTGAGTGATACCAAAATCATTCATCTTCATTGCAAGAATTGTATCAGAAAAACCAAAATGGCACAAACTTCTTAAGCAATCTATCAGAATATACTGGATGAAGAACAGTAGTAAACGTATATGAAATTTCTTAAAACACACAAAAAATTGTGACTCTCTCATGAATGTAACGGGTGTTAGAAGCACTCAGTTTGATGTAGACGCAAAAAAAGCCGTAGACGACCACGTATTCAAAGAAGGAATATGACAAGCAGTTATTTAGCATAATGGAAGTAATGCTGCTCTCTCAACAGACCCTTAGGCTCAGCATGCCTCCTCTCAAAAAATTGATAACAGACCTTACTGTGTTTAACCGACTCGTTCGGGTCACACGAAGACATGCCCAATAGGTTATCCAAAGATTCCAAAAAAAAAATCCATTTACTAGAAACCAGCTGCAATCATGAAGCATAGGTTCGCCATATAAAAAATCTCTCATGAGTTCTCATTTGAGCGTCGACGAAACATTTTAATATCTAAATAAACGCTAGACAGCAATTCCTTGCAGAGTTTGTCCTGATCTTCATACAGGATTTTTCACAGTGTTCGTAAGTATCGTCAAACAGAAGTTGTTTGAAAAAACTCATTATTTCAATTACTTTAACTTCTTACTCACCAAATAAAAGGCGATAGCTTTGCCTGCGATAAATTGCATTTAACTGAAATTCATTTATTTAACCGCCTATTGCGGTGTTATGATTTTATAAGATACCCAGTTATGTGGGTGTGTGCAAAAACATTTGCCTCAGGCGGCATTTGAACCCAGATCTTACTCTATCTTTCTATAACATGTTATCTTCTATATCTTATATCTATCTTACTGGATCTACTACATTTAAAGATTTTACATCTACAAAAATCAAATCTACAGGAAAGAAACAAAAATCGCACTTTTTTCTAAAAATTGGAGACCGTTTGCTAACATATTCATAATTCATCATCATACTTGAAAGCATCACTGAGTGATTGTTTCGTACGTACGAGTATTTAAAAAACTGACCGATAGCATTGATTCAAAAAAGAGTCGCAAATGTTTTCAAGTAAAACAGAGCCTTTACTTTAGACTGTTTATATAGACATCGCTCAAAAGCAAGCTGTTAAGAATAACACTGAAATGACCACAAAACTAATCGTTTGACTGGAATTGTCTTACATATCGACGGCATATTACTGTTAAATCATCGTTTTGTACAGCTTCATACTGTCTTTTACTTCGCGCTCACGGCTTATGTTTTCACTGCTACTTTCAAAACTCCAGACTGTTAGTACTTCCAAAATGTCAGTTATCAATCCGTTGTATTACGATATTGATTACAGCTGTAAGTCATACTCGATGACTACCTAATGATTACATAATCTGCAAACATTGCATTAATATCGTATTTGTAAACGGATCTTCCAGAATCGGAAAAATAGTAAAACACAGGAGACCTTGGATTTATACTTTTTATGGTTGTCAATTATTTATGAGAAGTGAGAGTAATAAGAGACGATATGGCGAACAAATTGATGGTAGTAGAATTCTTTATAATGTGAGGCAGATTTATGTCACCAAACGATATAAACGTAAAATCCTAAACCGCGTCACTTCATTCTATATAGCACCGCTCGTTGATTTATCGACAGAATCTACCTGGGCGCTAAAGAAATTTGTCTGGAATACAGCATAGATTGTGAAAAATTTTAGAGGCTATTTGAGGTGGATAAGTCAGTGGGTTACGTACTTTTCGCCGGTGCCATCCGCCTCATCAGAGCCACACGCCGCACACTGAACCCTACTGTATAGCAGAGATGAGCAGACTTCATGATGATAGCACGTGATATTCTGCTATCACCATTTTCTCAGTGGATGGCGTACGATTGGCAGTTATCCTTCCAATCGAGTGTTATAAACTTTGCTATAAACATACAGTCTAGCTTGTAAGAATCTAAAATAATGGTGAGAATACAATATCGTGTTGTCGCCAAAGCATGTCTCTTCATTCCTGCTATAAGGTATGGCTTAATTTGGTGCTTGTGGTGCCAATGAGGCGAGTAATAACGGCGAAACGTACGTAAGCCACTAACTGTCAACTGCGAAAAATCTTTGGACATTCTCACAAACTAAATCGAATGTTTATGGAGAAGTTTAGATATAGTCGACTGGAAAACTTGAATTACAGCACCACCACAACTTGAATTACAGCAGTTATAACCATAAAAGAGCCGGTATATGAGCAGAGTTTTGAACCTCATGGGTTTGTGCCATAGAATAGACGACAGCGTCCACTATACCTCGCCCGGGCAGCGTGTTATCTCATGACACTATCAAGACGCTCACTTGGGCTTTCTGTCAGCCGTGGCCCAACCTGTTCAGTGAGAGTAAGCATTCAGCACTCGGCGGGCTCGATTAGTGAGGCAAATCGGCATATGCCCTATCTAAACTGAAGCTGTGGTATAGATCATAATTTCTAACTTTATTTTCTGCTAAGAATACTACGTGTTTTAAGCCCCGCCCAAGTGCTATACAGGCGCCTGTTTCCGTCCTACCGAGACACATCAGTAGAACCGTTCCTTGGTTCAGCAGATCCTTTCAGCCGATTGATAGTGCGGACATACTTTCTGTTTTCTGCATAATTATTCTCAGCTTCGCTTGAGGTGATTGAATGGATTTTCGGTCTTGAAAACTATTTCAACTTCGTGGTCCATTGATATTTACATTGACAGCGAAACGCAAATGGGCCAATCGCATAAAGAGAGGCACAGAAAATAGATGGGAGAAAAGAAAAGCGACGTGAACTCCAGAAGAATGCAAACGTCTTCTTGGAAAGCCACTCAAGCCATGAACGGACGAATTTGTGACTAACGTCAACCATCTAACTCCGCAGATGGAAACGAGTTTGGGGTCACTGAATGGACTTCGCGTATTGCCATGATCGAAATTGATTACCACCATGGACGACAATTGCGCGCGAGAGAAACGAATGGAAGCTATGGTGGGATCTAAACTACCAGTGAAGGCGGACCGTCCGAGAATCCCACTAAGCAAGCGTTATTTTCAACACTCACGCGACGCTGTGTTTTCCCTAAGAGCAAATATGCATGGGCACATTGTCAATGGTATCACCTCTGAAGATTCGATATTTATTGAGATCGTTTATTTGGCGTGTAATACTTATTTATCTGTATTTATCAACTGATTGCTTGTGTGATAGAGATGTGATGATGCGCACTAATCTAAAAGCCCTTTTTGCACATAGAAATACAAAAGGAAATACTTTTCAAGAATTCACTGCAATTTTGTGAAAGTTTATGGAAGTTGCCAGATATTTTCAATGTAGGAGTGAACCAGTGGGTCAACCTCGCTCTAGGAATCAGATGAGCGTCACATCGTTCTTCTAGGCTGTTTCTGAAGATCTGACCATTGGGTCGGTGGTGTTCCTGTGGAACTCTTCACATCCCGAAGAATCCAGTCGCTAACGGCTCTCCCCATCAGTTATCGTTGAAGCACACTATGGGTGCGGCCCACCTTATTTTCGATATCCAGGAATTAGAACGGCATCTTTGGCCTTCGATCGCTAACGTAGGTCAGGAGTTGGGATTCTTGCTCTCTTTTGCGTGATGCGGGATAAGCACAGCATCGATCTTTCGACTGCGTATTCAATATGCCAAGTGAACTTTCATCCTGCATACGTAGCAACAAGTTTCTGCTGCATACTTAGGACATGGATGACCGTTGAGTCGAAAAGGTGCACGCAGTCGTATGTTCCTTGTCCTCTTTTGTTCGTCTTCGATGTTTTAAACGCTCTCAGGCCGCTCGTTTGCTTCTGCTCAGCTCTAGAGCTAAGTCGTTCTATATGTTGACTTCACGACCTAGTTAACCGGACTGAAGCATTCATACAACGCTTTCATTAGGGTTTGTCGGAGGCCAATTTTTCACAGGATTGTCAAAATCGGTTGGCATTCGTTACGCCTGGTAGATGCGTGTGTTATAAGGGTGGCGTCATCAGCAAAGCGGGGATGGCTTGATTGTCGGCCGTCGATTTTGACTCCCATATCGTCCCATTCTAGTATTCGCACGACAATTTGAAGGGTGGTGACGAATGATTTTGACGCCATTGTATCGCCTTGTCAAACCCATCTTCTTACGTCGATATTGATATTGTTATGGAGCGGCGATAGTTTGGTTGAGAAGTTTCTACATAACTCGCAAAGGATCGCTACGTACCGAGTAGGGGCACAGTGGTTGCCCAGAGCCTCTGTGACTGTTCCTGTTTTTTACTAAATTAAAGGCTTTCCTCAAATCAATGAAATCCTGGCAGAAATGTCTCCTGTACTCTCGTGAAATTCAAATGAGCCTTGTGATTGTGTGGAGTGATGTATACCTAACATATAATTGTCTAACCGCATAGCAAGCATATTCATTCAAATGCTCAATTGTTTCTTAGAGAACGATCAGAATTCAGCCTCGGTGTAAACAGTGAATCTTTCTCTGAAGAAATCGCACTTTTCACGGTGTTAGTAACAAGGTTCATTTGGCTAGCACTTCAATGTGTTTGTCTTCCTCGGAGCCGACTGAACCGAGTGTATGAAAGCAAAATGTTATCTGACAACATAGTAACATGTTTGAACCTGTTATGACTCTGGTATAGCACTCATACAGTGCTAGACAATCGCCAGTTTCGCCCCTTTCAAGCTATTCAGTAACATAGGGCTCTTCGGTTCACCCTTTTTTTTGGGATATCCCTAGATATAAAAATTCAATGCTGAATATAGATCAACACAAGTCAGGTGAAAAATCCCCTAACATTGCAGTGACTACAGTCGAGTGCTTGTGCCCGCTAGAATGAGCCATACCTCTACTCTAGACTGTTGATTATTATCATTATCAGTAAAAAATCAGCAATAATCATCCGTATAAGAGAGGAAGTGTGGGGTGAACTTCTCATTCGAGCGGTTCTCCACTAAAGAAGAATCGGACTATATACCAATACGGAGGACGAAGAGGACAAACGAGTGCACTACCGGATCGATTCAATCGACTATGAGGAAAGCGCAAACGACATCACAGTGGCCAAACAGACCTTGTTATTGACTTCATGTGAGTTGAGAAATCTTTGAAGAGTCCAAGGATTATTTACTCAAAGATTAAACATGAGCGGTTTTTAATATACGACAGTAAGTATATAAAAGAAGTTGTTTGCTATGCATTTAAGCACTTATACATTACGTTATATTTGCCTGGAATCTGAAAGCGTTTGAGTGAGTGACCGCAAGCCAGTTTAACTCTTCAGGGCTCTGACGGAGGCGAAACCATCCACACACCAGCAATTGCCGCAATTCCAACAACCCCGTGTCAGCTCATCAAAGAAAAAATGAGGATAGGTAGCCTACATTATCGGTGATAAGGTAAGATATAATGTCACAAGATAATCAAAGATGATTTTGAACTGATACGCTGATAAGCGCATGTTGTTGTAATATAACGTCAGGAAATGTAGTCTAGAAAGTGGTAATGAATACAAGTGATTTGATGGTGTCTAAATTTACATAGACTATTGAGTTATGAAATGATCTATTCTTAGTCAATGCAACAAAATTAAGACATCACTTTCTAGCCGACACTTCCTCAATATCTCAGGATTATATGGCATATCACAGGTAAGAGAAGGCTATCGCATGAAACTTCCTCTTAACGTTCACCCGTATATCCAGACCTACATCAAGGTTCCGCTTCATGTTGGCTCTTCAAAAAAAGAGGATAGGGACCTACAATGTTGGTTAAGATAAGATATAATGTCACAAGATAATCAAAGACGATTTGGATCTGATACGCTGATAATTGCATGTTGTTGCAATGTAACCACGTCAAGAAGAACGGTACGCATAAACTACATGCTTAGCGCCTTCGGGCCGGCCAGCCCTATTAGCTCACTCTGATCTCCGTTGTTTTTCCAGTCTCGTTTTCTCCTGTTATCTTCGATGCTCACAAATCCGGTAAATGACAAAAAAGTGAAACGGTTGGCATTTATTCAATTTTGAATGATGCACAACGCATTCGATTTCATCAAGCCTTATAGATAGTCGTTGAACTCAGATCCGATTCTGCACTTAGTCAAGAATGCCCAGCGATCTATGAAGTCAGTTCTGCCATGCTTTCAAACAGGTTTGGTACCGACTCACCATCCAAGACTTGGTGAGCTAGCTATATGATTAAACCACGGAACTGTCTGCTTTGCTGAGCATCACGAACCACTGCACCAAAGGGCCACGTTAGGTCGATACCGAATTAAGATTGGGTGGAGGTAATGACTGATATCTGAATGATTTCCTATTAGGTTAGTCCAGAGATATTGACTTTCTCTGAGATTTTCGTCATCAGAATAATCCACCATTACACTCGCATGATCTTTATTGAGTATAGACATTACTGTGAACTAGCGACGCCTTCATCGCACCCATTGGTCATTGGGCTGTACCTAATTTCTTCGCCTTCCCACACTTCTGCTAGTGAAATTGTGGTTCTTGCCCATGGTAAGGCGATAAGTATATTTTACCCCATTCTCTGGACAAGAACTTTTCATAGGAGTGTTAGAGATCACTCAAAAGCTTGAATTTTTGACTAGCGCTGTACATGACCCGTTTTTTCCAAAATACTCTTCCATAATGCCTCAAAAATCAAGGAAAATTATGTTTTACATCTGTTGCGTATTTCAACTATTAATCCGCTGAAGGCACGAAAATTATATGAATGTATGAAGAAAGTCTTTGAGTATCAGAGTTTTTGCGTTTAATCTAAAAAGCGGAGAAAAAAATTTGTAATCTGATGAAGAAAATCGCACTTTCTCCGAAGCGCTAATCAATCGATCGTCCATCTCTATGTCAGCTCACCTTTAACAGACACACAACTTCTGTGGCTCAAAAGTGATTCTTTGACATATTGAAAATTGAGCTGTGGTTCTAAGAAAACACCCTAAACGAGTTAACGAAATAATCTCTTGAAATGAATAACCATTCTGGCAATTGTCCATTATAAGGCGGCAGACGAATATTCGATCCCATCCGCTGAACCAGAACTTCTCATGAATGCTAGTAACCATTCGAAAGCTCAAATCTCCGGCTAGCACTACTGTGGACTGTTTTTGAAAAACCTTATATTTGGCGTTGTAACAGAAGGAAAACCTATGTGTTCCGCATGCGCAATTTTGGCTTAGAACAGAGCTCTTTCTTCAGACTAGTAAATCATTCGATAACGTAGGATCTAAGGATTTTAACGCTGTGCTTGCTTCCTGAGAGGAGCGTCTGAAATTCAAGCTGTGGTCTTAAGAAAATCCTCGAAACGAAAGATATGATATATTGAATATACTAGCCAAAAGCAATCGAGTTTGCAACACTCTGAGTCTGGAGATAATTTCACTGGACTAGAGTGTAAAACATTTGTCGTCGCTAACTCATAGTGTGGGGAAGGAGCACCCACAGAGAATGGTAAAAGTGAGAATGAGTAACTACCCGACTGACTAGATCGTATGATCGAAACACCTGTATTGGGCTCTGTAGGTCAGCCCATCTCTGACAGACCACATGACATGCGTGGCTCAACAATGATTCTTTGGCATATTAGATTAAATTATAACCACCGTTATCGCTGAAACGAACCATTTACTGAGCCAAGACTGGATAGCTTTCTCCAAGAAAGCATGGCGATCACTGAAGTTTGTGAAGTCACTTTTTAGCCCTTCCGCAGCTAGTAATTCACGATACAAATGAGATAAAAATTTGATTAATATCGCCTTTCGACAATTTTGTCTGTGAAATTCTTATTTAGTTGAAAGAATTATACAGTCATAATATAAAATACATCAATACTACTGATATGTAATCACTTAGTCCGTAAAGACTGAATTACTTCTACCAGAAAAATTGAGACTACGGTCAATGACGTCTGTAAGGTTACCTTTGAGTCTAATGCAGTCCTTAGATTTTTCCTTCCGCAGATGCTGTAGTCAGAATACAAAGGAGATATGATTTGATGACGTAACATCAGACTAAACGATGGACTTGGTACCTTTGTTTAGCCCAAATTCACCAAAATGTGGCGAGCCGGCTTGGAGCCGTAGGGTTGAGCGTCATCCTGAAAGAGGGTGACACTGAGTCGTTCAACTGCAACTGTGAACTTGCGTAATTGTTCCCCGTAGATGCCGGTATTCATTATCCGCTTGTTCTCGAGCGATTCTCAAGGCAGCATGCTCTTCCATTCCTAGAAAATCAAAAGCACAACCTATACACATCATGGAATAGAGTCGTGCTTAGGCTGGTAAATTGTATCCTCTCTTTGTCCTCGGCGCTTCAAAGCTGTAAAACTTTTAAACTTGAAGCTCAGACTTTGACCTCTAAAACAGCTAGAATAATCCCCGACCTTTTGGCAATAAATTGACATAGGAAAAAAATTGAACAGCGCATTAGTGTGAAAATGATAATGGAGCATTTCAATATTTTTTTTCTTATAAATAGCAGAAGATGCCCTTTTCCACACAGTCCAACTTTCATGCGAACTCCGACATTTCTTGCAATCGATTCGTCTGTTCACATTCACTTCCCATCAAATCTTTAGATTTTTATATGTGATTTTCATTGCTACTGGAAGAGTATTTGTCGTCTTTGCAGATGACATTGAATGCTGGTGCTTAGGTTGAATCGTGTTGAGCGCTGCCGATCGATATTCTGGAGCTTTTCCAAGTGCATATGAATGAGCGCATTGATCCTAAATAAGTCTGGCACCAACTTCAGAGGGATGAGAAATCTAGTGAGCCAAGAATGGGGTCCACCGTGCTCGTGATGAATGTGCATCACTACCATACGCTATCTATTAGAGCATTAGGAGATCTCATCAACAATTCATAGCTCTAGAAATGTTCATCGTAGATGGTGAAGTAAGTTGTATAACAATAGCCCAGAAAAACATCCAATAGTTTGTATTCGCATAACATACACGGCGATTTTTCCATTAGATGTCTTCCCACCGTCGGCATAGGTCTTCAGATTCATAGATCGGTTCAGATGTGACTTATCTATCGCCTTTTATTTTTGCTGGCATTATTTGGCAGCTGAGTGCACTTTCTGAAAATTAAAATGATCACTATAGAGATTAACAATCTTCAGCGCGAGCATTCATAGTCACTGAAAACCTCCCATTTGTAACGCTTTCGTGCCGTTTTACGTTGACTGTTTTGAGTGAGTGCCGGTTAATGTTCCATCCAGCCTATCACGTGCAAGAATAGCCTTGTGTGTCCATCTCGCTCGGTCATCAAATTGTGACCATTGCGTGGTTCGCATGACATAGCGACAAATCCGTCTTTTGCCCAGCAGCTATCTAACACTGCGCGTCCGGGCATTCTTATTTTCAACAGCCTGACATATGAAACAGCATCCTTCGTTTTTGATAGATGAACTAGGTAAGATCTTTATATCCTCTCTCTCATTTGCGGAACACGGCATACTAGTTGCACCTTCTGAGCGCGCTTGCGATCAAGCTAAGTGATCTTTCAAACTGCCTACGTAACAAACAGGTATCTGAAGAACACGTCGAGGCACGGATAACCACTAAGTCGAAGAGATGGGCATACAGATAAATGCTCTTTGCCTTGCGCTTCTCCTGCACAGCTCTGCAATTAGGCCATTCATCATAATGCTATCCCGAGTTTTATGAATCTAACTAACGCCTTGGGTACTATTCATTCCGTTAAATGTGATTCGGATATTCAAAACCAATCCGCTCCTTAAGAACATTGTTTTCGTCAGACTTAGTTGAAGACCACTCTCTTCACCAAAATGGTCAACACTCTTTCCACCTAAGTGATGCTTCATGTAAGAAGAACGATGTCATCGGCGAGCAAGAATACACACAAAGATAGCGATAATTTTGACCGTCCATGCTCACTCCCATATTGAGCAACTCAAATGCTCGTATGACGTGATGAAGGTTGGCAATGAATGATTTCTGAGATGGTATCACAGTGTGAAACCCCTTTTCTGAAGTCAATCGTAATAACGTCATAGGCTAGTGATTTCTTGGCTGTGAAATTGTCATGCAGCTCTTGAAGACTTCTTATATAGTGAGTATGGATGTTCAGAACTTCTATAACTAATTCTGTTTCAACTGCATCAATGGCATTGTTCAGACCATTGTAGGCGAGACTTAACATGACTCAAGTAAAAAGTTATACGACGAACGGCAGGCAAGTTGGGCTACAAATGCTAACGTCGTGAAGGTCTTTCTGCTCAAACAATAGCATGTGTATTGTTTTTTTCCCAGTGACTGGAACTCTCAAAGTTTGGCAAGTAACGAGTAAGGAACGGAAGAGTGTGTTGATGATAATTAGCGTGAAGTTCTCCAGGTCTTAAGGTGTTATCCTTGCAGAACCAAATGTTATCCTTATTCTCCACCGTCGAAGTAGCATACAACATTTGGAAGAGCAAGGCGATGAAACGAGCAATTTATCCCTTTTTTCTCGTTTAATGCTAAGAAAGCGTGGCAATAAAGAGCTGAGCAGTACTGAATAAAATTTCCCATGGTCCTTTTGGGAACTATAACTGTTGAATGAGATCGTCGATGTGCAATCATGTTGATCTCAAATCTGGCGAAGCATCGCTGAACTCTGCGAATCCTATCCGTGGTTTCTGCACCTTTAGTGATAACACCTGCTCATCTTTATAATCTTCTTTTATTGCTTCGCTAAAACGTCTTGCACGTTTGGGTATAAGTTTGTCGGTTGCTGCAACTGTGCAGATCCAAGTTGGCGTATTAGCATAAGTTTTTGTGGAAACCTTTCTTGGTGACTCTAGGATACCCATCTTTCTTGGCGTGAGCGTCATATGTTATATGAGACAGTCGTATTATCGTATTCTTCGTCGATATTGTTAGTGACAGTACCCTTCCATGAGCAGACTAATGACTTCAAAAATATCTCGGTGTATGGTGATTTTGGAATTCTTGGTTCGTTAACGGCTTCGATAGTGTCTCTATCAGTAGACTTTTGGAATCACACCGCGATCGGTTATGCTTAACCTTTAATTTACCAAAATTTGGTCAGTTTTTTTGGTACTCTTCATTGGGAATCTGTCACATATACCGTTCAAAGAAAGGTTTGAGGAGCTGTGAGCTATCAAGAATGGTTATGGTCGTCATATACAACTCAAACAGCCTCTCACTCTGACTTTATCACTCTAGATCGTCGGTCCCTAATAAGACTTAATCAGGGTTTTCTTGTGGCATTCTTTTTTTTTTACCAGAATCTTTATTGATGACTATGAAAAATGTATCGTCCTCTCTGGAGAAATGTTCTGTGCCTATATAAATTGCATCAACTTCGCCTTTGTCATAACTTGATGTTGATGCATAAATAACAAAGGTGGCCAAAGTTGACATGAGTCCACATCGATCAAAGCGCAAAAGTGATATTTGGTCTGTTAGTTGTACAAATAAAATTTGGATTTATGATCAATCTGTCGACAACGCTTATGCCGTCGACACCTTCACCAATGCTTTTCTCGAAAAACAGTTTTTTCTCCAGCGTCACAGCCTAAAAATGGTGCTCTTCTCGTTTTGGCCACGCCGATGATATGGCTCCTGATTCTTCTTGCTTTTGAGCACAGATACAGTCCATTGCAATTCTGGCAAATGGCTTGGTGTAGAGATTTTAAACCTTCTCATTTGTCATTCTTGACGCTACCGTATCGGGGCTCTTTTCTCTTCAGTACAACGATGTCCGTTACCTTGATAAAGTCTACCATTTGACATCTTTGTAGAGATTGTTGAGCTCTGAATTTGGGGGCTGGCTGATTACAGGTAGCTTGCCAGTCGTTCCTGGAAAAAACGGAGGAGCTTATTTGTTTAAAGGCGACTTCTAACCGCTTTTCATGTACTGCTCAGCCGCGTGATAGCAGGCTTCTGATCAATGTGACTTCTAGTGTTGAAAATATGTCAAATTGGTGCTGAGACAGTTAGTTTTTGTCCTGAATCCATCTGTGCCTTTGGGAAACACGTAATCGCTTTCAAGTTTAGTTTGATCCGAATATTCACCATTTGACAACGTGCACCACCTGTCGTTGCTACCAACTGGACGAAGATCTCTCAGTAAGGGAGATTCGTAGCCTTATTCAAATGGGAGTATATTGTTTTCTGACTGGAACTTCGTCACGATGGCCAGATCGGCAGTTCCTGTGATGACAGTGGCTGAGTCCAGATCCAGCATTATCTGGATGACAGTCGATGAAGAGAAATTGACAAAAGTTGAGTAAAGAGAATATCAAATTTTTCCATTTCCGATGTTTAGTTTTCAAGCAGGTCATCGATGCGACGAGCGTATGGAATGTCGTGAGATAGCGCTCATTTTCCTGTTGCCAATAGGGTAGTGCACTGCACGCCGGCAAAAGAAAACTAGTATGTTTTTGAAAGCACTCGTATGCATTTTTGAAGTTTTTTTAGTCTTTATTCATTTCTTATTTATGTTAGCGATCTAGAATCATAAGCCGAAAATTTGTGGAAAATGCCATTGTTTACTCCGTGATGAATGTGATTCTAGATTTGAATAATAATGTTTCAGAAAAAGGAGTCGCTACCGCACGCCTATTCCATCACCTTCGTCAACTTAGCGTGAGTATCAATATTTATTTTCGATTTTCTTGTAAAAAAAAGACAAGTTCTGGTTCAGATATACATTCAAATTTATCAACCATGAAAAAGATGATTAAGTGCCCTCTGCATAGCTTATGATGGTCTCTCTCCGATTAGTTTCATAATGCCTTTTCCGACTTTATTGTGAAAAGGAGTTAATAGATGATTTTCCAATTTTTGGCTGGGCGACCAATCTTTTCCGTTGCATCATCCAATTCATTTGCGTTCCTCTCTTTTTTAGCTGCCTACATCTCAATTTCCTATCTTGAAAAATATAAATTCAATTTCTGTGATTCTCAGCACATCTCTCGATCTATTTGCTAATTCTCATCCACTCTTGACAAAAGTGTTTAGATTTGCAGTTTCCCCTGGCACTTCAAAAATTCTCAAGAGTGACTATCGACTAAGTGCGACAATGATCGCATATGATTCATCTAACACTTACCATGCCTCGCCAGTCACGCCTTCTTTAGAGTCTATTTTTCTCCTCGAAAGCGATTCCACTGTAGGAATAAAACGCGAAAATATTACTTTGACTCTCATTTTTGCACCTCATCATGCTTGATGTTCCGCCTAAATTACACCGAAGGCAGGGGCGGAGCAGCCGCGTTACGATGTACAGTACCGGCTGTCTGCCCTCTAGTCAACCGATTAATTCCTGTAGTCGCCTTCGCTTATTGAAGTTCATTGTGAGTTGATGCTTTACACAAAAACAAAGAAAAGAAATTGCTTGTGAGATCATCCTTTCCGCCTGTAATAGGATTTCTTAATAGCGTCGCAGATGTTTGTTTTCGTAGATTTCATTGTAATTTCTAAAGCCGACTCTATTAACTTTATCACTGGCCAAACAATTTACTATTTTCTTGTTGCCTTGACAATGGGTTATCAACAGTAAGGTTTTT